>CM057227.1:104307312-104424812 GCA_029891385.1 Erythroxylum novogranatense
AATTCCCAAACCATCCAATTCAATTTAAAACACTCCAAACCAACTCCATATACCAAACATAACTCATTTCTAACCTTAATTCCATCAAACATTCATTATCTCTCAATTACCCAAAATTAAACACAATAAAATTCTCAAAACCCTTATCATCCGAAACTTATAAATCTCTAAGCATTAATAACTTAATTCAATGATCAAATCAAACAACTTAAGGCATAAAGAATTAGTAACTTGCTTGATTTAAGCCTTAAACCTTCAAATATCACCAAGAAACCCCAACCCTCAACTCAATCGACACCCACGGCAATCACCCACAAAAACACCAAACATTTTCCTTTACCAATCCAAGGTTTAAGCTAGGTTGAAGACGATGAAAGGAACAATTTAAGAGAAGAAAATGGAAACAGAAAGCAAGCATGATGATCCACGATGGAGAAGAGAGGAAGAAAATCTTTCAAAGAAAAAGGGAATATCGTGGAAGACAAATTTTAAAGGTTAGGGTTTATATACTTATGATTTAAAAACTAAGGGCATGTTTGGCAACTCTTATGCCACCTGCCCAAATCTTAGGGTCTAAAAATCCAAATTCTTATTCAAATTTTCTTCCAATTTCGCAATGACTATAAATAATAAATCAAAAAATCTTGACTCAAAATATCCCATGCCAATTGTCAATCAATTTCAGAACCGGAATCCAATTAATCAGTCATCAAGCCATTTTTCCGATCCGGACCCATTACTCTAAAAATTTCAGAAAAATTCCTATAAATTCTCAAAATATACAACACATAACCCTATTCTCCAATTTCAATTTCAAACCCCTAAAATACAATTTTCATTCCAATTTTATAATCAAAACCTAATCTGCACAATTATCACCTGATTTTCCAATTTATACAATTAAGTCAAGAAATTGTCATACATGTATGTACATTCATATGCTTATGCAATAACAGTCATTTATCAATAATGGAAGAGGCTAAATGCATGTGCCAATTCAAATTATGCATGCACCCGATCCTAAACCATCCGAATTACCAATATGCCCTTCATATTGGTAACGGGATGTTACACATACAATAAGAGGAAGATAACTTTGCTTCCCTTGACCCTGTAGTACAACCATCTCTCAACTTTATTTTCCACGAAGCCAAAAGAGATCATAACCTCATCAAACTTAAGGTACCCTTTGTCTTGAAGCTTGTTTCAAATCAGATATGAATTTTCTCAATTGGTTCTCCAATTCAGTATTAAAGATCTTGAATTTTTCAAGAATTTCATACTTTTCTTTAAGAAAAAACACATAACTATAGGGGGAATAATCATTAATAAACGTCAGAAAATATGTAGAATGACACAAGTTAGTTGTATAAGGTCTACTGATATCTATATGTATGAGATCCAATAAGTCAGATGCTCAAATTAACCCATTTTTCTTTATTTTGGTCAACTTATCTCTGCAACAGTCATCACATTTTTCCATACCTTCAAAATCTAAAGTTGGGAGAACGTTCTCCTTTATTAATCTCTCAGTTCTCTCTGTGGAAATGTGGTCTAATCTTTTATGCCATAACATATAAGACTTTTCTTTAATCAAAGCTCTCTTTCGAGTAACTTGTTTAGTAATATATGAAGAAACATACATTTCATGATGGGTAAGACACATTCTATATATCTATAAGAGAAAAAGGTAGTACTAATATGTTTTGCATTAAAGAATAACTATACAACAGAAGCGTCAATGAAAAAATGATAACCTTATTTGTGTAACACTGATATTGAGATTAGATTCCGTTAAAAAATGGTATATAAAATATGTATTGTAATACAAGGACATACCCCGTATCGAGGTTAAAACATACATCCCCTACATACATTACACTAACTTCATTATTGTCAACCATTAGTTTCTCCTTCTCTTTATTTGGCTTTTTCCTGGATATGAACCCCTACATCATAAAGGCAACATGATTAGTTGCTCCACTGTCTAGCCACTAAGAACTAGATATGGCTATAGCAAAATTAGATTCATGAATCATATAAACAAAGGAGTTACCTAACAGCACTTGCTTTTCCTTCTAGGCTTTACAATTCTAGTAATCGAGCTTTTATGTCCTTCTTACAAAAGAAACGTCTCATATTCTTCATAGCTTGCAGACCTTTAGCAATACTAGACTGACCAGTATGCACATGTGGAGAGGATTTGGATTTTTTTATGTTTATACCTTTAAGGCTTGACCTTTCCCTTTCCTTTAGTTACAAGCAATACTTTATGAAGAGCGCTCTTTAACTTTTCCTCTTCTACAACTCAATGAGCAATCAAAACATTAATGTCCTAAGCCTGATCCTGCGAATTATACATAGTAACCAAAATACCAAACTTTAAGGGAGTGTATTTAGAGCCTAGTGCACTACTAAGGCATCAAGAATCGGAATATTCAGCACCTTTAGCTTGTTCTGGAGGTAAACCATCTTAATTATGTATTCCCGCACTCCCCCTTCTCCATTGTACCTCATAGAGAAGAAATCCTTGATCAAGGTACTTATCTTTGTATTAGATGAGATCTTGTACCTCTGGAGACATTATCCAAGAATTCTTTTGCTATGTTAATGTCCGGTGATCCATTAGCGAGATGATCTAAGATGCTCAGCTACAAATGTTGCTCTATTAGCTTCGAGCTTATTAACATAAGTGGAGATGGCTTATCCATCACCATGGCCATGCTAATATTTGTCATCTCTAGTAAAAACTCCACATTATGCTTTCACCTTTTAAAATTAAAACCAGTTAAGGTTTTAATGGTGACACTATTGTTGTTGATAGAAAAGGTGACTATCAAAAGACAATATAATGATTGGCACAAATATAGGATAATAGCAATACTTAAAGTCATAAAATAATATTTACACCGAGAATCTCATCACATATGTCATGAAACACCGTGAGCTAATTACATAACATATGGAAATAAGACTTCCACATAAAAGCTTATTAGAGTACAACATCATCAACTTTTGTGACACTACTGGTTTGTGGGTGAATAGATCACTCAAGAAATGACTTTCTTTCATCTAATGCCTTTATACACATCTCAAATCTCATGTAAGGCCAAAACCTATGGGCAAAATAACTAAACACAATACCAAAGACATGCTTCAACATGTAAGCAGTACAATTCAAATATTAACTTGAAAAACCAATCAGTAGGATTGTATTCTCATCAATACTCAAAAAGATCCACAAACACAAAGGATAAACATGTATGTTATCCTCAAATTTTTTATGAACATAGAGTATGCGACAATGTTTTGTCAATAAATGCAAAATTTGGATGCACATTCTCATTATCACATACTAGTGCTGAAAATATTATCAATGAACTTTATTTGAGACTTTCTTTCCTGAAAAATCTCAATCAAGGTCACGATCATGTGATACTGAACATTAACTTACCATATAAGATAGGACACCTCAAGTATCTCCCTTATGTCAAGTTCAAATCATGAAAATTCTCTCGAAAAAGACTTTAGAATGCTTTATTTCCTTTTTCTGGAGTTAAACTTTATTTATTACTAATGTAATAAATTTATATATCACGTGTAGTATGTAAACACTTTGATACCACGTGTAGTACATAACAGGAGCCTTAGTTACGTATCCTAGATTTTTGTGAAAGGGAAAAAATATATGCAAAAAATACCTTATTTAAGTTCCATGACTTCAAACTAACTTTTTGAAGCAGAAAAGAGCACGAATCCACTGACGCCTTCACGAGAATTGATCCCTAAGACTTCTGTAAGGCCTTTATGTAACATCCTGTCCCTATAGAAATGGCTAGAACCCGAAACGCATTGGCCAGTTTACACACATATGGGAATTTGAGAACTATTTGATTACGATGTATATATTGTTTAATTGTTACATATGCACTTCATTCATGAGTGCATGATCAGAAAAAAAAATGTTAGTTGTGACCGGAGCAGCCAGAGCTAAAAGCTCAACGTAAGTGGGTCTCGAGCCCACATTGAGAGCCTCTGGCTCAACAATTAATGTGCCCATATTGGGACAGTTTAGGCTCTCGGTCACAACACCGTGATAAATTGGAAAAAAAATGTTACACATGCATTTGATTTGATCCACTTTGATTGAGTGAAAGGCAAATGCCTTATGTTTGTGGGAAAAGAAATAAAAGTGTTGCCTTTGTGCTCCTATGGTATTTTGATCAATGTGCAATTATGACATTAGTATGATATGCTTGATTGTAATTCATGAATAATTGGCAAAGCTGTAATGAATGAGTGACCATATGATATGCGTTGTTTTATGAACATTTGAAAATTTATTTCATGCTTTAAATGAATACTAGTGCGTTGAGGCGATTTGTGTACCAATGTGGTTGATATTGGATTAAATTTTCATAGCTTGTAAATGAGTGTTGATTAATGGGAAATGGTTGAGGGTAGTTGCTACAAACGTGTGAATTTGGTTGTGGCGCATAGAAGGAGTAAATTGAATGTTGTGTGGGTTAAAGATGGTATGAATGAAGTAGGATGCGAGTTTAAGTTTTTGATCCTAGCCAGTCACATGGTTATCCTATTGAGATGAGATTTGACTTAATAAAACGTGAGAAAATTTGGCTAAAATTCTTAAGGGGGAAGTGCTGTCCAATTGTGGCTTGAAGGGGAGGTTGGAGTTTGCTTTGAAAGTGAATTATGTGTGCAGCATGAACGGTAATAGAAATTTTGTGACCTGAAATTTTGATGAATTTTTCTCGATTGATTTAGGTTGAATGTGTGAATGTGGTCTTCATGAGAATTGTAGAGTGTGTTTTATCTGTTCATTGATATAAAGTGTTGGGACCCGATCCAGAGACCGGCGCCCCAACCGAAAAACGGAAGATGGAATGAATCATAAAGAGGCGGAACGAATAAACGATTGATCACAAAGCGAAACAAATCATTAACGAATAGAAAGCCAACTTGAAAGCGAAGCATACAAAAAAAGTCAAATCGAATTGGCTCTTGAGACAAACCAAACAAATGATCATTTAATCACAAATCGAATCGAAGCATTGAATGAAACACAAGTACCGACATCCGTGAACAAAATCTTAGAAATCTACGTCAGCGTGGAAACCTTAAGACATTCTAAATCCCGTATAAATTTTTCTTTCTTTTCTTTCTTTCTTAATCCTTTTCCTTTTCATTTTTTCATAACCAAACTCAATCCAAAATACATTATTACATTCATAATCATACACACATCCCAAACATAACTTAAATCAATGCATAATTCCATAAATCCATACACCTTATACTCACTATATACAAAATTTCATAAATCACATATGTCCCGGAATGACTACTCTTCATACACTCGTGGCAATTCAGGCCATATACAATATCAACACCAAAATCCAAAGTACACAATACACAACAAATTTTGAATTCTCAACACTATCTTACTTAACAACAATACAATATAAACACATGCAAATAGAAATCTTCATTTTCTTTCACCCGATCTTCTTCTCATCACCGTGAATGGAATGAAGGGGTGAGCTTATAACTCGTGGGTAACAGTTTATAACAAATATATAAGCAAAATCTTTGAAATTCTTTTTCTTTTCTGGTCTTAGAAAACATTTCTTTGAAACCGTAGCACATTTTCAAAGGTTCTTTTCCTCATTGTAGCTAAAATCTCCATTTGCAAAACATATGATTTTAGGCTTTCACCATAAACCCATAAGTTTATAAAATATGAATGCATCAACTTGACAATTCATAGATGCAATGGCAATCACATAAGCAATGCACAACAACACATGGCTCGAGAATTCCGTAAACACAACGGATAAATCGAAGTTTATACCGTAAACTATCCGAGTCCGATTTCTCAAGGATCTCGTTGCCTCAAGCGGGCAAAATGGAGAAGGCTATAACTATCGTCGACGCACGTGACTATCCATCCGTAACTCTCTCGCCACACAAAAGCATATAAACAATGCTCAAGATCATTTATCAAAATGATATGCTTCCATTTTCTTTTCTTCTTTCCATTCAAATCAAAATGCCATGGCACACTCCAATGGCATAACATTATCACATCAATAAACATATTCAATCTCAATTCAACAATGTAATCACGTATGGATCAACATCGAACAATGAATGCAAGTGATTTCTTTAAGACATAAATCAACGTATGCGTGTTCATAAAGCACATTATTCAATTTTATTTTATTATTTTGTTTTCATAAATCTTGTATTTTCTTAAAACATTCGAAAACATTTTCATAACTTATCAAATTCATCGAAAATAACTAATTTAATACTTTACGCAATTTCTTAAATCCAAATCACTAAATAAATTTCAAAATCTTTCTTCATTTCTCAATTCATTTTAAACTCGTAACCCTTTTTCAAAAATATTCGGAACAATAAAATTCAATACTTTCTCAATTTTTCAATCAATCTCCCAAATCATTTGAAGACAAGAAATTGGGCCTTTGTGTCATTCTTTTTTTTGGAAACTTCAGAAATTTTTTTAATTTATCAAACATTTAAAACTTGTATAAATTCTTAAAACAGTTTCTAAAACCATTTCAAACGCCTTTCGAAAATCATACTTTTCAACATTTAAATAAACCTTATTTTCTAAACAATTTCAAATGCATTTGAAATCACACTTTGTCAAACATTTTATAAACAAGTTTGGAAATCAAACTTTTCAAACACTTTTATAAACAATGTGGAAATCATAATTTTCAAATACTTTTTATAAACATTAGACATTCGAAATTGAAATCTTTCAACCACTTTTATAAACAACATTTTCTAACTAATTTCTAAAGTATTCTAAATCATAAATTTTCAAACATTTGCATAAACCATTTTCTAGACAATTTCAAAGCATTTTAGGAATCAAAACTTTCAAATATTTCCATAAACAATATTTTCTATACACTCCAATTTATGCGAAATCACAAATTTTCAAACTTTTACATAAAACCATATTTTATAAAAGCTCTTAAAACTAATCGAAATCATAATTTTTCAAACCTTTATCATATTCAAGCTCAATATCATTTGCTGAATGCTCTTTCTTTCGAATATACTAAATGCCATGGCATCTTTCGAGGCATAACACAAATGTATTTTGCAATTCATCAAAAGCTCATGTATGGAATCAATGATGATTTTCAAATCATTCACACAATGATGCAACACTTATGATGCAATTGAAATCGAAAATCCCTTTATTTAAAGAAAGCAAGAAGGGCTTATAAATTCTATTATAAACTGGTACCCACCTCGATTCGATGCTAGAAAGTTGTTCATAGCTCCAATTTGTCCATTGGTTCCTTCTTTCCTCCAATTTAACTTCACCTAAAGCAATTTAACCCAAATTCAACATCATAAATAACTTAATCCTCAAATTGAACTTAGAAAACATAAATCCCTCATATATTCAAGCTTTCTAAATTACAAATTTCAAAAAGCCCCAAATTTCAGATTTGGGCATAAACCCTAATTCTCAAAATCCCAAATTCAACCCATCATACTAAGCAATCATCAAAATTGACTTCATACTCCACAAACCCATACCATTTTCCATATTTCTAAACCATAAATCGAAGAAAAACTCAAAGCTCAACTTTCCTCTTACCTCAAACTTTTCACCATTTTCGGATTTATTAGGCTTGGAAGGAAGCTCTTCTCCTTCCATCTTTTCCTTCATGAATCAACGAAAACCGAGCTGAACCCCCAAAATCAAACCCTAAGCTCTGCCTTCTTTCTTCTCTGAAGTTTGCTCTCCCTTCTCTCTTCTCTCTTATTTTCTTAAGTCTTTCATTTCTGTGCCTCCTTATGTCTTATACGACAGCCACTATCTTTTATATTGCCATGTCATTTAATGAATGAGGAATGACCCATATGCCCCTCCATTTAAGCCTATAAACTTAACCCCTTTAAGTAAACTTCCAAAATTGCCCCTTCCTTTTTGCCTTAAAAACTTTAGAGAAATGTCCCTCTATGTCTTACGAATCCATCGCTTCAAGAATCAGATCGATCGGAGCTCTATAGCTCAAGATATCTCAAAAATACTGAAGTCTGTTCTTCAGACTCGAGGCTGAACATTACACCTGACTTCCGACCCATATTTGAAAGGCTTAGAGGCTCCATTGTCAATCGGCTCCTTCATAACATTTGTAGCCTCATCTCTCTAGTTTAATTGTCAAAATGAATCAGCTCAATCCGAGCTCTGGAGATCGATATATCTTCAAAATACTGAACACTGTTCAGCCATTACAACACCAAGAATGAACACTACCTCGAACTTCCGACCCGTATTTGAAAGTCTTGGAGGCTACCTTATAGCTCGGATACTTCATAACATTTGTAGCCCCATGTCTCTATTTTAATTTCCAAAAAAAATCAACTCAATCAGAGCTCTATAGCTCAAGATATATCCAAAATACCGAAGTCGGTTCAGCCATTACAAAACTGAGACTGAACTCTACACTTAACTTCCGACCCGAATTTGGAAGTCTTAGAGGCTCAATAGTCGATCGGATCCTTAATAACATTTATAGATATATGTCTCTAGTTTAATTTAAAAAAAGAATCAGATCTATCAGAGCTCTAGCGACCGATATAACTGCAAAATATTGAACACTGCTCATACCATTACAAAGCTGAGATTGAACTCTATGCCTAACTTCCGACCTGTATTTGAAAGTCTTAGAGGCTATATTGTCAATCGGCTCTTTCATAAAATTTGTAGCCCCGTGTCTCTAGTTTAATTAGAAACAAGAATGAACTCAATCCGAGCTCTAGAGATCGAGATATATCCAAAATACTGAACACTGTTCAAACTTTTATCACTGATCAGCTCACTTTGTTTCAATGCACCTTTTTCAATTTAATTCCAAAACTAATCAATCTAGTATGAAAAGATAGAAAAATGTCTTAGGAATCCAACGCTTCAAAAATCAGGTCGATTGGATGTCGGACGAAGAAGTTATGGCCAAAACAAGGAAGAGAGGTCGGTCGGTTGAAATTCTACCCCGCGGGCCGATCGACCAATCGCTGAGTTGGTCGTGGCATACAATAGCGCTTCGCCGAAGCGATCGACCACGCAATCCGATCTCTAAACTTCAAACTTTCATATCTTTTGACTCCGAGCTCCAAATGACACTCGGTTTGTTTCGTTGGAAAGCTAAGAGACAGCTCTACCATTTTCAAAAAGGACTCAAAGGCAAGCTCGGACATTAAAGCTATTCAAATTCTCTATAACTTTCACGTAACGATTTACTCCAATTCAAACCACATCAGTACGGAAATCGCCTCAAAACACAACATATACCATCCTACACTTAGAGCATTTTCCAAAACAAAAGCAAAATACACTTAACTTTCAAAGATCATAACTCTCAATCCCGATATCGAAAAATAGCATACTTTATGGCTACGAAAAAGCTCTCAACATAAGCTACAATTTCATGAAGATCATTTCCTCAAATTTTACCTAAACCAAAAGTCAACCTTTTACTCCAAAAAGTCAAACTTTCTAATTTTCTTCAAAATATAACACTTTCACTAATTATTTCTTACTTTCAACTTCCATTTCAATCATCTCATCCACCTAAACTTTCATAACCAAGACTAATCTTCAAAGTCATCAAAACCAATAAATTCCTTTTCTCATCAATTTCCTCAAGGCGTAAAAACTTCTATAACATAATTCATATCCGAAAACACTCATTGAATTCATTTCATATCTCTAATTTGCCACTTAAGGATCGGGGTCCAACATAAAGCATGGGAATTATGGACAATGGAGTTTCTAGGTTTGATGCTTCCACGTTCTGATGTAGTTTGGATGAAGTTGGCGAATAACCACCTTTGTAGGGACTTTTGACCCCTTTAGAGACTAAATTTGGTGTTAAGTCCATAATGAAAGTTGAAGAGCATTCTGTGATCTTTCTATCCTTATCAAGATTGCAAAAATTGGAGCACGGGGCAATAAGTTGTGCTAAAAGTTTGAAAGTCGGATCAGGTGCTAACTCTGACCGACCGACCTTTGAGGGTCGATCAACCTCTAATGGTTGATCGATCGAGCAAGCTCTGACCGATCGACCTCTGAGGGTCGATCGACCTATGATGGCCAACCTCCCTCTGAAGGTCGAACGACCTATGATGGTTGACCTACCCTTATTGATCGAGTGATTTCCGACCCTTGATGACCGAGCTTTTTCGCCCGCCGGATCGACCGAGCGATTGCACACGCCCGATCGACCGAGCGATTGTACACACCCTATAGACCGAGTGATTGCACACGCCGATCGACCGAGCAATTACACACGCCCGATCGACAAAGCGATTGCACACGCCCGATGGACCGAGCGATTGCACACGCCGATCGACCGAGCGATTGCACATGCCGATCGACCGAGCAATTGCACATGTTCGGTCGACCGACCGCCTAACGTAGGTGCACCGCTTTGTCAATGGTCGATCGACCGAGCGCCTCGTGTAGACGCACCACTCTACCAATTTGGTCGATCGACTGAGCTCCTCGTATAGGCACACCGCTCTACCCATATTTGTACAAGTTTTGGTCGACCAACCTCTCTCCACTAGGTTGGCCATAACTTTTCAGTTTGTTATCCGATCGATCTGATTGTTGAAGTGTTGGATTCCAATGAAATCCCTCTCTCTCCATACCAAACGTATGGTTTTTGAGACTTATTTGAGGAAGACCGATCGGATTACAGTGAAATGAATGTTTGTGAAAGATTTTGAGCGGGATATTTAATGTGGAGATATCTTGATCTTTGAGAGCTCCTAAAGATCCGGTTATTGTTTTCAATTGAACTAGCGATCGATAAGGGGCTACTAATGTTCTGAAGAGGTCAGACCTCAATTTATCCCCTAAGACGTTCAATTTCTAAAGTGAAGTTGGGTGACTGTTCGGTGGTAAACATGTATGGAGGGTAAATTTGGCAGACCACTTAAGGTCTTGAGTCATAAGACTTACATGTAAGGGCAAATCGGGCACTTAGCATTCATTAATGGAATTTTAGTAAAGTAGCGAAGTGGGGCTTTGTTTAAATAGCAGGAGTAGAAAGTGATGAACGACACTTAGCAGACAACAGAAGAATTTTCCGACTCTAACGTAGAGAGGTTAATCCTAATTGCTACTTATGATTACCGAAACTGAACGTCATATTTCGTTAATCTAGCGGTTGAATCAGTTAATCTCTAGTAACACTCCTAGAAACCAACAAATCCAATTAGAAAGAATAGATCTGAAAATATTCAATGTTCATTAATAATCATGAAAAACATATCCGAATTATCTCACCATAATAATATGTAACATGGATCCCTCAACCAAGATAAGAAAATTAGCTACTCATACTTGAATTGAAATCAAAGAAAACAATAAAAGAAACAATCTCCATAACTGGTTTTTAATGAAAATAATGACAACTTCTATTTGAAACTATGCGAAAACGTTAATAGCGGGAAGAATTGAAGGTGCGGTAGCAAAACCCAAAACCTACAATAATACTACTTGAAAAGTATAAACGTGGACAAGAAAAGAACATAAAGTGCAGCAGCCTAAAACCTAACCTAAACTATTCTAAAACTACCGTAGCCTCCTCCCCCAATACATGTATATATATGTGCGGCAATCACCAATATCCTCCTAATTGAATTGAATCTCTTCATGATCTTGATTTGATTTCGTCTAGATTAGGTGATCTTCTAATTTCGGTAGAAGATATCTTGAAAAGAAATCCAACAGATCTTGGGAGATTGTGTTTTAATTGGAAACGATTTCTGGAAAATCTGCAGTTTTAAGATTCCGTCCTTAGACGTGCCCACGCCTAATCTCTGAATTTTGGTCAATCTGGAAATTTCGGATTTCTTGCCTTCTTTTACGCCTTTTTGATCCTTTTTCGTCCTTAGAGTGTTGAAAATCATCTGTAAACATTTATAAAACAATTCCATCAATTTAGGATACCAATTTCAACACATCAATCAAAATTAAGTCCAAAATGTATGTATTTTAATTGACTTATCAGCCCTACATGGGACAGTTATCAATGAGCCCTACTTGGGACAGTTATCAATGCGCCCTACATGGGACAGTTATCAAAGAGCCCTACTTGGGACAGTTATCAATGCGTCCTACATGAGACAGTTATCAAAGAGCCCTACTTGGGACAGTTATCAATGAGCCCTTTATGGGACAGTTCAGGCACTCGGTTACAACAAAATCACAAATGGAAAGTGAGTCTCTCACGCACTGCATATGCATGATATAATAACTGACTCTTAGTGAATGTGAAATATCAAGAAATTGTGAAATTGGTATGGGAAATGACAAGTAAATGATATGAATAAAATAAGTGGAATGATTGATCTAGTGTATGTGAATGAAATAATATGAATTGTTTATGTTATGTGTTATATGTGATGGGTGAGCCATCGATGATGGTCACTCACTGAATTCGCAAAACTCACCCAAAATTTGCAATTATTTTTCAGGATAAGAAGAATATCCCGTTAGGCCAACGGGAGTATCTATACAGCTTTCAAGTGAAGGATAGAGGTCGGGATCAGTTCGCGTCTGCATTTGTGTGTCTTATTTCCTTATATCATTGTGTATTATGAACTTTGGTTCAAATGATTACGTCCATTGTAAAGTCAAATTGACTTAAGTGCTTTGTATTTGTGAAAGGGCCCAAGTGGCTATTAGAAATTGTATCAGATTGAATGAGGTCCCTTATTGGGTATTGAATTCCGTATATATTGTTTTTTTTTATAAAAAAAAGAGGTACCGATTTTGAATGAGTGTCTTAGCACGTCACTCTCGCGGGACACGGACTCGGATATCACCGTCGATGTCAGGTTTGGGTCGCGTGGGAGTGGGGTGTTACACTTTATGTAGTTTTCGTAACATGTGAACCTTTGAATGGGTCAGAGTATCCGAATGTTCACAATTTGTTTAAACAACTACAGGAGACTTTAACCTTATATATATAGCATCCATATTAGACCTCCCCATCAAAGGCTCAATACGAGTCCCATTCACACTAATAGGGTCAATTTTTCTCACTGGACTTTAACCTACTAACCCAGATCCTTTTTTAAGCTACTTTATTATCTTTGTTTGGATCAATCTCAATTAGTATAATTGATAATCTATTAAAACCATTAAAACATAATTAATTGTTGTCCACCGTATAGGAAAATATCTAATTTGTGTTTGATTTTGTAACTTGTGAATTGTTTGTTAGATTCAAGCTTGATTTGTTGCTTCAACAATATGGACTCTTCATGGGAGTTTCATGTCTCTCCTCTGTTGTAAAAATTCTAGTATATGTTTTATTAAAATTATAATATTAAAATTATCTTGCTAAAATGCTTAATATATAGTAAAATAAAATACAGATCAAAAGTGCCTTGATTCTAAAATAATTATTATGATTTAGTGTTATATTTTATTTAAAATAATTTTCAAATTTTGAAAGAAAATACGTAATTTTAGTATTTAATTTTGTTTAAATTTTATTTAATATGAAATTATAATTAATTATAATCATAATAAAACTCTCTTAAATAATTGCTTTATGAGTTAAAAATGTGTTGTGGGTTTTGATATAAATCCTTTTAGTGTTTATGTGATGTTGAAAGTAATTTGTACTTTTATTAAATAATTTAATTAACAAACTAAACATGTGTTGTTACAATAACATATAAATAAGTTAAACCAATAGTGAATATTACGCTTATATAGTTTTCAAAAGAAATTTGCATAATTAATTATAATTGTAGTGTAGTATGCCCTACAATTGGTCCAAGATTTTTAATAGAAATAATTGTGATTTTTAATAAAATAATTACACTCTCTCTTATGAAATTGTAGCATAATAAGAATCTAAAGATCAAATGATGATGTAATGTGTGCTTATGCACCTTTAGTAGGGTAGGATGAACAACTTAAATGTCAATTCTGGGAAAAGCTAGATGAGGTGATTTAGTAGATCACCCTTGATGAGAGAGTTATTTTAAGAGGAGACATTAATGGTCATATAGGGGCAACCTCAGACAAATATTCATAGACTCATGGGAGTTTCAAGTATGGTGATAGGAATGATAGTATGACTACTTTTTTAGATCTCGCGGTAGTGTTTAAGTTGGTAATAACCAACTCTTTTTCAAGAAAAACGAGGAACATCTAATGATTTATAAGAGCAGAACCATGAAAACTCAAATTGACTATTTCCTTTTAAGGCAGAGCGATCGACAGAGTCGCAATGATTATAAGGTGATCCGTAGCGCTAGCTTGTCAACTCATATAGATTGTTAGTTTTGGATCTTATAATTAAGTGTTTAAGGAAGAAGAGAAATCCTAGTAAGTGTACCAAAGTCAACTAGTGGAGTCTGAAAGGGGATATGGTGGAACAATTTAAGGATAGAGTAATATATGGAAAAAATAGAAATTGGAAGGAGATACTAACTAAATGTGAGAGAGAACAGTAGCTCTTTTAAGGAATACAACTAAAGAGATCTTAGGTGTTTGTAAAACCTAGGGATAATAAGATGGATTCTTAGTAGTTGAATGAAGATGTACAAGAAAAGTTTAACATCAAAAAGGGTGCTTATAAAGTCCTATTGGATAACACCATAGAAATAGATAGAGTAGTTAATAAAGAAAGTTATAAATTAGCAAAGAAAGAAGCGAAGAAGATAATCTCAAAAGCTAAAAGTAAAGCTTACGAGAAATTATACCAACAATTGAAAACCAAAGATAAAGAAAAAGGATATCTTTAAATTGGAGAGAGTTAGAGAACGGAAAGCGACAGACTTAGATCAAGCTCATTATATAAAAGATGGAGCAAAGTGGGTGCTCATAGCTAAAAATGTCATCAAGAGAAGATGGAAGAGGTTTTTTAATGAAGGCATATAGGAAAACATCTCTTTAGGTGACCTTAGCACATCCAAGAGGTATTATAACTTTACTTGTTAATGGTAAATCAGAAAGGAAGAAATTAGAAGGGCTTTGAGGGAGGTGAAGAGTGGAAGAGTAGTAAGGCCTAATGAGATACCTATAAAGATGTGGAAGAACCTAGGCGAAAAGGGTCTTACTTGGCTAGCCAAGTTTTTACTGTGATTCTTAAGTCCAACAAAATGCCAGATGAGTGGAGACATAATATACTAATTCTCTATGCAAGAATAAAGGAGATATCCAAAGCTGTAACAACTATAGATGCAACAAACCACTTAGCCATACTATGAAGTTATAGGAGAAGGTGATTTAGAAGGGAGTGAGAAAGAATGCTCCTATCTTAGAGAACCAGTTTGGCTTCATGCTAGGAAGATCCACAACAGAAGCTTTACGTCTCCTTAGAAGATTAATGGAATATTATAGGAAAAGACTATATAACCTAAACATAGTTTTTATTGATTTAAAGAAGGCATATGATATGGTACATAATGTAATGATGTAAAGGTGTTTAGAAGTTAAAGGAGTTCCTATAACTTATATAGGGTTATCAGGAATATGTATGAAGGTGCAAAAACTAGGAGGAAATACAAAGAATTTTTCTATCAATATTAGACTACATCAAGGCTCCTTATTGAACCCTTTTTTATTTGTAGTAGTAATGAAACATCCCATCATCGATGGGAAGGGTAAAATGGTAATTTGGAATGGGTTATGAGTGAGTAAACTAGTCTCGGTATGTTCATGCATAATATGGCCTCCATATAT
This sequence comes from Erythroxylum novogranatense, assembly GCA_029891385.1. Classification (NCBI taxonomy): domain Eukaryota; kingdom Viridiplantae; phylum Streptophyta; class Magnoliopsida; order Malpighiales; family Erythroxylaceae; genus Erythroxylum; species Erythroxylum novogranatense. The sequence continues at coordinate 104,323,103 of CM057227.1, forward strand.
GCATAAATTGTAATTTTTGTACATGCATTGTACACATTTTAATTGCTACATGTGCATTATTAAATAGTCCTGATTGTGCATTTAGTAATAGTTGTATATTTTGAATGTGATAGAGGCACATTTGGAACGTCAGCATACGGACGTTGCCGAAACTTCCAAGCATTAGCTCAGAAGCTATAGGTGAGTGACCTAGATGGTTTCTTACTTATCGTTGGCTTATGATTATTTGATTTTGACTATGTGGATGATAATGGTGGGATATTGTTTGATTGTGAATTCCGGACAGAAGGTCCGGAGTACTTGGAAAGATATAGTATAGAAGTGTCATGGGTATGTGAATTTGTCATTGTGTTTTAATGTGAAATATTGTGAATAAATTGTCCGATTGTGATAATTTGGAAATGATTGTGATATAGAAATACGTGAATAAAGTGATTGAACTGTAGCATAAATGAATACGTGCATGATTGTAAAATTAGTTAATGATAGTTGTGACCGGAGCAGCCACAGTTTCAGAGCTACAAGCTCAACGATTAATGAGCCCTTAATGGGACAGTTTTAGAGCTACAAGCTCAATGATTAATGAGCCATTAATGGGACAGTTTCAGAGCTACAAGCTTAACGACTAATGAGCCCTTAATGAGATAGTTTCAGAGCTACAAGCTCAACTATTAATGAGCCCTTAATGGGACAGTTTCAGAGCTACAAGCTCAACGATTAATGAGCCCTTAATGGGACAGTTTCAGAGCTACAAGCTCAACGATTAATGAGCCCTTAGTGGGATAGTTTCAGAGCCTATGGCTCAACGATTAATATGCCCTTATGGGGACAGTTCAGGCGCTCGGTCACAACACTGAAATAAATTGAAAAAAAATGTTACATGCTGCTTTTGATTTGATCTATTCGGTTGAATGAAAGGCAAAATGCCATATACTGATATGATAATAGTCATGGGGTACTTCTGATTGTGAATCATGAAACAACTATGTCATGCTTGAATGTGGTATGAATTCAATTGGTTATGTATGTCTAAATCGAATGAAATGTATCAAATTGCCTGTACTCGAGTGAAATTGTGAAATGGGGTCAAATATGCAAGAATGTGAATATATGTTATATGAATTGATGTGTTGTATAAATTGAGTGAACCATCGATGATGGTTACCTCACTGAGTTCGCAAAACTTACCCAAAATTTGCAATTATTTTCAGGACTCGAAGAATACCCCATTAGGCAGCAGGCGATAATGCTTTAAGAAGTCGGGATCGATTCAGGTCCTGCATTAGCGTCTGATAGAAATGTTTTTTTTTGAATTTTTGTATTAATCATAATTAGGTCAAGTTGTATAGTTAACAGACTAAACTAAATTGTATTTATGAAACGGGCCCCCGTGGCCAATGTACTTGTTAATGATTGTATGTAAATTGTTTTCCGCATAATATATATTGTATGTGTATGTTTATCTTTCAAAGAAAAATTTATACTGAGTTTTGACTGAGTGATGTAGCATGCCACCCTCACAGGGCACAGACTCGGATATCACCATCGATATCGGGTTCGGGTCATGCGGGAGTGGGGTGTTACAAGTAATATATGAGATCACCAAGAATATCCAAGTTAATGTTTCTTGGTGTATATTGCTTGCTAATAACATTGTTTTAGTGAATGAAACAAAAGAAGGTGTTAATGTCAAGCTAGAAATTTGGAGGGATACATTAGAGTCGAATAAATTTAAATTGAATAGCTTTTAATGTAAAGATAAAGTTTGGTTTAAAAGTTATAACACATAACAAGTATTTAAAGTATCTAGGACTTTTCATTCAAAACAATAGAGAGATTGATGAAGACATAGTTTAGAGTATTAAGCAACAAGAGTTTTATATAACAAGAAGATACCACTCAAATTCAAAGGCAAATTCTATCGTTTTGTGATTAGGCCGGTTATGCTCTATGGGTAGAGTGTTGTCCTATTAAATAGGTGCATAGTCATAAGTTAATCGTGGCGAAGATAAGGATGTTCCATTAGATGTGCAACCTTACTAGAAGAGATAAGGTCGGGAATACAATGGTAAGAGACAAATTAAAAGTGGCTAATATTAATGAAAAATTAAGAGATGCAAGGTTTGGTGATTTGGATATGTCAAGAGGAGACACTTTGACACTCCAATGAGAAGATACAAGAAGATTGTACTTAGAAACTATAAAGGGAAAAGGAAGGCTTGAGAATGATATGGTTCTATTGAAATTTCTTGAGAAAATAGCACTCAATAAAAGCTTTAGTGTATTAGGATACGGATAAAGGATCTCATATAAAGAGGCCTTTCTCGTTCTCATAATTCTTTTAAACATTTTTCTTCAAGTTTTAATCTTGTATTTAGCCTAGATATTTATTATGTAGTATTTCCTCTTAGCTATTTAGCCTAAATATTTCCTTACTTAAGTTAAATATTTTATTATGATGGCTTGTTTGATGTGTTTATTAACTTGTCTTTTTCCTATTTGTGCATTTATTTAATTGCTTTATGTAACACCTCACCCCCACGACCTAATTCAACCTGACATCGACGGTGATATCCGAGTCCGTGCCCATGAGGGGCGTGCTAAAACACTCATTCAATAATCGGTACATTTTTTAAAACAATATATGCGAATTCAATGCATAATTTGGATCCTCATTCAATCATATACAATTTCATTATACACAATTTCCAATACCACTCGAGCCCATTTTCCAAATACAAAATACACTTTATTACATAAATAAAGACATGCAAATGAATAAACCGATCCCGACTTCTAACCTTCACTTGAATCTCGCAAATATACTCCGCTATTTAATCGGTGTATTCTTCCGTTCTGAAAAATAATTGCAAATTTTGGGTGAGTTTTGCGAACTCGGTGAGTGACTATCATCGATGACTCACTCATCACATATCACATAAGACATATATTTCATAATCGATCGCATATGATCATATTATTTCACATTCAATCACCGAACCAATCTCACTTTATTTCCTATATCACATTATTTCCCATATTCATATCATTTCATTAACAACCATATTGAATCACATAAACTTATTCAGTTATTTCACATTCAATATCATTTAATCATTTATCTCATGCATACTCAGTGTATATGAGACTCACTTTTCAATCGTTACTCTGTTGTGACCGAGTGCCGAATGTCAGATAGGGCTCATTGATAACTGTCCCATGTAGGGCTCATTAATAGCTGTCCCATGTAGGGCTCATTGATAATTGTCCCTTGTAGGGCTCATTAATAACTGTCTCATGTAGGGCTCATTGATAACTGTCCCATGTAGGGCTCATTGATAACTGTCCCATATAAGGCTCATTAATCGTTAAGCTTGTAGCTCTGATCGGTGGCTACTCTAGTCACAACAACCATTATGTGACAGGCATTCATTAAATGAAATGCATCACTCACAATTTTGTAAACCCATTCATTCCCATATTATCGGACCTTAGTCCGGCATTTAACCTTAGTGTTGAGAATTCAATCGTCATTCATATGTATTGAAATGCATCACTCATAATTGCATGCTCTTATTCAATCATATTCGCTTATCAGCGGACCGTAGTCCGGTATGCAACAGATAGTTGAGAAATCACACTTTCACTTGAATGCAATTTACACATTCAGGAAACACATAGCAATCACTCAATACATTTAGTTCTTCCAATTCACAAACAAATAGCACTTCAATATCCAAGTCAATCATCACAATCATCGGATTTCCTATCCGAAACCCCACATATTCAATCACATTTACACAATCATCCAATAGTCAAATAATACAATAATTGAATTAACAAACAATAAAGTAAGACCATCTAGGTCTACTCACAGTACGCTCCAGATTAGCAGTTGCTTCCAAATTCTAGAAACGTCTGTCTGCGGACTTGTGACCTGCACAACCCATTTATGCAATACGTTGCACACATATTAGTAATGTTGCACCATTTTAAGCATTTATTCATGCACATATATGTACGATGCATGTTCATGACAATCCCGGGTAGCATTCTATCACTTTCATTGCAAGGTCATTCTCAAAACAAAACTCATCTTTTGCTAAATCACACTTTCGGGTCTATAGTGAATCACACTAAATTTGAGAGTGAAGAAGATATCTTTTGATCATACTCCCTTCTAGAAATGTGTTCCTATAAGTCTTAAGATTCCATTGGCACCAAAATCACTCAATTTGGGTTAGTAGATTGGGAGATATACCTCAAACATTGATAGACTGTTTAAAGTGTACTAAACCCGATTCCATTTAGCATTTGTGCATCTTAGAGATTGAATCAAAATTGAACTTCTTCATATGATTTGTATACCTATATCTTAAATTTACTACAAAGAAATAATAATCTCATTTGGAATCTTATAGCTCTAGATAATAGCAAAACATTGAACTCTGTTCAGTAAAACTACTCTCGTTGACAATGTTCCAATAGACTCTCACAATTGCATTTGATCAATAGCTTTCAATTTAACTCCAATTAATACAAATTTTGGTGGAGAAATAGAAAAATTATTTAGGAATCCATTTCCACAAGAATCCAGTAATTTGGAGCTCTATATAAGGAGTTATAGTCAAAAGAAGCAACCATGTTCATAGCTGTCCTTCAATCGAACATACTTTGGATCAAATCCCATAAATTTCGTTCTAGATGTTTTAATGACTTCGTTCTTGGACGATTGGAAAGAAGAAATCTAGGGCTACAACTTTCATGAAGAGAAAAAATTCTAAGTCTGTCGTTAAGAGGTCCAAAACACACAGACCGTGTAAAGCCACACGGTCAGACTGTATAACCTTCGGGTGAAATGTGTCCCCTGAGCTTGGATTTACACGAGCCGTGTAATGGTACACGGGCAGACCGTGTAAGCTACGGATTAACTAAAATTTTCACTTATAAAACTCCTCCAAAAGGTCCTAAACCCATTCTAACCTTTCATACACTCTTAAACACTTCCAAATTCACCAATTCTAGCATAAAACAACTTAAACATCAATGATATTCCATCCTTTCCCATCTCACATTTTATTCCTCAATACCAAACACTTCCTACTCACAATTCATCATGTTCAAGTTAGTGACTACACACATAAACACCTCAAATGTAGTTCAAAATCATTCATACTCAATTCATATTCCCTAATGGCTTATACACATCCAAAATGAAACACAATCATATGCCTTTATTCACAACAATTTCAACACTCAATTACCTAACTTCATACCAACATTTGGGACTCTTCAAGACCAAATTCACACTCAACATCTTCATAGGAATTGTAGTCAATTTCCTCTAGTTTCATTTGAACTAAGCCTCAACTCATTTGGACAACTATAGAAGCAATTTTGACTATACAATTGGAGCCTACTCAAAGATCAACCTATTGCAAATTTCCAGATTTTTCCACCATTCAATCTTAACATTCAACTCATCTATTTAAATCATCATTTCCATTATACTTCTTCATCAATCCCTACCTAATTCAATTCAATAACTCACTCTCAAACAACCCATGATCTATCATTTAACAATTACCAGAAACAGTGCATATACATAGATATCTAGTTATAATCAAGTTTATACTCATTCATGCATCTCTTTGAACATCAATCCATCTCTAAACCTCTATAGATGCTTTCTCACTTATCCTATACATACAACAACAATATATGAACATAACTTTGCATCATCCAAGATACATGCATAACCCTTACAAAACTCAAATCATCAAGATACTCAAGTTCATCATCAATTTAGCTTTATTTAGTCATACCCATAACATTTGAAAGGAAACTTACTTGGTTAAGCCTCTCATCATTGAACTCTCCAAGAACACCACCAAACCCTAGCTTCAACCATCACCAACGATCATCATCTTCAAAGGGCTAGAAATAGGTTTTTCTGGTAATCAAGGGAGAGAGAGCAAATTGGCAAGGAAGCAAGCCAAAGATGTAAGCTAGGCTAGGGTTGGAGGAAGTCACCACCCACGAAGAAGATAGCCACGAAGGAGAGAAGGAGAAGACCCAAACAAAAGCTCCAAAAAGTTGTATGAAGGTGAGTGTCGTGAGATACAACAAAAAGGAGCTTAATTAAGTGTAAGCTAATTAAATACATGGCTATTAAGTTGCCATGTGTTATGACACATGTCAAGCTTCAAGCAATTCCTTCTTAAACTAATCTATTTCAAGCCCAATTTCTCATAAATAACACTTGTCAATTATTCCTATAACCATATGGCCAAAATTCAATTCCATAGGCACTAAATTCTAATACCGATTATCAGTTGGTCTGCCCCTCGATATTTTTCCTAGTCCAGGATTTACCCCTGAAAAATTTCAGAAAAAATCCTAAAATTCTACAAAATTATAAAATCAATAATGTCACGCTCCAAATAAATTTTCAAAATCAATAACTCACAATTCTCAACTCATTCACAAGTAGAACCAAATATATCGGGAATGTCAATGAATGCATGTATAAAAATTTCATGTGCAATAAATTAGGCCACAATTCAAGTATGTCACAAAATGCATGAACATGCAATTGCATTACTAAGCTCTCACTAAACACCCATATTTCCTATTTTGCCCTTCCCGCTGGTACCGGAATGTTACTTTTTATGTTTTATTTTGATTCTTTACCTTATTATATATTTATTTTATTATTTATTTTATTTTATTTTTACAAAATTATCTTTATATATATATATGTATATGTATATGTATATATATATATATACATATATATATATGTATGTGGGTCTATCGAAATAAACTCTCTACTAATTAGGAGTAAGGTTATGTACTACATAATCTCCCTGACCTTGAGTGTCATCGAGAATTTTACTTTGGTTGTTGTTGATATTGTTGTTCTTTGTTTCAAAAGTTCTAATCGTGGTTTTGAATTTTAACAATAATATATATATATATATATATATATATATATATATATATATATATATATATATATATATTATCATGTGGGTCTATAAAAATAAACTCTACTAATTAGGGGTAAGGTTTCAGATTACATAACCTCCTAGACCTTGAGTGTCATCGAGAATTTTGTTAGTTGTTGTTGATATTGTTGTTCTTTGTTTTAAAAGTTCTAATCGTGGTTTTCAATTTTAACAATACACACACACACACATGTGGGTCTATCAGAAATAAACTCTATACTAATTAGGGGTAAGGTTACGAACTACATAACCTCCCTAGACCTTGAGTATCATCGAGAATTTTACTAGTTGTTGTTGATGTTGGGCCCCGAAAATTTTTTATTTATTTATTTATTGATTGATTTATCAATTTACTCGATTTATTCTTTATTTTTCTTTAATTGTTTCAATTATGTGTGTATAGATATATATAGACTACGTTGAGCCTTGGGATTAGTTAGTATGATTGGATTAATTGTAAGTGAGCTTGAAGTGTAGAGTCATATGAGACAAATAAAGGTTTGTTAGAAAGAATGAGCTTTAATGTAAAGTGGGCTTGGGAGGAAGGGGAGCTCAAAAGGAAATGCAAGAGAGCTTAAAGGAGTATCAAAACTACATAGTTTTGAGGTAGGGCTTTAAGTTGTGATATAAAAGGAATTAAAGGAAGAGTAGGAAGCAAGTTTTCGTAAAGCCAAGGAGAAGAAGAGAAGAAATCGTGAGCAAGGCAAGCAAGAAGAGCTTTCGGTCAAGAAGGAGAGGGAGAGCCGTAGGAGGCTTGAAGGAAAGAAGAAAGAAGGAGAAAAAGGAAGAGGAAGCTACTTGTGAGAGGTAAGTTCTAGTCTTGCTATGTTAGGTTCAAGTATGAGATGAAATGGAAGTTAGGGTTTGTGTAGAGATTGAAGAAAAGTGGAAGAGAAGGTGAGATCTATAGATTTTAGGGACTTTCTCACTAAGATTATGGTTATTCTAGCATATATGGCTTATGGGTATGTTAGGTTTAAAGTTTATTTTAACATTGCTTGATTTCTTGAATGCTATGACTTTCCTTTGGATTGTATTTAGTGAATGGAGTGTGTTTTGATTGAAGGAAATCAAGAGAACCCCACTCAAGACAAGGAGGAAGGGCAATCTTGAATTCGGATTTTTACGATAGGTGGGTAACATTTTTATAGTTGTTGTGTAATGGGCAAATGCCCTATGTGTGCTATCTTTGTTAATTGTGAGTATATTGAAAGTGTATTTCCCTTGATTTGAATGAAAAGAACGAAACTATGATGATTTGATACAATGAAAGAAGCATAAAATGCTATTTTGTGTTGTGATTGGGCAAGAGAACATATATCGTTAGTCACGTGCACGTTGACCCCTAGCCTTCTCCGGCAGCGCTTTTGTGGCGAGATCGAAAATGGACTCGTTGTGTTTACGATAAACTTCGGTTTATTCGTTGTGTTTAAGGAACTCTCGAGCCAATTGTGTGCATTTCATCTTTTAATTGTGATTATGATGCATAATATGTGGTTGATTGATATAAATTCGTATGTTTTACTTTATGTGATGATTTTGGATTATTTTGTTTCATATGATAAATTGCTATTGCTTGGATCCTTTTTTTGTTGTGTGGTCCATTACTCGATGGCTATAAGCGTGTTAGCCATTGAGTAGTGTTTTGCTCACCCATTCTCCTCCTCGGTGCAAATTCTAGTTGAGCGGAACCTTGCAAGGCATCGGGCATAACTCAAGAATCTAGAAACTTTTGTATTAAGTTAGTAACTAACTTTTGGAATAGCTTTAAGATATTGATCATTGAGCATCTCATCTTTTATATTTTGTACTTGATCTTGATGAATATGCCAATATGTAACCAAAGCTATGCATGAATCTTTGTTATGATTTGAAATGAGAATGAGAGCTCTAATACTCTCTTCATGTGAACTTGTTGATTTGCGTACTGTGTATGGTTTTAAAATGGTGTGTATGAGTATTATTAATTGTTGAAGTTCTGCAAATTTCAAGCTGAAGCTTTGAGTCAACTTTTGACTCTTATAGGGTTGAAGTTTAAGTCCGTGATTTTCATGAAAGTTGTAGATTTTTCTCTTACCTTTCCAACGAATCAAACCGTGTCTAATTTGGAGTTCTGAGTAGAAAGTTATGCATCTTTTAAGTAGAGACGTTCTGGGGAGAAGTGAGACGCAGTTACTGTTTTTGCGTCTCAGTTGACTTTTTGCGTCTCAGTTGACTTTTTGCGTCTCAGTTGACTTTTTGCGTCTCAGTTGACTTTTGCGTCTCAGTTGACTTTTTGTGTCTCAGTTGACTTTTGCGTCTCAGTTGACTTTTTGCGTCTCAGTTGACTTTTGCGTCTCAGTTTTATAAATGCTTACATTTATCGACCCTCTTCCTTCTTTGGGCCATAACTTTTTGCATGAGACCTCGATTGACCCCATTTTTGAAGCGATAGATTTCTAAGGCGTTTTTCTATATTTCTACTCTGATTTATCAGTTTTGCTTTTAAATTGAAAAAGGTGTTTTAAAACAAAGTGTGATAGTGATTGATAAAGTCCGAATATATTTCACTTATTTTGAAATATCTTGAGCTATAGAGCTCCGTTAGGCGATTCTTATTTTAAATTAAACTAGAGACCTAAACCTACAAGTTTTATGAAGAAACCGATCAGCAAGCTAGCCTCTAAGGTTTTCAAATTTTGACGCGAAGTCAGTAAAGTGTTTAGTTTTGACCATTTTGGTTATAACTTTTTCATTTCTGATCCGAATTGAGCGTTTTCAGTGGCGCTAGAACCGTGAGAGCGTAAGGAACATATTTTCTTAAAAATCCTTTCCAACTTTTCTATTGTAAGTTTCCCCTATTGTGGTGAGTTATGGGTCTTCTATGCTTGCGTGTCCTGGTGTGGTCCGAATGTTGGGCCTCGGAGACGGGGTCCAACAGTTGATATTGTTGTTCTTTGTTTTAAAAGTTCTAATCGTGGTTTTGAATTTTAACAAAATACATTATATCTATTAGACCAAAAGTTAATAAATTAAACTAAAATTTGTTAATCAAACTCTTAACTAATCTTTTACCCGACATGATTTAAATGTGAAATGAGGCTTTTAACTCTATGGAGACTTAAATCATTAAAATATATGAAAATGAGGGTATTATGATTTCAACCACTTGGTTAAATTAAAAACAATCATAATCACTATTATTGAGAGGACTTGAAATTAGGGTGATAGAAGGGTTTTGATTCGATTTAACATGAAATCCACTAACAAATTTTGATTTAATTAAGATTTGAGATAAATTTGAATCTAAATTTAATTTTTTCGAACTACAAACTCGAAGACTCCATCCAATAGGACTTAACCTATCTAAACCTAATATTTTGACAGATGCCAAAAAAGTTTAAAATTCTAGCTTTGACTTATGCTTATTAGCATGTAAGCTTAAGCTCGATCTAACTCATTATCACCTCTACTTGATATTGCTTGTGAATATTTAAAGTTTTTCTTTCATTCTAATAATAAAATTCTAGTCATTATTTATAATATAATATAATATAATTATAAGTTAAATAATTAAATATTGTCAAAACTTTAAAAAATCATAACAAACATTTGAATAACCAAAATTGTAAAGTTGACATATCATGTATCATAGGCTACTTTTGTCGTGACAGAAATATGACAGAAATAAACTTCAAAGAAAGTATTTACCTAAGTCTTTTGCAATTGACTTATCTTTATTAAATATTGACTTGAGTCATATTGCAATATCTTTTTGGTCTTGAAATCGAGATCTTCATTCCACTAAAGTCAATAACAAAATTGCAGCCCATAAACAATGATCAAGTGCATATTCCTCCTCAACGTTTACGATAGAATACAAGTTGAATCCTAACATTTCAAAATATTCAAATAGAACTCTTACAACAACAACAATACTTAATAAAAATTCTGTTGAGATAAGGGAATTAGAGAGATCCAATAATATGCAACATTACTTCTAACTTGTAGTGAGATTTTTTCAACTCAAATTGATCTCTTACATTTTAAAAATGTTCAAAGCAAATAGTAAGGGGATGAAAATTTTAACAATCTTAATCTTTGTCAGTTAAATGCCACATTAGCATGACATAACATTTTTTCTTTTTAACCAAAAATGAGCATCAATGCCACATAACTAGTGGGACCCAATTTTTAAATTGTATAAAGTAAAAATGGGATCACTTTCTAGTTAATTTAAATATATAATTACATTAATTTCTTGTAAATCGAAATTTAGGTTAATTAAAATAAGTAAATCCATTATTATTACATACCTAATTAATAAACACATTGTGAATCCGAAATTAGGGATCTGTCCAAATCCCTAATTCAACTATCTACTTCCCCTTTCCTCCTCTCACTACACATACGCACCTCCTCCCACATCCCCACACTTTGTGTAGAAACTTTCACAGCTTCATCTTCATGTCTTTCTCACACACATAGTCACCTACTCCCTCATACTTTATTCCATACACTACTTCTCTGTCTCGCACCAATCTCGTATTTGTTTATATCTCATACTGCCTTGGTTTTTGCCTCATCTTGGTTCTTTACTTGTTTAGTAAAACCCAACGATTACTTCTTGTTTTTGTTTTTTTTTTGGCTAAACAAACTTTTTCTTTATGGTCTTTCTTTGGCTTCATGGAAATTTTCATGTAGTTTTCTTTTTATGGGATGCTTGATAGTTTTCTTTTTATGGGATGCTTGATGTACTTATGGTGTTTTTATAGAGTCATAAGCTACTAGTAAATAGTTTAATTATCAATTTATCAGGGTTTAATGAGAATGCACTATTAATGTACATAAACTAGAAATCATAAAGGATATAGTATTAGCATTTATAGAATTGCTAGATAATTAAATAGGACAAAACCAAAACCATAGATATTCTACCAATGTCATCCTTGTAAAATTATAATTATGCTTATTTATTTACTCAAAATCATAGATGCTTCTTCACTGGTTTAGAGACTGAGGTCCATAATGTAGCTTGATTAGTTTTTTTATATAATAATTTGGCTGATACTTAGGATTTTTTCTGAACTAGAAAGATAAGTACTTAAGATTGTTTCTTCATCTCTCCCTTTTCGAGTTATTAGTTTTCTTTTTTGTGGAATCGATCGTGTTTGATTTTTTAGGAAAGATGCAAACCAAAAGTCTTGTATTTACTTTGTAACAATTAACAACATATGTCATCAAGAATTTTTCCTTTTCAATATAATATAAACGAATATAAGATGAATCTACAGCTCTTGTATCATTTATTTAGCATCCACTAGTAAGACACTAAGGGCCCGTTTGGTTCCACTTACATTTTTTACATTGTTGTTTTAATTTCATTTCGCTTTTTAGTTTCTATTTTTTGCTTAAAAAATGAAAACTCATTTAGTTAAGATTTGTAACATAAAACTGAAAATAAAAACCTGTTTGGTTGAGATTTCTAATAAACTTATTATTATTATTATTATTATTATTATTATTATTATTATTATTATTATTATTATTATTATTATTATTATTATTATTATTATTATTATTATTATTATTATTATTATTATTATTATTATTATTATTATTATTTATTAATTATTAATTATTGCTATAAAATTTCTACTTACTATTATTATTATTATTATTATTATTATTATTATTATTATTATTATTATTATTATTATTATTATTATTATTATTATTATTTATTGTTAATAATAATAATATTATTAATTAATAATAGTAATTATTATAAAATTTCTACTTACTTTTTTATAAATTTTATTATTATTATTATTAATTAATAATAGTAATTATTATAAATTTTATTATTATTATTATAAATTTGGTTGAGATCGTAATATAAAAGCTGAAAACAAAAGAAAATTTTATTATTATTATTAAAAACTTGAAGGTGTTGAAGATTAGAATCGAAGTCGACGAGAAAAGAAAAAAGTTGAATATGTTATGTTTTGGAGAAAAAATTTATGGAAACTGTTTTCAAAAATCATGAAAACGTTATTTTACGTTTTATAAATCATTGCAGTTTTTTATTTTTAAAACAAGAAAGCGACAACAACCCTCGTCCAAACATGTTTTAACAATTTGTTTTCTTTTTTGAAAACCACAACAAAAAACGAAATAAAAAACAGAAACAAACGGGCCATAAGGTTATGTTCGGTTGAATGGTTATTAATGGAATGGAATAAAATATTATTTCATCATTTGGAAGGATAGTTTATAATAGAATGAAATGAAATATGATGAAAGGAGAGGGTTTCACATTACATCTCATTATATCCTAAACAGCAAAAATAAGTTACCTCGATTATTTGGGAGTTTAGGATGAAATGTAAAATGATAAACAACATTTTACTATATTATATTATGAACCATTCTTCCAAACAATATTTCACTATATTACATTATGAATCCTTCCATCCCTCCCAAATAACAATTTTCTAATATTACATCTATTTACATTATATTCCATTCCATTAAAACCTTACGTCCAACTAAACATAGCCTAAAATTTAAATTTCTAAAAGAAGTGGAGAAAATCTAAAACTTGAGGTTGATGAAGAAAATAAAAGGAACCTTGATGTCCCATTAACTTAAAAGATCATTAACTTTATAACCAAATTATTTAATACCAAGTAGGTACGTATTAGTCTCTTTAATTTTAGTAACTAATCTCAATAGCCAGGTGTATCATTTTAGTCATTCATTATTGGTATAAAAATTGAGCCATTTCGAATGCTTTCCACTAGTGTTAAGCAACCTAGTTTTGCAAAAGTTTTTACCTTCGAACTTTAACTTTATTGCAAAAGCACAAACTGTTGATTGCATAATGAATTGTGATCAGCAAACTTTGTTATTTTATAATTTTATAAATATTTTGTTACTTTATGTATGAATTGGTGATAATTACATCGGGACAATTGCAATAACGTCCTAAAGCTACTTACATGATGTCTTTTACTAATACTACATTAAATTCAAATAATGTTTATATGGTTTATTATTGTGGTTTAAAAGGCTCATTAAGAACTTCATAAAGTGAAAATAACCAAGGAGATTTTATGGATAACCTAAATATCCATTAATTTTTTAATAAGGTAAAAATGTTGATATCTATTTTAATGTTTTCCTTATTAATTATTAGCTTTATTTCATATCGATCGGAAGATGTGAATTTTTTAAATGGTACGATAAAAATTTAGTGAGAGGGTTATTAAACTTGTTCATAAATTAAAGAAAGGAGTATGTATATTGAAGAAGAAAGCCAAAACAACCACAGTTGAATCAAGAACAATGTTGGAAATTGAGGAGCAAATAAAGTTCATGAAATAAGACATTATTTTCTTGACAAAAGAGAAAAATGAGTTGAAATTTATTTTAGTGATTATTATAAATAGTGTTTGTTGTGCTTACGGTGACTGCTATAATAAAAATGTTATGGGAAAATGGAATTGAATTGAATATTTTTGTTTCAAATTTAAATTCTGATGAATGAAAAAAAGACTGGTGTTAATTCTCTTATCTCTTTATTGTTTTGTTCCTACGGTTGGTAATCTAGTGGTGAGATGAGAGAAGTGTTATATTGGTAAGTAAGAAGAAAGTGAGATTGTTATTTATGAAGATGCCTTAATGGACATTTAGCAACAAAACATATGTTTCAGAGATAGGATATTGTGTTACTCCAAAGTTCCCCTCAAATGCAAGAAGCTTCACACAAGTGAATAAGCTGTATTTTTGTTCTAACAATTGACACGCATAGATTATAACCACTTTCATGATCAAGTAATCAATAGGGTGAAAAATAATATTACAATATGAGTGTCAAAAGAACATAGAGCCTAATTAACAATTGTAATAGTCATCAAGAAGTATATTTTGTAGTTTTATATCACAATTAATAATCTGAGCACTACGTTATTTATGGAAATATAGTAATTCTCTTGCAATGCCAAAAACAATTAGGATCGTCTATTCCAAATAGGCCATCATCTTATAAGTTCTTCACTATAACAAGAATATCTGAACATATCCGCAATGTTCTTTCATAAAAAAAACTCCAAAAGCTCCTCTGCCCAACTCTTCTTTAAACCCATTTGTAAGTAATTGCACAATGATATGGATTATACTAACTACATAAGTAAATAAATATTACTTATTTTTATATTTTATTTACGTATTTATTTTATTATTTTATTTATTTTTATTTTATTTTATTACTTTTTGTATGTGAATTTAGCGAAAACACCGCTCAACTAAGAGTAAAGCTACATACTTCTGGACCTTTTTAGATCTTATATATCAGAGGGCTCTTATTGGGATGTTATTGTTGTTGCATAAGTAAATAATTATACCATTAACATATATCCATTTACAAAAGTAACAAATATATTTATATTAGTTAGAATTTATATACAAAATACCAATAGTATCCAAGTATCCATATATATACAAAAATACCCACTTTTATATATCCATCTATAAACAAAATACCAACAACAGAAGTACTAACAACATTTATCTATCTATCTATATACAAAAGTACCAACAACACAAATAACAACATTAAACATTGCTTCCCTCATCTGCACTTGACTGGGAAGGTTGTTTATGTAATCGTTGAGTGAACGATGCTCACCTCCTTATTGCTTCATATTATAACTGTTGGAATTGATGGTAGATTGTCCTCTAAAACTTTTATACCCGTAGGTTCAAAATACAATTTGAATCTATGCAAAGTAACTTCTCCATACTTCATTTTACTGCTATAAGAAGAGCTAGCAACCTACAAACACACAAGTTATTAATATTATTCATTTGAATTAGTTATTAACAATATAACAAATGGTCATATATGGAAC
Source organism: Erythroxylum novogranatense (assembly GCA_029891385.1). Lineage (NCBI taxonomy): Eukaryota > Viridiplantae > Streptophyta > Magnoliopsida > Malpighiales > Erythroxylaceae > Erythroxylum > Erythroxylum novogranatense. The sequence goes on from CM057227.1 coordinate 104,339,007, forward strand.
TCCCAATGTTGCTTTGTTGACTCAATATGATAATATCTTCAACCATGTTTGCATCAGTAACTTGTGAAGATGCTTCAATGATAACCTAATAAATATGATAAAAATAACATTGTAACTTTGGTATATGAAGCAATACAAGGTTTGATAATCAAATAATGTTTCCTGACCAAATTGAGTTGAGTCTTCATTTTTATATTTTTTGGCATTATGGCCAAAATTGCCATATTTACTACATTTTTGTACATGTCCCTTTCAATTCAATTTATTCTTAGGCTCATTTACTCCTCTTTAGCTATTTTTTGGTCTCCCTGGCATGACTATTTTTGGTTGTGGGATTATCACTTTTGCATTAATGGTAGGCCAAAAAGTTGCACCCTTAATAGGTTGCAACATATGGTCATACAATCTCAGAAATTGAGCCTTCTTGTAGCAATCATTTACAATTGTATCCGCCCTTTATTTAAAATGATGCTTGTAGCATACTTGTAAGGTATCCATATAGATTATATACTCAATAGCTGCATGATTAGTGTCTACTAATCTTTACAATATGCTTGTCATCATTCTTTGACATTTCATATGCCCCATCTCCATTCCATACTATTCTACATTGCATTGCATCTTTCTTGTTCTTCTCCAATATCTTCATCATAAGGTGTGAAATCTAGCTTCTAAGACTGCATAAATTCTCTCATATCTACATGTGTCTTCTTCATTATGATTCTAATTGTTTCAAGCATGTTAATAACTAACCTATCTCATACTAGTAGGATCCACCCATTAAAGGTTTTGCTCATATTGTCATCAAAAATTGGGCATTTCGATTCAAAGTGTAACACCCCACTCCCGCCAGACCTGAACCCGATATCGATGGTGATATCCGAGCCCGTGCCCCACGAGGGTGGCGTACTAGAGCAATCACTGCAATTCAAAACTCAGAAAACATTTCTCTTTTTATGTTATCAATCACATGCACGGAAATCAGTAATAATTTGGGCCCAATTTAAAACGAAAACATTTTCAATGCAACACAATCCCAATCATTAAAAGGGGCACTCATTAGCGCTCACCCAACTCGTATACAGAGATGCATGACCTAACTGGGCCCGATGTCATCTCTGACACTTTCAGAATTCACAAATCACTCACACATTATCAACTAGGCCCACTGAACAAAATCACTAACTGAATAATTCACAGAAATTCAATACTCAAAAGACAATACTACTCTAATGCAGACGCGAACTGATCCCGACATCTGACTCTGACCCGCTTTCAGTAATCATACTCCCGTTTGTCCAACGGGGTATTCTTCAATCCCTGAAAAATAATTGCAATGTTGGGTGAGTTTGCGAACTCAATGAGGAACCATCATCGATGGTTCACCAACTCATGCATATATACACGATATATAAATCACAATAGTCATTTAACACATTGAAACTTTGTACATCAATTTACACATTTTGTCACTTAATTGCATTTATTCTCAATTTTCACAACACAGTCACAGTACACAATCGGAACACTATCAGACCATTTCATGTTTCACTAAAATCACAAATTAAATATATCACTAAGCACTCATCACATAATACACGAAGTCTCACTGTTTTCATGTATCACCAATTTTACACATATAAGACGCATCGCCTTTCACACGGTTCACAAGTTATCATTCACTACACATCGATGTTGCACACAAATCTTTTCCCGTATTTTCCATTCTTTTACTCTGAGTTGTGACTGAGCACTCACAATGTCAGTATTCAATTGACGCGTCTTAGGGGGAGGAGAGCCCTCTGGGTATACACTTCCACCCTTCGATATTGTCGCTTGATTGTGGAAAACCACCCTACGGTTTTGCTTACCTACTCGAGGGATGCAAACACGTCTACACAAGACTCGCATATTTGGCAAGTAGGAGAGCCCTCGAGGTATACACACTCATCGCCCGCCACATAAGAGATAGGAGAGCCTCCGGGTATGCACTATTTCCTTTTTGGCCTTAGGCCCATTTCATTGATATCGAGCTTAAAGCTCTGATCACTAATGGCTCCAGTCACAACTGTTAATTACCGATTTCACTCATGCCTAGCATGCACTCACATTTGCACAATCACTAACATATATCTCACTCAATTCTATTGTCTCATTCAATACATTTATTCACAATCTCGGCATAGTTATTCACAAGCTCAGCGCATTCATATTCACAATCTCAACACATTCGTTCACGATCTCGGCACATTTTTATTTTGCATTTATAATACGCACATTGGCACTTAATTCGCACATTCACAGCACACTTAGTAACACTTTCAACGCATTCATTTCACATTTATAACATTTATTCACATATTCACAGCACATTTTATCACACAGAGGTTGAGGAACCAACTAGGTTACTCACCTGAACTTCCGTGCTACTGCGCCGGAAGTCTCGGTATTGTCCGTGAAATCTTGATCCATCAGACCTCTATAACGATCAAATAGTTTCCAATTATTAATGCACATTCAAATAATAATTCGATGATGCATATGCTCTCAATAACGGATGTACGATGCCTATTCATGATTTTCCCGGTGCTATATCCCAATTTTCACTTTCTTTAACACTTTCTATTTTCCACTCAATCAGTCACTAATAACTCAATTTCACTTTGATAATATGATTGAACTCCCAATTTCAATTCTAATAGCAGATCAATTATCCAATCATATTCGCTAGGTGTTATCTCAAAATCAATAACACTTTTCTCTAGGTCAAATTCACCCATAAACACAATTTCTAAAATTCCCACTAGCATTAGATTTATTTTCAAAGTCTCACATTAGACCACAATTCACAAGAATAATCCTTAGGATGCAATTACTATCACATTCTTAACTCTCTTTCACTAATAGAGATCTCAAAATCCGAATTCAAACTCTCATTCTTTTCCTCAATTGTAGACCTTATTCTCTATATCATAACGAATCAAACATCACCTCAATAGGAGGTCTACACAATTAATTATACCTCAAAAACCCAATTAAAATAGTTCAGAAATATGGCCCTCGTCGCGACGTGCGAGGCCTTCGTCATGACGTCAAGAAGATCGCCCCTTGACGTCTCAGCGCTTCGCCGCGACGCGGATTCTCCAAGCTCGCCGCGACGTGCAACAAGGCTCGTCGCGACGTCTAAATCATTTCTTCGTCGCGACGTCTAAATTACTTATTCGTCGACGTGCGACCTAGTTAAATCTTCCCGATTTCCTTTTCCTCTTTCTCTCTGTAAAACCACCAAAACTCATCTAAACACTCACAATCTTTCATAATCACACCCATGAATGCTTTTAACCCAAAACAAACAACATTAAACCATGAAACTTACCGATCGAAGCTCAAATCTTCAAACCCTAAAATCTTCGAAAATCTCTCAACAACTACGGTGCTCACTCCCAAATCCATATAAAGCTCCATCTTCTCATGGGTTTTCGCCAGACCTTAAACAAGAAAAAAGCAAGCAAGAGGAGAGGCAAGGATCGAAGATCACCAAGAGGAGAAATGCTCGTGCCCCAGGAGAAAAGAAGAAACGATTTTCTCTGCCAATTTCAAACCTCAAATATATAAAGGGGTAAACACTTAAGCCTCTTGTCTTTATCCTCAAATCTCTTTTCTTTTCAATTTCATTTCGGTCAATTCATCTCCAAATTTCATTCGACATATAAAATTCCAATATCGCATATCTAAATTTTCCATTACCATATACCCATTATTCCAGCACTATATAGTCAATTGGTCCGACACTCGGAAGATTTCCGGTCCGGACATTTTCTCTTGAATTTTCCAGAAAAATTTCAAAGAATCGCTATCAATTGCCAATAACTCTAAATAGTTACAATTCACTCATTTAAACCCAAATATCCCAATAAATCATAATCACATCCAACTATCTCACAGATCCCCATTCATATCACATACACAAATCAAATACCAGAAAATTGTCATGAATGCATGTACTAAATGTGCATGTATCAATTGACTCATGACCTCTAAAATTAGAAGCCAATAAATGCTCAGTCGATAATGTGCGGTACAGACTTAACCCATCTCACTTTACCAAAATAACCTTCCCTTCAGTGACGGGATGTTACACAAAGAATGTTGATACATATTCAAGTTTTATTTTATCCAATCCTTTTAGCCACTAATCGAAGCTTTCTGTGTATTTTGACTATGCATAATTCCATAACTGCTTCAACAAATCCTTTCCCTTCTAATTCACATGCCAATTATAGTATATGTGCCAAACACATATCTAATGAGTAGCATATGATAATCTCTCTTACGCAACTTTGGATAATGCCTAAAACATTAGAAAGAATCTAGTCAATATAAAAGAAATTGTATAACAATTAATTAGAAATATATGAAAATAAGACACTTTTGCATGTCTAATATGTCTGTAAGCCATTCACCACTATCTAATTCCAAGATAAAAGCCATCAGATCCATAAACTATGTCCATAGACATTATTCTTTACCTCCACAACAACTCAAGTCAATGGATACATCCCTCCATCACCATTCCTCCCAACTGCAATAAATAACTGGCTTTGGAATTTTATCTTTAAAAGTAGTAATCAATACCAAAATTTATTCTCAAATGCCTCCATCCTCTTTTATGAAACAAAACCAAATGTATAACCATTTGAACTACAAAAAGAGATAAAGAAGTATGAAAAATGTATAATCTTACATAATTGTTTGATAATAATATAATTTTGCATACCTGTAACAAAGAAGTATCTTCGTTCCTTGCTAGTTGTAATTACATTGTTGAACCCGGATTACTAATCCTAAACCCATATATATACATCTCAATCTCCTCTTTGTTGCTTTACACATACTTGATGTAGCATTCAACTGACAAGGAGTTATCTCTGTTAAATTTTCTGTTCATTTAGGATAAGTTCAAACTTTTTTAAAATGTTGGGAGTTCAATTTGAATGTTTCGAAATGTTATGAGCTATCATGTATTCTGTCATAAATGTTGAGGTTCAAATTATACTTTTGGCTCATAAATAATATATACACACGATTTTTGTGAGTTGTCAGAAAAATTGTTGTTGATACGCTGCATAACTAACTCAGAGCAACATTATTTTTTTTTGTAACTTTAAATTGCAAGGGACATGGAGCAGAAATACACAAGTTAGAATTTGAACCATTCCTTCTATATCAGTCTCATTACTTGGCCCCTCACAATATGAAGCTCCAAAGCTTCTAATATGGTATAAAGGGGACACATGTAGTTAGCTTTTTCCTCTTGCAAGTTGTAAAAGTTTAGGAATCATTTGTTTTCTGATCTTATCTTTTTTTGTGATATGTTTTGGCTACATTTTAATTGTTTATGTTAACATAATTTATATTTTTATTGTTGATAATAATTAAATATTAAATTAATTGTATAAGTTAATTAAGTAAATAATTTTAATTTATAAAATTTAAAGTAATTATAAAATTTGAAATTCATTAAATTATTATATTATATTGATAAGAATTATGTTAGTATATTAAATAATTAAATAATATATGAATAAGATTATGACTATAAATAAATAAAACTACTTTTATAATTTTTATACATTTCAAAAACTTTAAAAACACAAATAAATTTTAAAACTCTAACATCAGCAACCGTTTTAAAGTATTAACAAAATAAATTTTTCTTGAGTGACAAATTCGTTAATAAAATTAGGACTTCATACATTAAATGTCATTGATTACCTAGGACTCACAACATCAAGAACAGATCCTATTATTCTCGGTCAACTCTACTGTATGAGCATCTCGGTCAACTCTATTTTATGAGCATCTGTTCATCCAATAAATAAAACCTACAAAAATTAAATGAATAAATCCTCATAAAATAGGAAAAGCACGAAGTAACGAAAACAGGTGACCTGAAACTCAGAACACCACTTGTAGTTCATTGTTTCGCAATATTAACAATACTTAAAACATCATATCACAATCCTCAACTAAGTAGCTTGATTGGCATCCTCTTCCAACATATCTCTTATGATTTGTTTTGTTTTGAAACATCAAAAACAAACAAGCCTTAATATCGAATTACAGTAGTTAAAGTGAGAGGAGATAAGCTTTTTAGAAGTTTCTCATCACAATGGCCATTACAACTTCAGAGATGGATTGAAATTTGCGCCTTTCCTTAACAAGCAGCTTTGCCATCTCCAGAGCCTGGCGCTCACATTTAGCTCGTTTGGCAGCATCAGCAATTGACTCAAAATCTTCAACATGAGCTACACCCACAATCCTCCTGTAAATTGAAAAGTTCAGAATGGTTGAAATAGTGTAGACCATAATTTCTCTCAAGCAAAACAATATTTATAAAAAAAAGTGCGGAAACTAGGATTGCCAAATGAAAATTTTCATCTCACCTTATCATTTTTGCTGCACCAAATCCAAGGGTGTCATGGAGCAGATCTGTCATGAATTTCTTCTGCACAAGAAGTTGAAGTTCAGGATTGTTGTAAATTTCAGGAAGGTACGCCTCTCCATGGCCATTTTTGTGCTCGTCCCAGAGGGCAGTAAACTTTTTATAGAAAAGAACCCAAGTCTCCTCTATGGTCTTTAAAATCCATTCTTTATACTTCTGCAAAAATGTAGCTTTCACGTGTAAAGCTGTAGGCCAATTAATGAATAAATATTCCAACATAAAGCAAAATAAAGCTCATGAAACACACTTTGCAGTTTATAAGCAAAAACAGGAATATAAACAATCATAATACTGATCTTATATTTCAAGTATGCATAAACAAAGACCAGAAAAAGGTGATGAGATATTTTTTCTATACATACTTTTCTGCTATTCGCTTGATTGGCATGTCCATCTTGAGCATAAAATGCCAAAATTAAGTTCCCAATAAAAGCACCAATATCAAAACCCATCGGACCATAAAATGCGAACTCCGGATCTATAACCTGAGTTGAATCCTGGGTAACCATAACAGAGCCAGTATGTAGATCTCCATGTATTAAGGCCTGGGCTCTTTCACAGAACCTACAAGAATGTTGATAATGATAGATTAAGAAATAAATTAAAACAAACATAATAACGAAAATACAAATGTAGTAAAATAAAGTCCATACATAGATTTCAACCCTGCAACTTCAAGTTTTAAGGTATTATCATCACGAATAGCCTCAGCGTCTTGGTCAAGATAAGGGGAAGTCCAACGATTGTATTGAGACAATTTGTAAGGATCAGAGAACACAACCTGCTCGGTAAGTCTGCATAACTCCACATTGCCACAAAATTCAGCAACTGCACAGAATTCAGCAGTTGCAATAATGTTAGATGCATTGCGCATAAATTGTCATCTCTGTGACAGAGGAAAGAGCATGCCACCAACCAGGAATGACATAAGGAATAAAGGAAGCAGACCATATGACCTACCATCACGCTTATGCTCCGTTGTGGTACGATAAATAAGGGATGTGTGGAACAGAGTCCTTGCCATATAGTTTGAGATATGTTCTGCTAGCGACGGGTACTCAATTCCAGCGATTAATCCTTTTCTGAGGATTATATGTGGGGTTCCAAGTATCGCATGCCAATCAAAGACATGGTACCGTCATAATGATAGACTTCAGGCACATGATTAGGGGCATAACTTGCCATGTACCTTGAGTGTCAAAGATTCAAAGTATGCTCTCTCCTTACTCATTGGCCATGATTCTCCTATGCAACGTATGTATGGAATTGCCTGCAATGAATCACAGACTACATCATACAACTAAACCACTGTCCCAAAATAATCTCCAAAGGTAAGAATAAGATACTTTAAACAACAGAAGACACAAGAAATCGAATGGACTGTCCATAGCCTATCAGTTAGTAGAGAACAACTGAATCAAGTACATCTACCAAGCATCAGCGATGAAGAACGGTAGATTATAAGCAAATGAATTTTTCAGGAGGAGCCTCAAGCTCGTACGAAAAATTCACCTTTTACCCTTTTTTCCTAATATCTGTGTAGGCATTGCTTACCATTACATATTTCTAATTTTTTCTTCAGCTCAACTTTTTCCCGGTACCAGAGCAGTTTTCTCCCCTATTCAAACCAAAGGAAATTTGAGAAGAGGAAAAAAGAAGAAAGAAGCAGAGAAGAAGCGCGCAAATCAGAGAGAAGGCTTTTGACATTCAACTCCATAAAGGTTAAACACAACAACCCTAACACTAGTTCGATCACAAGATGTTCACTTAGATCAGAAACTCTGCAAAAGTTCCAAGGTTTTACAAACTTTTACCCCTCTCTCAGAGACCAAACAGACTCGCATGGATTACAACACAAGAAACCCATCAATCACCCACAAAATCAAATATCCAACTCCAGTTTAGTCCTTACCTGCTTAACAACAAAAGAACCAGTTGAACCAATAACAATATAGACGAAGTTGAGATTCCCATCCCCAACTTCTTTGATCTTCAAGTCATCGAACTTGTTACCAATTTTATCAGACAAAGCCGGCGTTGACTTGATGTACTCTATCAAATTTTTCTCGTCCAATGGGCTGAACTCCGAGAACGTCATTTCGGCAGCGAGAAGCAACAGAGGATGACTAATGTGTGGAGTTGGGACTGAGGGAAAGCAGACAAGTATGACTAATATGTGGACAAGAATACTGTAAGCTCGGTTTGTCCGCTATTTAAGTTCTGAGGATTGGTTCATTGAACCTGGTCCGTCCCCGGGGCATTGTGTGTCGTAGGATGTTTTGAGAATCCAAGGTTAGCAACTTAGCATAGCTTGTTTTTTAAGTCACGTACAGAAATCGCTACTTTTCTTTTTGTTTTTGCGACGTATCATTGGAGAGACTTAATTATAAAAAAGTATTTTTAACGCATTTATATTTAGTTTAACCCTCGCTCAATTTAAGTAGGCAGATTCTAAATTTTAAACAGTTGTATATATAAAAAGAATTCAAGCCTTTAACTTTACTTAAGTCAAGAAAATCTCTTATCTGCGACTAAAGTAGTATTCCTTTTAATTATTTATTAACACTATCATAGTCATATTTCATAATTATTTTTAGTATTTATCAAATAACTTTATTATTTACACGCAATAACTACAAATTAAAAGGCAATAAATACACTTTAGGCGGTTAAGTTCAGATATGAATATTATTAAAATTATGGGAAGTCCAGATCGGCAATTGCTTAGAATTTGCATGCATCATGATGACCATCCAGTAGATATTTGGGGCACGCGCTCAAACCTTGGAATAATGTTTTCGATTCCTCCAAAGAAAATAAAATCACAAGCGTTCTGTTCGTTCTAACACGTTTTATTACCTTATCTTGAACCCAATAGTACATTCAGTACTGACCATGTATTATCTATCCAATTCCAATATCATTCTCTGATCTCTTTTCTAGCCAGATAAAATGGAATATTAAACAACAAGAGATCACATCTTACCTAACCTCCTTTTGAATAAATTCTTGTTTTATCTTATTTGTTTCTTATTTTAAGTTTTACTTAATTTATTTAAATCTCTACTCAAGTTAAATTAGAGTTTCATATTTTATCTAGAATTTTTCTTAAGTTGAATTAGAATTTCATATTTTGTTTAGAACTCTACCTAGGAAGAATAAGAGTTTATGTAAATTTATTTAAACAACTTTATGAAAGGTTAACAAAATTCTCTATCAATAAAATTTATATTCTCTTTGAAAATTTTTATCCTTAAATTCTTATATTAGAATTGTATTTTTATCCTATTTTGATACGTCAAGTACTATTAGAGCTTTTTTTTTTTAATACCATCGGGCCAGATTTTATTAAAAGCAATAAGAAACAAACGAAACAAAATGTGTTCAAAGCCACGCAACAGACAAAAAAGGAAACAGAAAGTTCCAGATAAGAAAACAAAATGAAAAAAACGCAGGCCCGAAAGCTAGTTCATGAGTCGAGCTTGAAGACCGGGAGATGACAACGGTAACGGTGAGATCTTCAGCGGCTGATCATGTTTCCATGGTCCCAGTAAATCTCCGAATCTGAGTATCTTCAAAAAGGAGGCGATTCGTCACGATGGTTCGTGGAGGCGCTTCTCTTCAACAATCACCGCTTTAGCTTCCGCTGGGGTTTCCTCCATTAAAAGCATATCTTCATTCAAATTGATGTCAGCCCTAGCGATGAGGTGCGCTGCTCGATTTCCCTCCCTTCGTACATGTAAGAATTCGCAAGATAAGTAATTTTTCACCACCTTCAAACCATCACTAATAATAGGGCTAATTTTGGATTTATCAATATATCCCAGCTTTAACTTTTTGATGATTGTCAGACTATCCCCCTCCAGTTCTATGTTCCTGAACAATGATTCATATCCAAATTTGAGAGCAGCTACCGCTGCTAGTGCTTCACCAACGAATGAATCTTGGACATAAGAGTGCTTGGTAATTCCACTTCCTAGTACCTCGCCCGCTGAACCTAGAATCAAAAAACCCAAAGTAGCAGTTTTATTGTTTGGATCATAAGCAGAATCGAAGTTAATCTTAACTTTATCATCAGCGGGTGGCTTCCAAATCACATGTTGAGGTTAAGCTCGGTTAACTGTGGGCTTTCTCGACGATAGGACCTGCATCTCCAAAAGGTATGCCGTTATAAATGAATGAAGCTCATTTACTGATTGATTGATATTCTCGTGTATAAATTTGTTTCTGTTAAACCACGTCGCCCATAACGTAACGCAGACCAAGTGGCATTTGTCAACATCGAGTCTAGCCAATACTTCCTCTACCCAAAATTGAACCGAATTATGTGATGCATTGACCCAACTAAACCCAACTTTCTCCCAAATTTGGTTTATAATAGGACAGTCTCGAATCGCATGTAACCCGTCTTCGACATCCCTAGAGCATCGTCGGCATATGCTTGAATTTGCACTATGCTTGTTGTATAAGTTTAGACCGGTAGGCACGAAGTTTCAAATGAATTGCCATATTGTGATCTTAATTCTAAGTGGCAATTGTAGATTCCATAACTTTGAATAAAGGCCTTTAGTTCCATCCGAGACAGTATGGTGGATAGTTTGGATTCCTCTCTGAAGTAATTTATGCCCACTTTTCACAGTATAAATTCCAGAATTTTCATATCGCCATACAAGCTCGTCTTCATGTTCATCAGCAGCCAAAGGAATGTTTAAGATCCGAGTCGCCTCTTCTGAATTAAACAGGTTTGATATCTTCTCTATATCCCACTTACGCTCATTAGGAATGAATAAATTTGCTACAAAAGATGCTGATATACTAGCATCTGTCTTGGTGATATGGTTATTTCCAGGCATTGGTAGCCATCCATCATTCCAGATTGAGATCTTTCGTCCATTCCCTACTTTCCATTGGAGACCAGTTGCCAATAGAGCCTTAGCAGACCAGACACTCTTCCACGTCAATGATGGGTAATTTCCTAGCCCTGATTCCATAAAATCAGATCTTTGTAGTATTTAGCCTTTAAGAGCCTTCGCTAAAGAGTTAGGACATGAGAGTAATCTCCACCGTGTTTCGCTATAGAGCCACATGAATCGTGCCATACCATGAAATCCTAACCCCATCCTTTTTGATTTGCAAAGTTCATCCCAAATGCACCAATGTATACCACCTTTAGTTTTGGATTTACTCCACCAGTATTGAGCAATTATCGCATCAATTTCATCACATAATATGTTAGGAAGAAGAAAGCAAGACATCGTGTATGTTGGTAACGCCTGTAAAACCAATTTTATAAATATTTCCTTGCCCCCCTTCGATTGAATCTAATACTTCATGCATCAATTCTCTCCCTGATCCGATCAGCTAGGTACCTGAAAGCAGCAATTCTATTTCGTCCCACTTGGGACTGAAGTCCCAAGTATTTTTCAGGTTCTGTTGTGATAGCTCCTGCAAGATGTTGGCAATTTTTTCCTGCACATTTTCCAGCGTGTTTGCACTGAATGAAATCAAGGATTTGTCAAAGTTAACTATTTGCCCTGAGCATTCTTCAAATTCAGTGATGATGCTTCTAAGTCTTGTCGCACTGGTGATAGTCGCATCTCCATAGAAAACGCTGTCATCAGCAAAAAATTGGTGAGATATGTATGGTGCGCCCCTAAAAATCTGAATTCCTTTAAGCGATCCATCGTCACGGGCCTTTTGCAAAAGCGATGCAAATCCCTCACCACATATAAGGAAAAGATAAGGGCTTAATGGATCCCCTTGTCTTAATCCTCGCTGTGGTATAATCCGACCTCGACTGTTACCATTCAATACCACTGAGTAAGTAAGAATGAAATACATTGCATACGTATCTGAACCAATTTCAAGTGAAACCCCATCTTTAACATTACTTGTTCCAAAAATCCCCACTCCACTCGATCATATGCCTTACTCATGTCGAGCTTGAGCGCATATGATCCCTTTATGCCCGTTCTCTTTGTCTTCAGATAATGAATAATTTCATATGCAATTAATACGTTATCTGAAATAAGCCTACCAGGCACGAAAGCACTTTGCTCCTCTTCAATGCATAATCCCAAGAACTGTTTGAACCTATTTGCCAAAACTTTGGCTATGATTTTACAAGATCTGCATATATAAATAGTCTGAATTGAGTCATATTTCTTGGACTGGTGACTTTCGGAATTAAACAATGTTTGTGTGATTAATCCTATCAAGTTCCTTGGACCCAGACAAGACTTCAATGCAATAATCCGCAACATCCCTTCCCACTATGTGCCAATATGTTTGAAAGAATAGTGCTAGGAACCCGTCATCACCGCCTTTGTAGGACCCATACTTTGTATTGCTTTAAATATCTCTTCACTTGTAATCGTCAAGAAGGAAATTATTCATATCTATTGTAATAATGCACTGATTCCCGCTAAAATCGATGTGGTGATCCCGACACATTAAAGTGAAACAATTGATCAAAGTATCATGTTGCAATAGCCTCAATACCTGAATCATCATTAACCATTGAGCCAAATTGGTCCTCTAGCCCTTTAATCTCCTTCATCTTTTTCCGTTGAGTTGCAATTTTGTGGAAATAAGCGATATTTCTATCCCCGTAACTCAGCCAATTCTCCCTCGCTCTTTGCTCCCACTTCCTCTCCTTTCGGTCTATCTCCAAGTTAAGATCAAGCTTTGTCAGAATCAGTTCCTCGAGATTGCTAGATGTTGGATCTCTATGATTCAGCTCATCTAATTTACGTTTCACTCTTTCGCTCGCTTAAACCGGCCATTGTAATATTTTACTCAAAGGTGTTAGCCCTTCACTTATCGATTCAACTTCCCGAGACGTCAAGGTCACAATTTGTCCAAATCTTGAATTTCTCTCCTCGCAATCATCTTCCATACACCAACTAGACTCAAATCGAAAAGGGAATTTCGTTCTTTCTCTGGTCACACCCGGATGTGTGTCTAGCAATAAGGGGCAATGATCCGAAATAGAGTGAGGTAGGTGATTTATTTCGCAATACGGAAAAATTTCGCGCCAGCTTGAAGTAGCCACCCCCTGATCCAACCGCTCTTTGATATTAGTTCTAGGTGTGTTTCCTGTCTCCCATGTGAACCAGGGTCCCCTTGATCCCAAATCAATTAACCCACATTCGTCCATTGTGTTACGAAACTCGGTCATCTGTCTCACTGGTCTAATTCGCCTTCCTTGTTTTTCAAATCCGTATGTTATTTCATTGAAATCCCCCATTACAATCCACGGGCTGTTAGATTGATTTTTTAGCGTGCGAAGTAAGTCCCAAGAATATGATATAAATCTCTCTTCATGATTTCCATAAAACCCCGTAAATCTCCATGGATTTTTTGCCTCCTCAGATACAATTTCGACATCAATGTAATGGTCACCACTGCTTTTGAGAGTAACATTAACCCCCTCTTTCCGTCCCATTGATAATCCTCCACGTGTATCATTTGCTGGAACTTCAATTCCCGAATAATACTCACAGCTGCGTCTAACACCAACCATCCTAGCAATATTCAGTTTTGTTTCAATAATAAAAATTCTATCAAGGTGTTGTTATGAGATTTTATCTCGGAACCGTCCGACTGTCCGTGAGCGACCGAGCCCACGGACATTCCAAGCTAGGATTTTCATTATGACCGGTCGGTCTCCACGCCAAGAGCTGCCGATAAATCAATTTGTTGTGTTCTTCTTGGTGCAACAGAGTCATCCTCTACTCGAGCCCGTTTATGACCATCTGTGAAATCCAACGGGATATCCTCGGTTTCTTGAGCCATCATTACTTCATCCATATCAAATTGCCTTCCTTGTTCAACTGTAATTCCTTTGTTTTTAGAGTACTGTGTCCCTGAATTTTCTCCTATTTTGACGCCAGCAATAATTGATTTAGAGATTGCCTCCAATTTTTTCGAAAATTTTCACTTTGCCCCCGAAATTGTTGGGATGGGATCTCCTCTGTCTCTTAGCCATCTGTTTCTTGCCGGTGGCCACTGCGGTGTCCCTTTTAGTTCCGGCCCCCATTCTAACTCCAGTTCCTGTGTTCCTTGTGCAAACCGGATTGGGCAAAAACTTTCCCTATGTCCAACTCTCCCGCAAAGGTAGCAGAACAGTGGTAGCTTCTCGTATTTGAATTGAACATATACTTCTTTTTTTTGTCGAGTCAACACCTTCTTCCTCCTTAGTAGTGGTTCACGCACATCTAGTCTGACCCTTATTCGCATATAGCTCCTAAATCCCATGGTTATGGCTTTAGTGTCATAACGACGTGGTCAAGGATTCCCTAATATTTGAGAAGTATCAAAGAACATAGGATAATTATTCACAATATTGAACACCAAATCGCTACAATCACGAACAAACTCTGAGTACACTAATGCGAGGTGACAATAATTGAAGATTTAGGGAAATAGCTGATAAGGAAGTTATCCCTACAAGACCTCAAAATCCAATACCTTCTATGACAGTTAACTATTACAGCAACAATGAGGAAATCATTCCAAGAGTAGATTGTTGAGGAAGATTATGAATACCTCAAGGCAGAAGAAGGTGACTTTGTTGGAGTTATTAATGTTAGACAATTTTTCCTTTTCTATAAAGTTGAACAATTATTAATTATATTTTTATTTTAAATAAATTATCGATTAAGTTCGTAATTTGATATAGATAAAGAAAATAAAGTGACCAAATAAATGATCTAGATTAATGAGTCGAAGTCCAAGTGAAAAATGGATCTTAATTAGTGTGGATCAGACCCATATCGGCTTTGTGATGGGGAAGTTCGTTATGGAAGCTACATAAAGGTTAAAGTCCCTGCAGTTGCTCATATCAATCGCAAGTATAAAGAACCTCTGACCCGTTAAGAAAGCTTACATATTGAGAAAACCATAAAAGACTTAGCCTGTATCCCATATACTGTAGTACTTTCCATAAAAGGTCCCGGAAAGTTCGTGATCGTTTGGAGTTCGGAATCGGCATTAGAATCAGGTATGGAGCCAAAATTAGGTATTCCACATTACCTTCATTTTTAATCCTTTCATATAGATCCGAGGTACGTAATAAGGTTTATACTACGTATTACATGTGGTATCAGAGTGGTTACCTGATCGGATTGCCAAAAACGAAGGTTTTTAAAATTTTCATCTCATATGATTTTTCTCGATTTTTGATTCATTTTTTTAGTTTTTTTACGTATATAATTACGTAAAAGTGGCATACATAAGGCTAGCTATGAAGAACGGGTCGAAAACAAGGTGAGCAAAGCAAAAAACAAAGTCTCAAGATGCCAAAAATAGCCTCCGACGTCGAAGGTGGGACAAGACATCAGCCGCGTGCAATGCAGGTGCCCGACACTGCTACAATAGGGGGAGAGCGTGCGTACGGTTGGCGCGTGTGATGCACGCGCCATGTCCATGCAGCACGCCAAATGAAGGACACATAGTGGCGCTTGTAATTATAGTAGATGCTCGTCTGCATGTGGTTAGCACGTGATGCGCACGTGCCAAATGCATATGGTATACATCGGCCTGGCGCATATGTCGCGACATGCGCACCCGACATGCATGACCGACTGGCGCACTAAGTCAGCGGTGATGTCAATACCGACGTCGGTCGATGGAGCTACAGTGATTTTTCAAAAAAACACAAAATTTTATATTTCCCATAAGGATACCTTGGGGTGTTTTGGGTCAGTTTTCAGGTCCGAAAATTTTCTAAGTAAGTTTTTCCATTGTTTTGGATTTATTACATTAGTAATAAAATAAAGTTTAACTCCAAAAAAATGAATTAAGGTATTCTGAATCCGATTTCAAGTGTATTTCATACTTTGGACATCGTATGAATGAGACACATGAGGTTATCGTGCCTCAAGTCTCATGTTTAGTATTCGAGATCGCATGATAGTCGATCGGAAAAAAAAATTGAGACATTCTGAAGTCATTTTGAGTGAATTTTCATGCAACGAACTTGTCATAAGGGAGATACATGAGGTTTTCATGTCTCGGGTGATCGGCTCAATATCCGGTAACACACGATAATCACTCTACTGAGATTTTTCTTTTACGAAAGTCTCAAATAAAGTTTTCAGGGAATATCTTCAACACGAGTGTGTGACAATAAGATTGTGCATTCAGCTTTTTTGCATTTTTTAATGTTACATTGTCACATACTATTTGCCCATAAAGAATGTAAGGATAACATAAAGATGTATCCCATGTGTTTGTGAACTTTTTGAGTGCTGATGAGGATGTAGTCACCACATGACCTTCCGAAGTTAGTATTTTGAATTGTTCTGCTTACACGTTAGGGGATGTCTCTGGTCTCATGTTTGGTTATTATGCCCACAGGTGTTGGCCTTACATGAGATTTTGAGATGTGCGTAAAAGCATTTGATAAAGAAAAGTTGTTGCTTGAATGATTTATTCACCCACAGGTGGTAGTGTCATGAGAGTTGATGATTTATACTCTGATCGCTTTTATGTATGAAGGTTTAATTGCATATATTATGTATTCAGCCCATAGGTGTTTCATAATATGTGTGACCAAATTTTCAACAAAGATATTATTCAATGGCTTTAGTATCGATGTTGTCCTACATTTGTGCTAATTTAAAATTTATCATCTTGAAGTCACCTTTTCAGTCAATAAAATCAGTGTCACCATTGAAACCTTGACCGGTTTCAATACAAAGAAGTAGACGCCGGATGTATTAAATGTTATGAAGATAGTTGTGGTTGATATGACCATACGGATGGATAAGTCATCTCCACCTACATCCATGACATTGAAAACTCATAAAATAGCCTATGAAGCTTGGGATCGATCTAACAAATTATATTTGATGACCATTAAGTGATCCATTCTTAACCATCTGCAAAGTGGACTTCCGGACACAGACATAGCGAAGAAGTTTCTTGATAATGTCTCTCAGAGGTACATAGTCTCATCTAATGTTGAGACAAGTATCTTGATGAAAGAATTATTCTTCATAAAGTATACGGGAGAAAAGGGAAGTAATGAAGTACATATCGAGAATAATTCATCTTCACAGTAGATTGAAGATATTGGGACTTCAATGCTTTGATAGCCCATTGCGTTGTTGAGGAGGAAAACTCAAGCTTGCTATTCCTACGACCCTCAAGCAACTAAAGGGAAGACAAAGATGAAGCCCGCTAAGTTCAAATGTAGAAAGTTCAAATCTTCCCACATACTGATGTTGGTCAAATCAGTGCTGATAAAGGTCCTAAAGACATAAAGAAATAAGTAGTATGAGGTTTAAAAGGAAAGACTGAGACCATCAGGTTACTCTTTGGCTTGTCAATTATAAATCTAATTTACGACGGTCGCATTAAGTACATAGTGTAGGAAAATCCCGGTGTGAACATCACATGTCCACGGTGCGAAAAATAAAATTTTTTTATTCCGGGACCTTCCCGAAAGCCAGGATCTATGTGTATATATAACAAACTCAAACCGAACGACCAAAGGAGACCGTCTCTAACGGTATCCACGCAGAGATTGGAGAACCTAACCGGGACAAACCCTTTGACCCGGGAATAGCTAGAACAAATTAAAGATTGCTAGATCTTACCTTTGTTCTATGGAGAGCTTGAATCAATGAAAATGGAGGATGAAAAACTTGGAGGAGAGAGTGAAGAATCGATGGAGAAGGTGAAGGCTTAGGTTTTTCTCAAAAACCTTAGTTTCTTTTTTTTACTCCACGATCATAACCCTTCTAACTCACCTTTTTATATGTCTTTTAACATTTTTCAAGACATAATAAATGCTAATGGTGAGTCATCCATCCACCTAACCCTTTATATATATATATATATATATATATATATAAAGGCAAAATGATGTCTTCTCCTCCTTCCTCCACGTTAATCATATATATATATATATATATATTAATCATATATATATATATGTATATATATTGCTGAAGTAGTCCAGTCACACTGGGGTCGGTCCTACCGCCTACCCGGTCGGTATGGGAAAACCCCGGAAACATTTTTCAAAGAATATCGATGTCACGATCTCATCGGAACATATCTCGATCTCATGGGATCCATTTAATCCGATTGCTCTCCATATATATTAATCATATATATATGTATATATATTCTTTCAAGTAGTCCATCCTGCGAGGTTGGTCCTACAAGGCCTACCGGTCCCGATATGGGAAAAACCCCCGGAAACATTTTTCAGCAATATCGATGTCACGATCTCATCGGGACATATCTCGATCTCATCGGGATCCATTTAATCCGATTGCTCTCCATATATAGGAACTCGTCCAAAACTATTTTACGAGTTCTCAGAGACACTCTTATCGTGTGACCCATTAGGTTCCCGGTTATGTTGGCCACTTAGATTAACACTTAATCTAAGCAAGTCATGAGCGGTATCTAGCAACACATCATGACCCCCAATTGACCGGAAAGTAATTGGTTTGACGAATGAACATATATTCATCAGGAACCATATCACGAACCCTTCCATAGACAATTACCGTGCAATTCGTCCTTTCACCATCCTATACCCCACTTGGTTATGAGTATGGGCAATGTGTCAACTCTCACTAGACTGACTACGTCAAATCTAGTCCAAGTGATTTCAGTTCTTGTCCTGGGACTCATTACTTTATATGTCACTGAAGACACTCTTCACGACATACATACTCCGGCCAGAGATTTCTAAGTAATGACCCTGACAAGAGGCCATAGGTATCATCTTCTGCTATCACAGAAGTGGTGAATCCTCTATTGGCTACTCAATTACCTTGAATACCTCAAACTGCACCCAAGCACCACCCATGAGCGACCTCAGCAAGGCAACAAGGAATAGAGTCAAAGCACGTAATCAAGATCAAGATATCCTCGAGCACCTCGCCTAAAGATACTGCACCATTGCTATGATGAGATTATCAACGATATTAGAATAGGACATCCATGTGATGATCTCATGGCAGTCATCCAATGTACTTACTACCTCTAGTAAGCATCCACATCTCAACCCTAAATATCTCATATTTACGCTTCGAGATCCTTTGCCGATCAAATCAAGGAGCATGAGATGTGCTAGTCTTTTCGGATTCTAGATGTCCATCTCAAGAATCCTATGACTAGGATAATTTAGATAATGACATAATTGCACATGATAGGAATCCCAAAGAATATGATCACATCATAATTTCCTTCATGCTATGTCATATATCATGGACTTCATTAATTTGATTACAGATCTATATCGGTTCATAAATAATGAACAACAAATTAATGAAATATGCCTTTCTTTATTTATTTATAAAGACTATACACAAATTTGTACAAAATGCGCTTAAAGGCGATTGCCTTTAGTGGCACTACTCTAACAATCTCCCACTGACCTAAAGCCAATCGCCTTGATATCTAATACCATGGCGTAGTACATGAGAATCAAAACTCTTTGTGACAATGGCTTCACAACGGATCGGCAATATTATGCTCGGTGGGAACTCTCTCGATCCGACATCACCACGCCCTATGATCTCCTTATCAAATGATATCTGCGGATTACGTGTTTGGATCGTTGATGTGACCTTGGTTCCTTCGCTGCATAATAGCCCCATTGTTGTCACAATACAACCGTATGGGCCCATCATCGCTAGAACCACACCAAGTTCAAGAATGAACTTCGATTCAAACGGCTTCCTTTATCGCTTCAAGCGGCAATGTACTACGCCTCGGTTGTTGAATCGGCAATGTCTCTTGTTTGGAACTCTTCCAACCGACCGCCTGCCGCTCATCAGGAATACATAACCTGATTGGGATTTGGAATCATCCTTATCATATTGAAAATCGCATCAGATACCCGCCACTGGAGATCTCCATCCTCATATATCAAGAAAACATCCTTAGTCCTTCGTAAGTATTTTAAGGATATTCTTCGATACCACCCAGATTACCCTCACCAGATCCGATTGATATCCTTTCGTAACACTTAGAGCATATGATACATCGGGTCTCGACATAGCATAGCATACATGATAGATCCTACCGCTGATGCATACGGATCATATCCATGCGCATCCTCTCATCTTGTGTCTTAGGACATAGATTTCGAGAGTGTTATCCCATGAGTCACCAGAAGGTACCTCTCTTGGATTGCTCCATGCTAAACCTCTTTAGCATCTTGTCTATGTCGTTGATTGTGAAAGACCAAGCAACCTTTTGATCTATCTCTATAGATCCTTATCCCAAGGATATAAGTTGCTTCACCAAGGTCTTTCATGGAAAATTGTTTGACAACCAAATCTTGACTGATTGCAAGATAGAGACATTGTTTCCTAGTAATAATATGTCATCTACATATAGCACAAGGAATACGATTGCAGTCCCATTAACCTTCTTATACACACAAGATTCATCCGGATTTTGTGAGAAACCAAACTCTTTGATTACCTCATCAAAACGGATATTCCAACTCTGGATGCTTGCTTCAATCCATAGATGGATTTCGAAGCTTGCATACCTTTTCGCCATCATAGAGGTGAAGCCTCGTGTTGTGTCATATACACATCCTCGCCTAGATTTCCATTTAGAAAGTCTGTCTTCACATCCATTTGCCATATCTCATAATCATAATGAGTGGCAATGGCTAGAGTATTCTAATAGATTTAAGCATTACATCGGGTGAAGGTCTCGTCATAGTCAACTCCTTGTCTTTGACGAAAACCTTTAGCCACAAGCCTTGCTTTATAGGTAATTACATTACCATCCATGTCGGTTTTCTTTTTGAAAATCCATTTACACCCTATGGGTTTTATTCCTTCGGGTGCATCAACCAAAGTCCATACTTGATTTTCATACATGGAATCCATTTCAGCTTGCATGGCATGAAGCCATTTCTCAAACTCTGAACTCTTCAGAACCTCTTCATAGGTGGTAGGCTCATTATCTTCTATGAGCAATACGTCATCCTGTTCATTCACGAGAAATCCATATCTCTCGGGAACAGAGCGTATCCTATGTGACCTATGAACTTCGTGTGTTGTAGAAGGTTGAATCGTTACTTCATTTGTATGAGTTACAGTTTGAGTTCAGCAGCTGATTGATCTGCGTCACAAGATCTTCAACTTCTTCAAGTTCAATTTTGCTCCTAATCGCCTTCTTGTAAAAGAAACTCTTTCTCTAAAAAACAACATGCTTTGAAACAAACACCTTTTGTTCCTCAAAGAAGGTAGAACCGATATCCCTTGATTCCTTAGGATATCCTACTAACAAACACTTGTCGGACTTTGCAGATCAAGTTTATCCGACCGTGTCCGCTTCATAATAAGGACAGCCCCAAACTTTCAAATGAGTAAGATAGGGTCTTTGTTAGTCCACATCTCATATGGAGTAACATCAATCGCCTTTGATGGGACTCTGCTTAGTAAGTAAACAAATGTCTCGATTGCATACCCCAAAAGGATTTTGGTAACTTCAAAGCCCATCATTGATCGTACCATGTCTAACAAGGTTCGATTTCTCCTTTCGCCACACCATTATCTTTGTGGTGTGTAAGGAGGAGTCCATTGAGATAAAATCCCATTATCTTTGAGATAATCCAAAACTCTTGGTCTAAGTATTCCCCACCACGATCGGATCGTAATGTCTTGATACTTTTCCCAAGTTGGTTTTCTACTTCATTTCAATTGTTTGAACTTTTCAAATGCTTCAGATTTGTATCTCATCAGATACAAGTACCCATATCGAGAATAATCATCGATAAAGGTTATGAAGTAATGACAACCACTTCGCATGGATGGACATCGGACCACATACATCCGAATGTATTAGGTCTAATACTCCGATCGCTCGCTCACCCTTTCCTTAAAGGGTAACTTAGTCATCTTGCCTAATAAACAAGATTCGCATGTATCATATGATTCATAATCAAATGACCCTAAACTACCACTCTTATGGAGCTTAGCTATCGTCTCTCATTTATATGGCCAGGCGACAATGCCATAAGTAAGTTGATTTTAAATTATCTCGCTTATGTCTTTTCGTGTCATCGACATTCATAATTGGATGTGACATATCTAATATGTAAATTCCATTGCATAAAGTACCAGTACCATAAAGCATTTCATTCAAACTAATAGAACAACCATTGTTACTAAAAGTCAAATGGAAACCATTCTATTTAAACAAGAAATGTATAATATGTTCTTTGTTAATATAGGTACAAAATAACAATCATCCAATTTAATTACAAGCCCAAGAGGGAGTAACAAAAGTAAGTACTTACGGCTAATGCAAAGAACTTGCTCCATTTCTCACACGCAGTCTAGTTCTCCCTTCACGAGTCGCTCTCGTCTCCTCGAGGCCCCTCAGATATCATTGATATATGTGAGCCACAACCGTATCTAATACCCATATGTTATGATCGAAGCAAGATTAACCTCAATGACAAACATACGAAGAAGTCGAGGCATCCGATGCCTTCTTCGCTTCAGCCTCCAGATAGACTTCTGGCCCGCTTCAAGTGACGGTCTTGCCACAATGGAAGCAAGTTCCTTTGGTGCGCCTTTGATTTTCTTCTTGTCTATACTTCCTTTTGGTTTCTAGACCTTTTCTTCTTCGCTTTTCTTTGAACCGTAAGAAGAGTCCACCATCAGACTTGCTTGCTATCCTTCGATAGCTTGCTTTCATTGTCTTGAGCATATTGATCAACTCGTGGATTGTTGTGGATACTTGGTTCATCCGATAGTTTAACACAAACCGTGAATAACTATCGACAATCCAACCGTAATTAACTCAATACTTAATTCATAATCCATGACAAAACCTAAGATGGCCAATCTCTCAATATACCCATTCATCTTCAAAGGCATATTGCATCGCAGATGAACTCGAGTCATCTTAGTAGTGAAGAGTAGCCTCGAGGTCTCGAACCTTTCGCATCGAGCTTGCTCATCAAACAACTCCCTAAGATGAAACACTATGGTATGAGCATCCATAGACTCATGCCGCTTCGCAGCTCTCCGTGACATCGAGGCAAGCATGATGCGGTAGCCATGTCACCGCTTTAAGATGCTTTCGATATGCTTTCGATCCTCATCAAGCATCACAGAGTGGATCGGAAGTGGAACATCTAGGATATATCCCGCCTCGCACTGAAAACAATTCTCATATTTCTCACCAATCGAGAAAATTTGGTCCAGCTTAACTTGTTGGATTCCATAGCGGCTAAGTTCACACTTGAAGTCATCTTCAATAACCTATAGGAAAAGAGAGAAACAATGTTAGAATAGAATTACTTGCATGATCATAAGGACTTGCATGACATGCATATGGCTCCACTAGTTTCATAGAATCCATAACCTCAAGATTTAATCCAAGAAACATTATGAAATAATGTCCTAGTGGTCGATATCCCACATTCCTAAAATGACCTTGGGTTTGCCCAACAAGCCACCTTAGTTCAATCAGAGGTATCGATCATACCAATTGCATCATAGATAGATATCCGACATTCCTAAAATGACCTTGGGTTTGCCCAACAAGCCACCTTAGTTCAATCGGCAGGTGCAACTATCGACTAGTGCTATCAACTTTTGATGTATGCATAAGTCGACTTATGTATGCATAAGTCGACTTACTCTGAGTAAGTCGACTTATGCAAGTGTAAGTCGACTTATGCCTCTGAGTAAGTCGACTTATGCAAGTGTAAGTCGACTTTATGCAATCAGCGAACAACAAGTCGACTTGTACCATCGTGCAAGTCGACTTACGCTGTTACGAGGCACGCCGACAAGTCGACTTGTTCATTGTGTAAGTCGACTTATCCGTAGAATTGCTATCTAATCGACTAATTTCTCAATCCGTGTAGTTCAAATTCACAATACCAATTCTAATACACTTTACCTTGATGTACCAATGAAACACTTTCATTGTTGCTCACCATATATAGTCAAAACTATACATGAAGAATTTGAAATCAGTGAATACACTGTTATTCACTTGGATTTTCAAATAATTCGAGAATATCAAATTATTAACCTAAGTATCTCTAGGTAGTCTACACTTTATCAAGACTACTTCGGCACTGGTCACAAAATTTGTGACGGCCAAAACAATCAAGATAAGGGAATATACTATCGAGACGCTAATGAGACACATTTGACATCGGAAAATTATTTGAAAACCTAATTTCAAAAAATTCATTTAGGCAAGCATACAACATCAATGTAACACATTTTTAATCACATTAAAAATGATCCAAGGCATTGGAACTGAAATCTACACAATTTCTTAGTTCAAACAAAACAACTCTAGCAACTTTCTCAAAACTGCCAAGTTATATGTTTTGCTTGAAAAAACCCATTGAAAAAATTTCAATAAATTCTGAGAAAATTAAAGAGGTCACTACATGTTCCCAAAATGCTCCATGAATTTTTTCAGGATTTATTTCCATCAAAAACTCATTCAACCTCAGCAACAAAGCCAATGCAAAATCTGTGTTCCTTAACACAGCTATTCCCAGCAGCACACAATAAATTCTCAAATAAATAGTAAATCACCTCGAAAACATTTTTCAATCCACATAGACATTCATAAACATCTTAGGGACATGTAGGTGAAAGAAAATCCGAAAAACCATTTTTCTACAATTTATTCTCGAATTTATAAGCATGCATATTCAGTGAATGTGCACAAAGACAGCACCCAGCACATTAGGGAATAAATTAGCAAAACCATATCAAATCACATTGATAAATTCCGAGCTTCCACAGACATATGCAACAACATCTTGTGAACATATCTGGGCAAGAAAATTTCAAAAACTTTATCTCATACTGAATTCAAAATTCAACACATACAACATACATCATCATCACAAGCTATAGCAACTCCGACCTAGTCATGGTTTCGTTGTTATATACGACACAAGTGGCTCTGATACCGCTGTAGGAAAATCCCGTTGTGAACATCACATGCCCACGGTGTGGAAAACAAAAATTTTTTGTTCCGGGACCTTCCCGAAAGCCAGGATCCATGTGTATATATAACAAACTCAAACCGAACGACCAAAGGAGACCGTCTCTAACGGTATCCACGCAGAGATCGGAGAACCTAACCGGGACAAACCCTTTGACCCGGGAATAGCTAGAACAAATTAAAGACTGCTAGATCTTGCCTTTATTCTATGGAGAGCTTGAATCAATGAAAATAGAGGATGAAAAACTTGGAGGAGAGAGTGAAGAATCGATGGAGAAGGTGAAGGCTTAGGTTTTTCTCAAAAACCTTAGTTTCTTTTTTTTACTCCACGATCATAACCCTTCTAACTCACCTTTTTATATGTCTTTTAACATTTTTCAAGACATAATAAATGCTAATGGTGAGTCATCGGCAAAATGATGTCTTCTCCTCCTTCCTCCACGTTAATCATATATATATATTAACTAATTAATTAATTAATTAATTAATTAATCATATATATATATGTATATATATTGCTGAAGTAGTCCAGTCACACTGGGGTCGGTCCTACCGGCCTACCCGATCCCGGTATGGGAAAAACCTCCGGAAACGTTTTTCAGCAATATCGATGTCGCGATCTCATCGGGACATATTTCGATCTCATCGGATCCATTTAATCCGATTGCTTCCATATATTGGAACTCGTCCAAAACTATTTTACGAAGTTCTCCGAGACACTCTTATGCGTGTGACCCATTAGGTTCCGGTTATGTTGGCCACTTAGATTAACACTTAATCTAAGCAAGTCATGAGCGGTATCTAGAACACATCATGACCCCAATTGACCGGAAAGTAATTGGTTTGACTAATGAACATATATTTATCAAGAACCATATCATTTAACCCTTCCATAGACAATTACCGTGCAATTAGTCCTTTCACCATCCTATACCCCACTTGGTTATGAGTATGGGCAATGTGTCAACTCTCACTAGATCGACCACGCCAAATCTAGTCCAGTGATTTCAGCTTGTCCCCGACTCATTACTTTATATGTCACCAAGACACTCTTCACGACATACATACTCCGCCGAGAGATTTCTAAGTAATGACCCCGACAAGAGGCCATGGTATCATCTTCGCTATCACGTAAGTGGTGAATCCTCTATTGGCTACTCAATTACCTTCAATACCTCAAACTGCACCCAAGCACCACCCTATGAGCGACCTCAGAAGGCAACAAGGAATGAAGTCAAAGCACGTAATCAAGATTCAAGATATCCTCGAGCACCTCAAGTCTAAGGATACTTGCACCATTGCTATGATGAGATTATCAACGACATTAGAATTTGACATCCATGTGATGATCTCATGGTAGTCATCCAATGTATTTACTACCTCTAGTAAACATCCACATCTCAACCCTAAATATCTCATATTTACGGCTTCGAGATCCACCGCTGATCAAATCAAGGAGCATGAGATGTGCTAGTCTTTCCGGATTACCGATGTCCAGCCTCAAGAATCCTATGACTAGGGATAATTTAGATAATGACATAATTGCACATGATAGAATCCAGTAGTATGATCACATCATAATTTCCTTCATGCTATGTCATATATCATGGACTTCATTAATTTGATTACAGATCTATATCGGCTCATAAATAATGAACAACAAATTTATGAAATATGTCTTTCTTTATTTATTTATAAAGACCTGCATAACAAATTTGTATAAATGCGCTAAAGGCGATTGCCTTTAGGGCACTACTCTAACACATAGTGACTATATAGTGGAACATCTGATCAAGATGCTTCCACGATCCAGTAGTTCATATCAAGGATAAAGTCAAATAAAGAAAAGTAGAAACTGATGACTCACAGCAATAAAGAAGTGGAAGTGATATCTATAGGGGATGTATGTACTGAACTCTATAGTAAGGTTCATTTGGGTTTTACACGAAACATTTTGTATATGATCTTTTGATCAATTTTGGACAAAAAAGGTTGAAGTTTGGCATTTAATACTTTTGTTATATAGTTGATGTTTAATGCAAAACATAATGGTACAACTTTCTTATCATATGGTTTGTATAGAATGTGTCTTACCCCGAATTAGATAGATGCGTCTTCATATCTTGCTGAACAAGTTATGAAATGAAGGACTTTGATGAATGAGAAGTCATACATGGTGTGGCATAAAAGTTTAAGCCACATTTTCAGACTTAGGGTTGAGAGATTGATCAAGAAAAACATTTCTCAATTATAGATTATGATGATATGGAAACATGTGTTAACTGTTGCTGGGGTAAGTTGACTAATAAGAATATTGAGGTCAACTCATGCTTCTGATTTGTTGAGTATGATACATAAAGATATCAGAAGACCTCATACAATTGCATTGTGCAATTCTGAATATATTCTAACATTTATTGATGATTATTCCCATCAAAGTTATGTGTTCTTGCTTAAAGACTGAAGGTTAAGAACCAATTGAAAAAATTCATCAAGATAGTCAGATTTGACTGTGGAGGAGAATATCATGACAAACATGATATTTCAGGACTTTAAGGGGTTTGTTTGCCAAATATTTGGAATCAGTTGGAACAGTTATTTAATTCACTATACTGAGTAGTTTTGAGCAAAATGATGTGTTATCGAAAGGCATAACTGCACCCTAAAGGACTTGAAAAAGTTGACGCGTAACATGACTAATCTACCTAATTATCTAAAGTTTGGAAACCCATCCTTGCATACATTCATATATAGGGCTGCCCTACTGAGGTAGTATAATCCTTATAAAGATAGATTGCATGCTCGTTCTTCTCATTACTATTTAGTAAGATATCTTGACTACTTTAAGGCTACAGCTTTTAATGTAGAGAATGTAGGACCGGAATAATGGAATCAAAAATAGCTAAGTTTATGAAATACGATGTCTATGATGATGATGGGCCCTTTGACCCTTTGGATGATAGCAGGGCGGATACTATAATGATCATGTAATCACTACTCACATAGTTAGATCCGGTTGATCTAGGTCTCTGTACCATGCCTGCACAAAAACAGGAACTCATACCTGTAGACACAAAGGTTCCTAGGAGTATAAGATCTAATACAATTAAGTGAATCCTCTAGAGTGAGAAACCTGCTATCAGAGAAACCTGCTATCCCATCTGGTTTCATAGTCTATCAGGTAGGCATGACTATGCTATTAGACATGTTATGGATTCAGTTACTTTTACAGATGCTATTTTTGGACCCAATGCAGATGTGTGGTGGGATGCGATGAATGACGAGATCTAAGCCATAAAGTATAGTAAGGTTTGGGAGTTAGTTGATTTGCAGCGGAACTGGAAACTCGTCAGTTGTAAATAAAGTTTTGGACCTAAAGGATTTCAGGATAAAGTTCAGTGGTTTATGGACTCGCTCAGTTGCCTCATGGTTCACTCAGGGAAAAAGGTTGATTTTGTGCTACCTTTTCTCTCGTATCATCGTAGGATACATTTTGAGTGATTAAGGCAATTGAAGCTCAAGATGATATAGAGTTATATCAGATGGCTGTCAAAACTACTTTCTTGAATAAATACCTTTATAAAGTGGTCTATATGGTAGAACCTGAAAGATTTCAAGATCCAAATGGAACTGATATGGTTTGCGAGTTATACAGATCAATATATGGTTTACATCAAACCTTCCTAAAAGTAATACCTTACATTTGTTGAGGTTATGCCCTCTTTCAGCTTCATGGAAAATAAAATTAAAAGGATGCTTATACTATGAGGTCAAGGGGAGAAAAGTTATCTTCCTATTACTACAAGTGGATGATATATTGCTCACGTCAAATTACTTAACCATGTTGTATGAGGTTAAGCAACTTTTGGTCAAGAACTTTGACATAAAGGACCTTGGTGTAGCATCTTCTATCCTGAGTATTCAGATTCACTAGGACAGATCTCAACACTCACCAAACCTCTCATAGAATGCATACATTGAGTATGTGTTACAAAGGTTTAATAAAGTTAACAATAAACTGTCAGAACACCTGCCTCTCATAGTTAGAGATAATCTTTGGTACAGTATCCAAGAAATAAAATAAAGAGAGAGGTTATGAGGAATGTTCCATAATCTAGTATAGTTGATAGTCTTATGTATGCTCGGCAATGTACTAGGTAGGACATTGCATTCACTGTTTGACTGTTTGGTCAATATCTGATTAATCCAGTTGTAGATTGGAATGCAATCTAGCAAATGTTGGGATACTAAAGGGAATTAAGGATTACATATTGACATAAAGAAAAGTCAACAGACTAAACCTCCTAGGAAATTCAGATTCAGATTTTAGCTATATGTCCAGATGAGCGAAAGTCTTCTTAAGGTTACAGTTTTAAGTTTGCAGATGATATAATATTGTAGATGTGTGTCAAATAGACATAGGTAACTTCCTAGACTACGCATGCAGAGTGCATACTATGGGGCTGCTTCACAGACTATTTAACTCAAAAACTTGATATCTAAGTTATCTGTGGTTGATTCAGGAGCTAGACCCATTCAATTGTACTATGATAATCTTTTTGTAGTGTTATTTAATAACAACAAAGAATATCACAGGTTCTTAGCATTTAAAGGTTAATTATTTCGTCATAAAGGTGTTGATACAAAAAGGTAACGTTAAGGTTTGGAGCATTTAAGGACTGAGCAACTGTAAGTCAATCATTTAACTAAAGGACTTCACTCACTTGTGTTTATAACATAAGTATAGTGTTTTGACGTCCTTAGAAATTATTAGTTAGGGGATCGTTATGTTTGCTCCATATACATTTGTACAGTTTGATGTATTATGACAGTATGATGATTTATCAATAAAGATGATCATCATTTATCCTCAATAATACGTGTTGTCATACATTGTCATAATACATATGAAAGCCTTAAGATTTGTGTCGATCTTAAGCATTTAAAGGTCATTGGGCATATATACAGATTGACTTTGTGCTTATGTCATTTAGACACATACGGTTTTAGTATAGATATCTATGAAATTTGACATGACATAAGGGGATATAAGTTTTTAATCTCATAAAGGTTCTCTAATGCAGTTTAGCAT
This sequence comes from Erythroxylum novogranatense, assembly GCA_029891385.1. Classification (NCBI taxonomy): domain Eukaryota; kingdom Viridiplantae; phylum Streptophyta; class Magnoliopsida; order Malpighiales; family Erythroxylaceae; genus Erythroxylum; species Erythroxylum novogranatense. Next base: position 104,369,591 of record CM057227.1, read on the forward strand.
TCAGTTGGAGAACATAAAGGTTTTCTCTAATGCGGTTTAGCATTTGGTGAGAGGAAACAAGTTTTCTCTAATGTTGTTTAGCATTTGGTGAGAAAAATAGGATTTCTCTGAAGTAGTTTAGCATATGCGGTTTAGCATACAGTTGGAGAAATTGAGACCTACAAATGACGATGATATAATTTAGATAATAAAGGTATAATCCTAGTTTGCCACACTCCATTTTCCAATTCATGTTAGTGAGATATTATATATACGTGATTGTATTGGATCTGTATCACACATGACACATGTATCTGATACTTTTCAGTATAGAAAGCATTGCAGGATAGAATGATGGACTTTTATTATCGTTGGATCAAATGTTTTGTTTTTTAAAACTTAGTTGACTAATACAGTATCGTAACTTAACCGAGTTTTTAAACTAGATTCAAAACTGTAATTAATGCTTGTCTAAAGGGGAGATTGTTGGACAATTTTGTCCTTTCCCATAAAGTTGGACAACTATTAATTGCATTTTTATTTTTATAATAAATTATCAGTTAAGTTATGTAATTTGATCCAGATAAAGATAACAAAGTGGCCCAATAAATGATTTCGATTAATAGGTCAAAGTTCAGGTAGAAAATATATCTCAGTATGGACCAAACCCATATCGACCTTGTGATGGGAAAGCCCAATATGAAAGCTATATAAAGGATAAGGTCTCCTATAGTTGCTCATATCAATCGTAAGCATACGGAATCTCTAACCCGTTAAGAGAGCTTACGTAATGAGAAAACTATAGAAAGACTTAGCCCGTGTCTGTAGAAAGTACTTTCCATAAAGATCCCGTGCGATTCGTGATCATTTGGAGCTCGTAATCAGCATCAAAATCGAGATATGGAACTAAAATCGTATTCCACATTACCTTCGTTTTAATCATTTCATGTAGATCCGGAATACGTAATAAGGTCTATACTATGTATTACAATTAGGAGATTAATGATTTCTAAAAAGGAGCATAATGGTTGGCAACACTAGTTATTTCACATTAGAGGCATGGTATAAGAAAATCTTTCTGAATTGATCATCGATGGAGGTAGTCAAGAGAATATAATCAATAAACTGGTGGTTCAGAAGCTGAAGTTACTAACGGCGCCTTATCATAAACCCTACAACATTGTATGGATTATAACCAATAGTGATATTTGTGTCACTAAAAAGTGCAAAGTATTATTCTCTATTGGTAAATATTAAGATGAACATTATTGTGATATTGTTGACATGAATGTAGGTCAAATTTTGTTGGATTGATCATGACAATATGATGTTGATGCACATTACTCAGAAGGTAGAATATTTATTAATTTGTGAAGAATGGTGCAAAATATAAGTTAGTACCAATGGGCTAAAAGAGAGTGGTGAAACCTAATAGGACAAAGAAGTCATTGTTAGAATTGAAAAATAATAGAGAAAGTTTTGTGAGTGAAATGAAAGAAACAAGGGAGGTACACTTATTGATAGCGAAAAGGGAAGAAGATAATGAAAAGAGAAAAATGAGATTCCTTTAAAACTATAATCTTAAAGGAATTTGTGGATGTACCCATATGAACTACCTTCTATGAGAGATATACAACTCCACATTTATTTGATTCCTTAGGCTAGTTTACCTAACTTACCTTACTATTGTATAAGTCCAAAGGAGAATGAGATATTGGGGGACAAACTAGAGGAGTTGATTAAGAAAGGGCATATTAGAGAGAGTATGAGCCCATATGCAGTTTTTGATTTACTTACACCCAAGAAAAATGGTAGTTGGAGGATATGTTTGGATAGTCGAGCTATTAATAAGATTATTATTGGGTATAAATTTTTTATTCTAAGGTTAGATGATATGTTAAATCAATTAAAAGGGGTAGTGATCTTTTAAGAGATTGACCTCGAGAGTGGCTACCATTAATTTCAAATTAGGCTTCAACATAAATGGAAATTTACATTTAACACTATAGATGAATTGTATGAATGGTTAATGATGTATACTTTGACGATATCCTTATTTTAATAAGTCAAAAGAGGAGCACTTCGATCACTTACACAATGTGTTTGGTATCATGAGGAGTTTTTATATGTTAACGACATTTGATAGACAATTCATCTACAATTTTAATAGCACTGTGGCTCTTATTATTGCCGAGTGTCTCAAGAAAGGAAAGTCCAAATCAGAAGAAGAACAATACAAAGTTTTGCAATCATTAAGGAAAATTTATATATTTTATATGTTCTAACCTTACCCAATTTTGATAAGTCAATTGAAGTAGAATGTGATGTTAGTGGAGTTAGGATTGGAGCTATGTTATCACAAGAGAAAACGCCAATAACCTTCTTTAATGAAATTTATATGATGTTAGGCAAAAGTGGGTTACTTATGATAAAAAATTTTATCTTGTTGTGAGAGCCTTGAGGACGTGAGAGCATTTTTAAATTGGGAAAGAGTTTATTTTGTACACTAATCATCAAGCTTTAAAGTATTTAGGAAGTCAAAGGCAATTGAGAACAAAGATGTATGCCATATAGTTAGCTTTTGTTGATAAGATCCCATATAAATTGATGCAAATGGTAGAAAAGAATAATGTAATTACTGATGCATTGAGTAGAATGGTCGCTATAGTCAAGGTTCTTGAGTATTTAAAGGGGTTATAAGAGAATAGTGAAGATTTTGGAGAGATATGGAACTAAAAAATCTCATGATGATTTTCACATGTATCATGGGTTTTTGATTAAAGGAAATCAACTTTATCTTTTAAGAAGTTTGCTTAGAGAGAAGGTGATTAGAGAATTGTATGAGGAAGGCTTAATTGGTCACCTTGGTAGAGCAAAACTCTTGAAGAGGTGAGAAAGAGGTACTATTGGCCAAAGATGAGGAGAAACATTTTTACTATTATGGAAAGGTACCAAGTTGGTCAAGCTTATAAGGGACATGCTTAATGTTAGTTTGTAAATGCTATTGTCAGTTTCTAATGTAATTTGAGATGTTTTTTTTATGGATTTTGTGTTAAGACTTTCAGGATCACAAAGAGGTATGGATTCTATCTTTGTGATTATGGACAGGTTTTCTAAAATGATCCACTTTATCCCTTATAAGAATATGACAAATGCTACAACAGTTGCCAAACTATTCTTTAGAGAAATATTGCAACTTTATGGAATTCCTAAATTCATTACTTTTGATCATGATGCTAAGTTTTTAAGGCATTTTTGGAAGACCTTAAAAGGGGTATTTGATTCTTCTCTTAAGTATAGTAACACTGCATACCCACAAGATGATAGTCACATGGAGATGGTGAATAGGACTTTGGATAATTTGGTAAGATGCATATCATGTAACAAACCAAAATGTTTGAATTTCTTGATTGCACAAGTAGAATTTGCCTATAATAATATAGTCTCTGATTATTGATTGATCACCATTTTTGTGGTTTACATCATAGGAATTAAAAAGTGAAAACTACAGCTATACTTCAAACTTTTGGTAATTACTAAAAAGTTACTTTCGCAAAGAGATGATGATTAAATATCCAATGAATTCTGCTATTTTGCTCACATATTCTTTGGGATAAATTTCATGTTTAGTCAGTAACATGCGAATCGTATGTTAGATTCAACGATATTGATTCTTTATGGCGAGTTCATACTTCATCTGTTGCTTCATCAATATAGACTCTTTATGGCAAGTTTCATGCCTCCTTTCTGTTGTAAAAATTCACGTATATTGTAACATAAATAAGTTCAACCATCGGAGGAGATCAAGTTTATGTAATTAGAGCCCACGTCTTAAATAAACTCTATTTTCTCCTTTTTCTGCTATCTTCTCTGTGAGACCTATCCGTTTGCTACTCCTTGTTTGGATCATCTCCTGCAGACTTCACTTTTAGTTTCTGCAACATCAATTATTATTAGTTCTGTTTCAACGCCTTCTTTACTTGGCACTGGTGCTCCATCGTTTGGTATTACAACTGCTAGTGGAGGCATCCATCATTTCAACACCATTTGCTGTAGATACCTTTCAGTCTAGTTTGTTCTCTATCGACCGTAACCAATCACAAAGAAGTAATAAGCGTAGAGTAATCTTGTTGGATTATCTTATTCAACAACACCTTACAAAAAACTACAACTAATCACTTTAGCTCATCTCTCTTCTTATTATATATATAAAATAATACTACTCCAAATTAAAATTAAATTTAGATATCAAACTTTGATAAAATTGTAGTTGATGAATATTATTATTTGTATTATAATTTTTTAGTCGAGTGTTTCTTTATCATGCAATTCCAATCTCTCAAACTTGTCTCTTTTTTTCAAAAGATAAGGTTTTATACCGCGTCGACCTTTAATCTTAAAACTCGACATTTATAATTATAGGAGTTTACACGATTATGTACATAGTTGTGCATATCATTGACACGTGCGGTCTCTTAAATAGGGCAGAGGGTGGTTGTTCTTATTTTTGTATGTTATTCTGTGTCTGAGACCATTCCTTTATTGATTAAATGATGGTATTGATCCATCTATCGATTAAATGATGGTCTTGAACATAGGATGACACATAAAAACGGGAACAGAATAATTGATCCTTCTTAAATATGAGCGTTTCTTTTATGTAGATCATTTAGAAATAGTTTCTCTACTGGGTAAGAATAAGATTACGTATTATTGAGTATTTCTTATCAACGAGATTTTTATTTATTGTTGTTGTTGTTACTGTAATCTCGGTAATCAAACACAAAAATATGGAGGTTAAGCAAGAACTGATTAATGAGAAGTGTCGTTGACTTGCTTGGGGATGAGAAAATATATAAAGACTGTTAGCAGTTTTCTAGTAAATCGATATTGCTTGATTAAGGACGTCAATAGGTCAGGTCTGGATTGAGCGCTCGACTCGGCTCGGTTGACCCTTGATTGGATGGGTTACGGATTGGTAGAGCCCAATTGATCCGGTCTATCCTTACTTTTTGAAAAATTTTAAAAAACAAAAGTCGTTTTGTTATTCCAATCGAATAACCGCTAAAATTGGAGGGTTGTTAAATGAAAGAGTGTTTATTTGGAAGTGGGTACATCAATAAAAATCATTTTAAATGACAATTAGATGACGAAATCACGATGACATTAAAATTTTATGACTAGAGAGTTAATTGATAACATTTTAAAATATTAAAATAAAATAAAAAATAAATGTAATTTTAAGTTCAACTTTAAATTATAGTATATTTTAACTTATAATTGGTCCAAGATTTCCAATAAAAATAGTTGTGATTTTATAAAATAACTATACTCTCTTATAAACTTGTAGCATAATGAGAATTTAAAGATTAAATTATGATGTGAAAATTAATTTTTATTTATCATATTTTATCAAATTCTTGCATTTGTCTTTTTAGTTTATGAATTATTTGCTTAATTTTAATCGGTATTGTTAATATTTATCATGTTTTATATGCAGTAATTTACGTATTGTATGACATTTTATATTTTTGTTTATACACATTTATTCATATTTTATTTTTACTTTTATATATTTATCTTTATTTTATATTATTATTATTTTACATTGTATGTGGATTTATCGAAAATAAACTCTATTAAATAAGAATAAAGTTGTGTATTACTAGACCTCTCTAAATTTCAAATTTCATCGAAAATCTTATCGAATATTTTGTTCTTGGTCGGGTCGGCTATACTGGGCCAGAACCCAGTCTCAACGATATATGGGCCGATCGGTCCAATCACCAAAGATCAGTCTCATACCTAATGGCTATGTCAAGCCCAAGCACGATCCACGCTCTCCTCAAATTTCACTCAGTAGGTGAAAGACTCCCACGCAAACACGTAAAGACTTAAACCTAGTTATTACTTCATATATAAGGTATAATTCCACCATATTGAGGTACGTAACCACAATCCCATTCTTCTCTGTATACGGCGACCTCACCTTCACTGGAAAAGACTAACTTGAGCGTCGGAGGGGCTAATCGGGACACTGACCCCGACGTGCCTTCTTTATTTTGCAGGGATATTCACGTCCGGTTACTACTGAGAAGCGGCCGACTCCATGGATCTAAACGGAAACGTTCAATTCCGCCAGAATCCGGCAGAACTATTTGGCGCCCATCATAGGGCCCGACTTCAAGCCACCATGTCTAGAAACACACAGATCAGTCAGGCGGCGGCGACAAATCCTGATATAGCCACTGTCGCGGCTCTGGCGATGCAACGCATGGGTTTGCAATTACCTGCAACCCTGCCGCTTGTGCCTCATGTTTCCCGCACAGAATCTTCAGACCCGAATGATCAACCGCAACCTCAAACCTTGGAACAAGAAGAATAAAGCGCAGCCCTGGAAGATAACGCTGAAACCAACATGCGCCCGAATCTCCAGCGCCTCTCTGATGCAGATCCTCTTCCGCCTGTACACACCTCCCTCACCCAAAAACAGATTGAGGAAGCGGCTGACCTGTTGATTCGCCAGATCTTGCAGTCTCGGTAAGACAACAAGATGATCATCTGACGGTGAACAAAGATGGCGACTGACCGTCACCCAACCGAAGACCTAGAAAAAATTGTGGACGATCGGATTAACGCAGCCTTGAGCTTCCGCCCAGATCGCCCGACAACACAAGATCTGCCCCTTTACCGGGAATCTTGGGCGCCTTCCCACACGGCACCAAGATACCAACTCTGAAAATACCTTTGGAAAGATCGACTTCTGACTACCTATAGCACTTCAATCCATGATGAATCTACATTGCGTTAGGATGCCATTCGATGTAAGGCATTCATGCGATCTTCAAGAGGGAGCTCGGCGATGGTTCAATAACCGCCTCGAGTACGTATCACATGTTTTGAAGATTTCGGTTATTATTCCTTAACCAGTTACGCCCTAGTAAGCGGCCGCGAAGACGGCCTGGAAGTGATGCAATTGACACTGAGGAGGAACGAGCCTACGGAATTCATCACTAGGTTCAATAATGAAGCGGTCGAAGTCCCCGACCTCACTTGCTCGTCAATGTTAGCAGCGCTTATGAACAACACGAGGGATGAAGAGTTCAAAAAGTCGTTAGCCCTCGATCGCCCGATCCGTTCAGAAATAAGAAGCAGGCGGATAGGTACATTCACGAAGAAGTGCTGAAAAATATGAGGCGTTAGACGGATGATCGCCGCCAAATGACAGCGAGCGGGTGGTTCGCACAAACGACAAAAAGGCCAGTCGGGCTGGAGAAAGCCAACCGATCGACAGGGATATCGACAGGAGTTCACCCCGCTCAATAGACGATATGCAGAAGTACTCGCGGCCATAAGAGCGGACGGGGAAACTATCCGAGAACCCGAAAAGATGAAGACTCCCTCCAAGGATAGAAACCCCGATTTATATTGCCATTTCCACAAAGACATCGGTCATGACACGGAACATTGCCGACAGTTGAAAAGAGAGATCGAATCCCTCATCCAAAAGGGAAGGTTGAGCCGATTTGTGAAGTACGAATAAAATGCCGACCAAGATAACAAACATAAGCCCGGTCGGTCCGACAACAGAAGACAGTATGGGAGGCGAAATGATAGAAACAGTGAAGGTCGACAGAACGCCAATATAGATGACTGCCGCGAACTGAGAGGTCGATCCAGGGCCCGAGGCGACAGGAATGTCAGGCCACAAGATGACCGACCAGTAAGGGTCATTAATATGATATTTGGTGGAAACGCAGCAAGGGGATCCACTGCTAAAGGAAGAAAGAGATATGTCAAACAGGTCGACAAAGACTCGTCAATCAAAAGAAAGAGAGAGATCGATGGGATGATATCGTTTGACGGGTCTGACCTTGATGGTGTAAGTTGTCCTCATGACGACGCGCTTGTCGTTAATCTGAACATGGACGGCAACGAGGTGAAGCGGGTAATGATCGATACGGGCAGCTCGATCGACCTCACGTATTATGATGCCTTCAAGCGGATGGAGGTACCAAGATCGACCATCGCTTATGAAACGGACCTATCAAAGGGGTAACTGGAGCCTCAGCCTACCCGTTCGCCCGAGTTTACTTAAAAATGATATTCGGGCAAAGGCCGTGTGAAATAGAGAGGGACGTTGAATTCTTAGTCGTGAAGTTCCAAGGGGCATACAACGCAATAATCGGACGAGCTACCCAGAATGCCCTCAGAGCGGTCGTCTCCACCTATTACCAAGTGATGAAGTTTCCAACGCCCCGAGGAGTTGGTGTTGTTAGAGGTCAACAAAGAATCGTTAGAGAATGCTATTTGGAATAAACAAAAACATTAGACGGGGCGGTGGTATTGACGAGCTCTCTTGACGTGAGAACAGATGAAGAAACAGAAAGATTGAATCCCGTCGAAGAAACGCAGCGGGTCGTACTGGATGAAGCGGATGACTTCAAATTCACGAATCTAGGTTCTGAGCTTTAGAAGGACCTGGTTAAAGAAATCACGGACTACTTGGTGGAGAACAGGTCGGTCTTCGCTTGGGTACCGAGCGATATGCCCAGAATTTCTCGATCGGTCGCCTCGCACTCACTTGGCATTCGACAAGGTTACAAGCCGATTAGGCAAAAGAAGCGATCACACTGCAAGGAGCGACATGAAGTGATCAGGAAAGAAATAGAGAAACTACTCGAAGCCGGGTTCATCCGAGAAGTCAAGTACCCCGAATGGCTCACCAATGTGGTGTTGGTGAAGAAGAAAAATGGGAAGTGGAGAATGTGCATTGACTTCACTGACCTGAACAAGGCATGTCTAAAGGACAGTTTTCCTCTACCAAAGATCGACCAGCTAGTAGACTCCACCTCCGGGCATGAACTTCTCAGCTTCTTGGATGCTTTCTCGGGCTACCATCAAATTCAGATGAGCCTCGAAGGCGAAGAAAGAGCGCTTCATAACCCACTGGCACGATTGTTACCAAATAATGTCGTTCGGCTTGAAGAATGCGGGGGCTACTTATCAATGGCTCGTCATGGACGTCTTCAAAAAACAAATAGGTCGATCTGTTGAAGCTTATATAGATGATATGGTGGTTAAAAGTAAGACAATTTGCCACGAGCATGTGGGAGATCTAAAAGAAGTCTTCCGGACCTCGATGATTTCAGATGAAGCTGAACTCGGAAAAGTGTGTCTTTGGGGTGGCATCAGGAAAATTCCTGTGATTCATGATTACTCAACGAGGGATTGAAGCTAATCCAGAGAAGATCGAAGCCATCGTCCAAATGCCTTCGCCCCGATGCTTGAAAGAAGTATGATATTGATTTGGGTGGATAGTATCCTCAAAGATATTCGTTTCAGTTGGGAGATAAGTGCCTCCCATTTTTCAAAATTTTGAGGAAGGCGGATGTAACCCAGTTTTAGTGGCCGGAGGAGTGCAAAAGAGCCTTCTAGCACTTAAGCAAGATCAACAAGCCCACATTGCTCGCAGAGCCCGTCGAGGAGAAACCCTGATTATCTATCTAGCGGTCACAGAGGGGGCAGTCAGCGCGATTCTGGTTCGATCGGACGGTAAGGAGCAATTTTTGATCTACTACGTCAGCAAGGTATTGAGTGGACCAGAAATACGGTACGCGCCCATAGAAAAGTTAGCTCTCTCTCGATAATCTGGGCAGAACCGAGATCGTACTTTCAAAGTCATACCATTGAGATGTAGACCGACCAGCCTCTCAGGCAATGCCTCCAAAAACCTGAGACATCCGGACGGTTAATAAAATGGGCGGTAGAGATGGGAGAGTTTGACATACAATATAAGCCCCGGACGACGATTAAGACACAGGTATTGGCATACTTGATTGTAGAGATGAGCCAACCCATTTCGCGGGGTGGCGGTTCCACTCGCGGAGCTTGTTTGTTGACGGTCGCCCAATTACAAGGATGCGGGCAGAGCGGTATTGATCAACCCGCATATGGAAGAGAAGGTGGAATACGCCCTTCGGCTAGAATTCAAGGCCTTCAATAATGAGGCAGAATATGAGGCTTTGATAGTCGGTCTCCAACTGGCTAAGGAAATGGGGTAAAGCATCTAAAGATATATAGCGATAGCCAAGTGGTAGTCGGCCAAGTCACTAGCAAGATGAGGCCAAGGAACAAAGATGATCGACACAGGGTTAGTAAAGCGGGAGTTAAGCAATTTCGAGCAGTACTCGATCAATAGGATAGAACGAGCTCAAAATGCTAAAGCGGATGTGCTCTCCAAAATGGCCTCAGACCGAGACGCCAAAAATAACGTGCTAGTCGAACGACTAGATCGTCCTAGCATTCAAAAAACCAAGGAAGTTCTTGATGTAAATACCGATCGACCTAGTTGGATGGAACCGATTAGACGATATCTCCTAGAGGGAACACAACCGGAAAACACCTCAGAGGCCAAGAAATTGAGAATAAAAGCGGCTGAATACGCGATCATAAACGATGCTCTATACAAGTGATCTTACGATTGGCCACTGCTGCGATGCTTGAACGAAGAAGAAGCCGAGCAAGCAATGGCTGAAGTCCACGAAGGGATGTGTGGCAACCACGTAGGAGGCAGAATGTTAGCCCATAGGCTGATCAGACAGGGATATTATTGGCCGATAATGAGGAAGGACTGTTAGGAGAAGGTCGACCGATGTGAGGCTTGCCAGAAGAATAGCAATCTATCTCATTGGCCAACCGAGAGGATGCAAATCGTGAGTCATCCTATTCCTTTCGCTCAATGGGGAATGGATATACTGGGGCCCTTTCCTCTCGGTCCCGGACAGAAGAAGTTCTTGATAGTGGCAGTGGAGTACTTCACCAAATGGATAGAAGCGGAGGCGGTCGCTACAATCACCGAAGGAAAGGTGGAAAGTTTCGTAAAGAAAAATATACTATGTCGCTTCAGGATGCCTATAGTGCTAGTTACGGACAATGGCCGACAATTCGATAACGATAAGTTCAGAGATTTATGCGATCGACTAAAGATAAGGCTACAGTTGACTTCAGTAGCCCACCCTCAAAGCAACGGTCTCGCGGAAAACACAAACAAAAGATAATGAGTGCTTTAAGAAGCGCCAGGCTGACGAAAGACTTGGGTGGAAGAGCTTGACGAAGTATTGTGGGCATCAGACCACACCAAACGGAGCATGTGGGAAACACTGCTCAGATGACCTTTCGGGGCGTAAGCCTTAGTCCCGTAGAAGTGGTCTTACCTGACAACCAAAGTGGTGTCGAACTACGACGAAGAATGGAATGATGAAGCCCAGAGTGGAACTCGTTCTCTTGATGAAGACAGAGAAAGGGCAGGCACGGTTCTAAGCCATCAAGCAAAAAGCAACCAAATTCTACAACAGAAGGGTAAAGCCGAGCGATGTAAAGTTAGGCAGGTACATCCTGCGAAAGGCCGAGGCGGCTGGGAAGCATCCCGAAAAGCTCGGACAGGCGTGGGAAGGACCCTATCGAGTGATCAAGCAAGTCGGGCATGACTCTTACATCCTACGCGATGCGAAAGGGAAGGTTCTACCAAGGCCTTGGAATTCTCGAAACTTGAAGGCGTTCTACCAATAGATAAGTTTATTTTAGTTAGTCTTTGCTTATTACCGTTTTTGTATACAACACGTGGGAATCTTTTTCTTGTACCTGCCAGACAGGTTTTTTAACGGCCCACGCCCTCATTATCATCAATAAAGAGGTTTTCAGATTTCTTGGCAACAAAAAGTTCCATTATATGTGTTAAAGAGTAGAAAATCCAATCAGCCATCGCTCGGCATCTACATAGATCGACTACGGTCGGTCGGGTCGCCAAGACAAGATCCTTGGGACCCTCACTCGCCATTAACATAGATCGACTACTACGACGAATTCACAAGACAAGATCCTTGGGACCCACACTGCATCTATATAGATCGACTATGGCTCATTGGTCGCCAAGACAAGATCCTCAGACCTCACTGTCATTAACATAGATCGACTACGGCCACGGTCGCCAAGACAAGATCCTTGGGACCCACACTAAGCATCTACATAGATCGACTACGACGGCCATTCGGATCGCTAAGACAAGATCCTTGGGACCCTCACTCGTCATTAACATAGATCGACTACGGTCGGTCGGGTAGGCAAGACAAGATCCTTGGGACCCACACTCGGCATCTACATAGATCGACTACGGTCGGTCGGGTCGCCAAGACAAGATCCTTGGGACCCTCACTTGCCATTAACATAAATAGACTACGGTCGGTCAGGTCGTCAAGACAAGATCCTTGGGACCCACACTCGGCATCTACATAGATCGACTACGGTCGGTCGGGTTGCCAAGACAAGATCCTTGGGACCCTCACTCGCCATTAACATAGATCGACTACGGTCGGTCGGGTCGCCAAGACAAGATCCTTGGGACCCACACTCGGCATCTACATAGATCGACTACGGTCGGTCGGGTCGCCAAGACAAGATCCTGGGACCTCACTCACCATTAACATAGATCGACTACGGCCTATCGGTCGCCAAGACAAGATCCTTGGGACCCACACTCTAAGATCAACATAGATCGACTACGGTCGGTCGGGTTCACAAGACAAGATCCTTAGACCCTCGCCGGCCGACATAGATCGACTACTACGATCGGTCGCTAAGACAAGATCCTTGGGACCATCGCTCGGCCTCGACATAGATCGACTACGGTCGATCGGTCGCCAAGACAAGATCCTTGAGACCATCGTTCGGCCTCGATATAGATCAACTACGGTCGATCGGTCGCTAAGACAAGATCCTTGGGACCATCGCTCGGCCTCGACATAGATTGATTACGGTCAATCGGTCGCCAAGACAAGATCCTTGGGACCTCAGCCCGGCCTCGACTATAAGTCGACCGGCATCTTCATCAACCCCACTATACGCCGAAAGTAAAGAACATAAACGCGAAAAATGACTTCGAAAAAATGAAGGACAAAAGAAAAGATTGCATTCCTTTAAATCTGCCCTGGTCACAAACCCGACCAGGTGAGCTTCAAAAATCAACAGAAGGAGAAGTGGGCGGATGCCCAGGGGAAGCCTCGGAAGCGGGCGAAAAAGTCAAAACGGGAGCAGGGTCCAAGGGAGCGGCCGGAGAAGTATCCTCATAAGGAAGCTCGTCCTCCTCAGCAGAGCTAAAGTCCAGTTCCTCATCCGGGACTGACCCCCGGTCCTCCATGGCCCTCTCCCTTACTTCCTCCAGAGAGAGACCAAGGCGGTAGGAAGCATCGGCTCGGCAAATCCCTCAAACAGATGACCGTCCAACCCCTCAGGGACGTAGATGTCATAGCAATTCTTCAGGATCATGAGAGCCAAATCACAAGAGTACTCCAAGCACTCCTCCTGCAAGAACCGCCTCTGCCATCACCTGATCGCCTCGATCCTTTGTTCTTTTATGGAGGCTAGCACCCTCCTCAGCGTATCTTCGGTTCTCGCTTGGCCACTCACCGCCGCATGACAGTCCTCGAGGAATTTTGCCTTAAGCACTCTCTCCGATTCCAGCTTCCCTTGCAACACCGCACATTCTTCGGATAGCTTGTTCCTCGTCGCCATCGCCCTTACCCTCTCAACCTCCTCCGCGGTGAGTCGAGCTTTCAAGGCGCTCCTCTCCTCCTCTCCCGAAGCGAGCTGATCTCTCAGGACGTTACGCTCCTCCTCCCAAAGCTTCTTCTCCTCCTTCAAGGAAGAGAGTTGAGCCCGGGAGAAGTCTCATTCTTCTCTTACCTCTGAGAGCTCGGTCTTTAAACCATCCACCTGCTCAAGGAAGGAATGGACCTCCCGATCTAGCAACTCGATACGCTGACGCATAGATAAAGCGAAAGCCACCTCCCTTACAGAATTACGGATGGCACGGCCCGTCAACTCCTCAATATTCAACGAGTCAAAACGCTCCCCGTCCGGAGAAGGAATGACCCTCTCAGCGATATGAAGAGCCACTTCGACGTTAGCAATCGAGGCATTCCTATCAAGACTAATCTTTGGCTCCCATTTATCAGCACTCCCTGTTTGCTTCTTCCCTTTACCCTTGGCTGACGGGGCAACATGATCCCCCACTTTCTCCTTCCCCTTGCTTTGGTCTAAAGGACGAGGAGATCGGTCGGCTACTTGAGCGGCCCTTCTCCTCTTCAGAGGTCGATCACTCTCCTCCTCTTCCTCAATAACTACCAGCACCCACCAAAGTGACGACCATAAGAGCGCGCCGCAGATGGCTCTAAACGGTAGGAGGAACATTTTTGCTGCTCGGAAGCAATGGGTCAACGACAATTAAACCGCGGCCCCTATCCTCCCATCCTCGGCCTCAAGGCCCGGCGACCTTCGCTACCGCCCTTGGCGAAGCTTAGAAGGCGGTGAAAGCACGAACTTTGGTCATGGTTGCATAAACAACGAAAGCAGGTTAGAAATCGAACCAAAACCTACAAGCATGGTAAATAATTCAACCATGAGGGGTCAACCAAGCGGGGCGGTTTCCTCTCCTAGCCCGCTAACTTGTGACGGGGGGTCAATTAGAAAAGAGTTGGCCGAGGCCCCCCCCCCACGGTATCCCGAAATGAGCCGAGTAAAGTTATATTGGTCGAGCTCCTTTATACGACGGACCACCTCCCGCTCCTCTCTAGAAAGAAATAGGCTCGACGAGTCGTTCCATCGCTCGGCTAAGGGATACCTCCACGACTGAGACTAGGAGGAAGATCCCGGAGGCTTCACGAAGAAATATTTCGTTCACCAACCGGTAATTTTAGAAGTCGTTTCGGCTGGGCGATATCGGGCATCTTTGTACATCAGAAAAGGAATCCCACCCCCATAGCTCGGACTCTGGCTCATTCTCAAAAAGTAGCGCAGGATATTGACCGAAGGCAGACAGTCAAACTGATGACACAACAAAGCAAGACCATTAATGAACCTCCACCCATTCAGAGGAATCTGACTTGGCCTTAGTTGATAATCAGCGCACACTTCATCAATAATCGGGATGTACGGAAGTCTCAAGCCGCCGACCGAGACCGAGGGATATCATTCCACTTGTGCTGCTGTGGATTCTTTCATTCCTCGAGGCCAGCCTAGGCTCCCAAGACCGAGGGATATCATTCCTAAGAATCGACCGACTCAACTCTGCCGTAGACATCCTCGATTTGCCTTTGGACAGCTCCTTTACGACCAGCCCATCTTTCTGCTCTCTTGTCGAGATCTCTTCGACATCTCCCAACCTCGACATCGACATCGCCATCGCCTCACCCCTGACTGCAGGGCGCCTTTCTACGACATCATCCTCGAGAAACCCCACTTCGAGAACCGGTGGACGACATGCTCATCAAGAGGAAACTTAGAAGAGGAAATAAGGAAAAGGACGCACCTATTTAGTAATACGAGGTCGAAAATTTGTACGGCAATCGAGGAAAGCTCGAAGTCGTGGAGGGAAGACGCAAATAAAGTCGGAGAGCAAAAGCGTGAAGAAAACCTCGCAATTCATCGCCCGCAACATGTATAGAGCAACAGAGGAACGGGTTTTCCAACCAACGACTGACGCGTGGAGAAGATCTGAGCCGAGCTCAAACACGTGGCAGGATCTGAACGAAGATAAATTAGGGTTATTAGAAACCCGGAGCGGCGCGACAGTTGAAAAGACGTACGTGACAACTGCACAACGGTTACAAAAGAATATCTGTTTCAGATTCTGAATATCTGTCAGAGGACACGCGCCATCAGTAATAATTACTCCGAGTGTCATCACGCGCTCACTAATAACGCTCACCCGACCTACCTCAGTCCGAGCTGCCATACATGACCACCCGACCTATTTTAGCGCGAGCTATCACGCAAAAAGTACCAATGCCAATCAGTTGGGCCACTTAGTCAACCGATCCCAATACGACGATCACGCGACAACCAATAACATCCGATCGGTCGGCCTACCCGAGCCGTCCATGACCGAAGCCATAATGCTAATATCCGACCGATCGACCACCTCACGAGCTGTCTTGCGGACGAGCTATAAGATAGCAGACAAGCAATAAAGTCCTAACATACTCCTTCGACCCTCTTCTTCGCTCGCACTCGAGGAATAGGGGCTTATGGTCGGGTTGGTCAGATCTTTGGCCGTAACCCGCCTCAACGATGTATGGGCGATCGGTCCAATCACCAAAGATCGCCTCATACCTAATGGCTATGTCAAGCCCAAGCCCGATCCACGCCTCCTCGGCCACTTCAGTAGGTAAAAGACTCTACGCAAACACGAAAGACTTAAACCTAGTTATTACTTCATATAAGGTATAATTCCACCATATCGAGGCACGTAACCACAATCCCATTCTTCTCTCAGATATCTGGCGACCTCACCTTCACCGGAAAAGACTAACTGAGCATCGGAGGGCTAATCGACACAACCCCGACGTGCCTTCTTTATTTTTGTAGGATATTCACGTCGGGTTACTACGAAGAAGTACCGACTTCATGGATCCAAACGCAACGCTCAGCCTCGTCGAATCCTGCAGAACCGCTTCTATTTTACCAAATTAAATTGTATGTATTGGATTTGGAACATAAATTAATAAGTTAAACTAAAACTTACCAATCCAATTCAGTTAATCTTCTCATACATGATTTCAACCACTTTGATCAAACTAAAACACCCCAATCATTATTATTAAGATGACTTGATATCGGTGAAAAATTTTGATATGATATTGAAAGTGACAAAAGTTAAAATTAGATATAACTTGAAGTTGATGGATAAAATCAGCTTATCAAGATATCGAGTCTAAACCTAATCTACCCCGCTTGATATTGATCAAGATAGATAACATTTTTCCCTTTATTTTTAATAATAAAATTTCAATCTTTATTTATAGAACACATCAAAGGTCAATTAAAATCTTATCAAGTGCAGAATTAAAAAGGTTAGATAATATTCAACTTTACTCCAATTTAATAAAGAAGCTATTTCTAATTATTTATAGAACAAATATTAAGTTAATTCTTGAATAGAAATAATAATATAGAAATCACACACCAACTAAATAATTATTGAACAAATAGTTAAATTAAGATTTAAACTTATTTTTCTATTAATATTAAGAGTTTTGAATTTTGCTTGATCCTGAGTTTCGTGATTTTAAACTTATTATTTTATTTAAAATGATATTATTTTACATAAATTTTTTAGTTTAACTTTTGGAAAAAATTGACTTTAAATAGAATATTCGAACTTAAATCTAATCTAAAGACTAAATATATTTTTAAAAAATCAAATTTATTATGTCATCCCTACACTTGGTAGGTTGTTGCCGGTACAATTATTAGCCCTAGAGACGGCATTCATAATCAGTGTATGCTGCAATCTGCAACTCCATTCAAGCCTTTCACCTATTATCTTTATCATTTTACCACTTTGGTGTATTGTGATCAAGCGCATCGAATCTTAGATCTTCAAGTCATCCATTATGAATCCCTAGACTTAAGGTGTAAACGTTAGAAAGAAACCAAAATCACTTCAACCTATTACAAATCTTGCCTTGTGTTTTACCTCAATAAACAATTGGAACGTAATTATTGCTTTCAACTAAGCAATATAAGGAGGAATTAGTTTGTCCATCTTCTTGAATTAAGACGGTTTCATTATGTTAACATTAGGCATGTTTAATGTTAATTCATCATGCTCCTATTTTGTTAGTCCATCGTGAACATGGTGATAATCAAAATAGCATGTACATGGAAAAACAAACTCTTGGAAATGACGTTTATATTGAAAATTTATCACCAAGTCCATCAATTTTTATTAACTGATCAGTATGGATTTTGCTAAATTAAAGTTAAAACATATTTCTATCACATGATTATAGTGATATATGATAAAGTTGTAACAACAAAACATCTATCCTTGACTTAATAACTTATCGAAAAAATTAACTACTCTTTCTGTGGTCGTTTGCTTGTAGCAAATTGATTGAGAAAGAGCAGCTTAAAATCCTCGAAGCAAGTAATGCAACATGGGAGTAAACTATTGAACCATCGTCGGGCTCCTTCTTGAAAGGCGGTGCAAAATACCTTACATTGAATGGCATCGGGGACGCAATGTAGGTTCATCATCGACTGGAAGTGCTGCAGATAGTCTAGGGGATCGGTCTTTCCAGTATATTTTTCAGATGTCGGTATTTTGGTGCCGGCCGCTGGGAGGCTATCCAAGATTGTCGGGATGAAGGGAGAGCTATATTGTGTTGATGGATGATGCGGACGGGAATTCATGGCCGCATTGATCCGATCATCCACGATTTTTTCTAAGGCTTCAGCAGAATGGCGATCGGCCATCATTCCAATCTGTCGTGCCGGTGTCTGCTGTTGTTCCTTCTAAGACTGTAAAATTTGACGAATCAATAGATCAGCCGCCTCCTCGATCTGTTTTCGGATGAGGGAGGTTTGTTGTGGTGCATAAGGATTCAGATCAGAGGGTCTGAGAATTTGGATGCGTATTGGTCTCAAAGATTGTCCTCCAGTATACGCTCTTTTCTTCTCGATCCGGTTCGAGGTGGTGGTCAGTGTTAGAGTAGTGCCTCAAGGCAATCGCTTTTAGCGATTTTGTACAAAGTCAGGTACATACTTTATGAATAAATAAAGAAAGACATATTTCATTAACTTGTTGCTCATTATTTATGAATGGATATTGATCTATAAGCAAATTAATGAAGTCCATGATATATGACATAGCATGAAGGAAATTGTGATGTGATCATACTCGAGATTCCTATCATGCAATTATGTCAAGATTCAAATTATCCCTAGTCATAGGATTATCGAGACCGACATCGGAATCCGAGAGACTAAGACGCCTCAAGCTCCTTGATTTGATCAGCGGTGGATCTCGAAGTTGTAAATATGGGATATTTAGGGTTGAGATGTGGATGCTTACTAGAGGTAGTAAGTACATCGATGACTCGCTATGAGATCATCACATGGATGTCCTATTCTAATGTCGTGATAATCTCATCATAGAATGGTGCAAGTATCCTCAGACTTGAGGTGCTCAAAGATATCTTGGATACCGATTCGTGCTTTGACTCCATTCCTTGTTGCTTTACTGAGGTCGCTCATAGGGTGGTGATTGGGTACAACTTGAGGTATTCAAGGTAACCGAGTAGCCAATAGAGGATTCACCACTTCGTGATAGCGAAGATGATACCCATGGCCTCTTGTCGTGGTCATTACTTGAAGTCTCGTCGGAGCATATATGTCATGAAGAATGTCTTCATTGCCATATAAAGTAATGAGTCCTGTGACTAGAACCAAATCATTTGGACTAGATTTGACGTAGTCGACCTAGTAAGAGTTGACACTTTGCCCATACTCATAACCAAGTGGGGTATAGCATGGTGAAAGGACGAATTGCACCAGAATTGTCATGGAAAGGTTCGTGATATGGTTCATGATGAATACATGTTCATTCGTCAAACCAATTACTTTCCCACAATCGGGGTCATGATGTGTTGCTAGATACCGCCATGACTTGCTTGGATTAAGTGTTAATCTAAGTGGCCAACATAACCGGAACCTAATGGGTCACACGATAAGAGTGTCTCGGAAAATTCAGTAAAATAGTTTTGGACAGAGTTCCAATATATGGAGAGCAATGGACTAAATGGATCCCGATGAGATCGAGATATGTCCCGATGAGATCGCGACATCGATATTGCTGAAAAACGCTTCAGGGTTTTTCCCATACTTTGGGACCCCTTGAGACCGGTAGGACCGAATTTCAATGTGACTGGACCACTTCAGCATTTATTTATATATATATATATGTTATAATGTGGATGAAGAAGCATGAGAAGCTTCTTTGATATGCCTTGTCACCATAAGCATTAAATGTCCTTAAAAAATTAAAAGACAAATGGCAAAGTGTGAGAGGAAGTGGGATGATCGTGGGTTTAAACAAAACCTAAAAGGTTTTTGGAAGAAACAATTTTCGTTGGTTTTAGAAAAGAGAAGAACGAAAGGGTTTTGAAAAGTGTTTTTAAAATCCAAAGTTCTTCATCTCTTCTCCATCGATCATCACTCTCGAAGCTTCATTTGTCTCCATCGTTGATCATAGCTCTCCAAGGAAAAAGGTAAGAGCTAGCACTCTTTAATTTATTCTAGCTATTCCCGGGTCAAAGGGTTTGTCCCGGTTAGGTTCTCCGATCTCTGCGGGGACACCGTTAGAGACGGTCTCCTTTGGCCGTTATAGTTTGAGTTTGTTGTATAGACACATGGATCCTGGCTTTCGGGAAGGTCCCGGAATAAAAATTTTTGTTTTCCACACCGTGAGCATGTGATGCTCACACCGGGATTTTCCTACAATGGTATCAGAGCCACTTGTGTCGTATATAACGAAGAAACCATGACTAGGTCGGAGTTGCCTATTGCTTGTGACGATGATGCATGTTGATTGTGTGAATTTCGAATTCAGTATAGAAATATAGTTTTCGAAATTTTCTTGCCCAGATATGTTCACAAGATGTTGTTGCATATGTCTGTGGAAGCTCAGAATTTATCAATGTGATTTGATATGGTTTTACTAATTTATTCCCCAATGTTCTGGTTGCTGTCTTTGTGCACAATCAATGAACAGGCATGCTTATAAATTCGAGAATAAATTGTAGAAAAATTTTTGTTTGGATTTGCTTTCACCGACATGTCTCTAAGATGTTGATGAATGTCTATGAGAATGGAAAAATGTTTTCGAGGTGATTTACTATTTATTTGAGAATTTATTGTGTGCTGCTGGGAATAACTGTGTTGAGGAACACAGATTCTACATTGGCTTTATTTCTGAGGTTGGATGAGTTTTTATTGGAAATAAATCCTGAAAAAATTCATGGAACATGTTGTGAACATTTTGTAACCTTTTTAATTTTATCATAATTTATTGAAATTGTTTCAATGAGTTTTTCAAGCAAAACACAGAGCTTGGCAGTTTTGAGAAAGTTGTGGAGCTGTTTTGTTTGGAATGTAAAATTGTGTATTCTCAATTCCAATGTTTTGGATCATTTTTAATGTGATTAAAATGTGTTATATTGATGTTGTATTCTTTCCAAAATGAATTTCTTGAAATTGGGTTTCCAAATATTTTTGGATGTAAAATGTGTCACATTAGCGCCTCGTTAGTGTATTTCGTTGTCTTGATTATTTTGGCCGTCACAAATTTTGTGACTAGTGTCAAGTAATCTTGATAAAGTTTAGACTACCTAGAGATACTTAGGGTGATAGTTTGATATTCTTAATTTATTTGGAGATCTGAATGAATAAGAGTGTATTCATTGATTTCAAGTTTCATGTATAGTACATTTATACATGGTAAGCAACAATGAAAGTGTTTCATTGGTACATCTTAATAAAGGATATTACACTTCATATTGTGAATTGAACTGCACGGATTGAGAAATTAGCCAATTAGATAGCAATTCCATGGATAAGTCATTAATAAAGATACAAGTCGACTTGTCCGATGCAATCTGTAGACGATAAGCCCACTTGCACAATGGTACAAGCTTCCACTTGTTCGTTTCGATGCTGCTGCATAAGTCGACTTACACATGTATAAGTCGACTTACACACTAGCATAAGCCCACTTACACATGCATAAGTCGACTTACACATTCAGCATAAGCTTCCACTTACAAATACAAGTCGACTTACAACATGCAAAGAAGTGGGATGATGGATGATTTTAGGTATAGACTCAATGTGATTGATGAAATGCCCTAAATCATTACATTTAGTCATGGTGACTATAATCCTACGGCTTGGAGGAGAAGAAGATGAGACCTGAAACCCTCACACATCATATGAAAACTAACGCTTCCATTAATATAGGAGAACCGAGTTCTTATAGAGTTGGGTTGTTGGGTAAACCCAAGCTCACTCTATACTGGATATGTTCGAACCATGAAAATAAGATTTTCGGATTAATGGGTCGGTTTTCACTAGAAGCGTTGATTTGTTGAGTAAACTCAAGGTCAACGTGGACGAGAGGCAAATTGGGTAGTGTGCATCGATGTACGCAGCGATCAATAATTGATAACTCAATTTGTGTGCATACATCACGAGTTGATAAGACTAGTCGATAGTTGCATCTATGAAGCAAATGGTATGACCGATACCGCCGATAGATCTAAGGTGGCTTGTTGGTAAACCCAAGGTCATTTTAGTAATGTCGGATATCTATGATGCAATTGGTATGACCGATACCTACCGATTGACCTATGTGGCTTGTTGGGTAAACCCAAGGTCATTTTAGTAACGCGGATATCGACCCACTAGACATTTTGTCATAATGTTTCTTGGATTCGTCATGAAGGTTATGGATTCTTTGAAACTAGTGGGAGCCATATGCATGTCATTCAAGTCCTTATGATCATGCATGTAATTCTACTCTAACATTCTTTCTCTCTTCCCTATAGTTATCAAGATGACTTCCGATTGTGAACTCAAGGCCGCTTATGGACTCGAACAAATTAACTGGACCTAACTTTCTAGATTGGTCGAGAAATCGATAATTGTTCTCGTGTCGAGGAACTGGATATGTCCTAGATGTTCCACTTCCGATCCACTCTTCACGATGCTTCGATGAGGATCGAAAGCATATCGTAAGCATCTTAAAGACAAAGGATATGGCTACCGCATTATACTTGCCTCGATTTCACCAGAGCTGCGAAGCGGCGTGAGTCTATGGATGCTAATACCATAGTGTTTCATCTTAGGGAATTGTTTGATGAGCAAGCTCGATCTAAAAGGTTCGAGACCTCGAGGCTACTCTTCACTACTAAGATGACTCGAGTTCATCTCGCAGCGATGATCGAAGATGAATGGGTATATTGAGAGGTTGGTCGTCTTAGGTTTTGTTATGGATTATGAATTACGTGTTGACTTAATTCTAGTTGGATTGTCGATAGTTATTCACGGTTTGTGTTAAACTATCTGATGAACCAAATATCCACGATAATCCTCGAGTTGGTCAATCGCCAAGACAAGCAGATGAGCAATCTATCAAGAAGGATAGCAAGCAAGTGCTCATGGTGGACTCTTCTTCCGGTTCAAAGAAAAGAAGTCAAGAAGAAAAGGTCTAAGAAACCGAAAGGAAGTGTAGCCAAGAACAAAACCAAAGCGCGACTAAAGTGAACTTGCTTCCATCAGGCAAAGACCGCCACCTGGAAGCTTAAACCGAAAGTCTATCCGAAGAATTGAAGCAGAAGAAGGCATCAGATGCCTCGACTTCTTCAGGTATGTTTGTCATTGAGGTTAATACTATTTCTGACCATAACATATGGGTATTAGATACCGGTTGTGGCTCACACATATGCAATGATATGCAAGGCCTCAGGGACAGTAGACAGCTCATGAAGGGAGAACTACATCTGCGTGTGGGAAATGGACCAAGAGTTGTTGCATTAGCCGTAGGTACTTATTTCTTGTCACTCCCAAAGTGGGCTTGTAATTAAATTGGATGAATGTTATTTTGTACTGTATTAACAAAGAACATATTATCATTTCTTGTTTAAATAGATTTGGTTTCATTTGACTTTTAGTAACAATGGTTGTTCTATTAGTTTGAATGGAATGCTTTATGGTACTGGTACATTATGCAATGGAATTTACATATTAGATATGTCACATCCAATTATGAATGTCAATGACACGAAAAGACATAAACGAGATAATTTAAAATCAACTTACTTATGGCATTGTCGCCTTGGCCATATAAATGAGAGACGCATAGCTAAGATCTATAAGAGTGGTAGTTTAGGGTCTTTTGATTATGAATCATATGACACATGCGAATCTTGTTTATTAGGCAAGATGACTAAATTACCCTTTAAGGGAAAGGGTGAATGAGCGACTGGAGTATTAGACCTAATACATTCAGATGTATGTGGTCCGATGTCCATCCATGCCAGAAGTGGTTGTCTTTACTTCATTACCTTTATCGATGATTATTCTCGATATGGGTACTTGTATCTGATGAGATACAAATCTGAAGCATTTGAAAAGTTCAAGCAATTCAGAAATGAAGTAGAAAACTAACTTGGGAAAAGTATCAAGACATTACGATCAGATCGTGGTGGGGAATACTTAGACCAAGAGTTTTGGATTATCTAGAGATAATGGGATTTTATCTCAATGGACTCCTCCTTACACACCACAAAGATAATGGTGTGGCAGAAGGAGAAATCGAACCTCATTAGACATGGTACGATCAATGATGGGCTTTGCAAAGTTACCAAAATCATTTTGGGGTATGCACTCGAGACAATTTGTTTACTTGTTAAGCAGAGTTCCATCAAAGATGCGATTGATGTTACTCCATATGAGATGTGGACTAACAAAGACCCTATCTTACTCATTTGAAAGTTTGGGGTTGTCCTGCTTATGTGAAGCGGACACAGTCAGATAAACTAGATGCAAAGTCTGACAAGTGTTTGTTCGTAGGATATCCTAAAGAAACAATGAGATATCAATTCTACCATGCTGAGGAACAAAAGGTGTTTGTTTCGAAGCATGCTGTCTTTTTAGAGAAAGAGTTTCTTTTACAAGAAGAAAGTGGGAGCAAAATTGAGCTTCAAGAAGTTCAAGATGCTCAATGCACGTAGATCAACTCGCTCAACTCAAAGCTGTGACTCATACGGATGAAGTAACAATTTAACCTTCTACAACACACGGTTCGTGAGGTCATGTAGGATACTCTACTGTTCCCGAGAGATATGGATTTTCGTGAATGAGCAGAATGACGATTGCTCATAGAAGATGATGAGCCTACTACCTATGAAGAGGTTCGAAGAGTTCGAGTCCGAGAAATGGCTTCATGCCATGCAGTGAAATGGATTCCATGTATGAAAACCAAGTATGAACTTTGGTCGAGGCACCGAGGAATCAAACCCATAGGTGTAAATGGGTTTTCAAAAGAAAACCGACATGGATGGTAATGTAATTACCTATAAAGCAAGGCTTTCACAAAGACAAGGAGTTGACTACGACGAGACCTTCACTAGTAGCAATGCTTAAATCCATTAGAATACTCCTAGCCATTGCCACTCATTATGATTATGAGATATGGCAAATGGATGTGAAGACGACTTTCCTAAATGGAAATTTAGGCGAGGATGTATATGACACAACTCGAGGGCTTCACCTCCTATGATGGCGAAAAGGTATGCAAGCTTCAAAAATCCATCTATGGATCAAGCAAGCATCCAGAGTTGGAATATCCGCTTTGATGAGGTAATCAAAGAGTTTGGTTTCTCACAAAATCCGGATGAACACCGTGTGTATAAGAAGGTTAATGGGACCGCAATCGTATTCTTGTGCTATATGTAGATGACATATTATCGCTAGGAAGCGATGTCTCTATGCTACAATAAGTCAAGATTTGGTTGTCAAACAATTTGCCATGAAAGACCTTGGTGAAGCAACTTATATCCTTGGGATAAAGATCTATAGAGATAGATCAAAAAGGTTGCTTGGTCTTTCACAATCAACGTACATAGACAAGATGCTAAAAGGTTTAGCATGGAGCAATCCAAGAGAGGTACCTTCCGTGACTCATGGGATAACACTCGAAATCTATGTGTCCTAAGACACAAGATGAGAGGATGCGCATGAATATGATCCTGTATGCATCTGCGGTAGGATCTATCATGTACGTTATGCTATGTACGAGACCCGATGTACCATATGCTCTAAGTGTTACGAGCAGATACCAATCGGATCCTGGTGAGGGTCATGGGTGGTTGTCAAGAATATCCTCAAGTACTTACGGCGACTAAGGATGTTTTGATATATGGAGATGGAGATCTCAAAGTGAGCGGTATACAGATGCCGATTTTCAACTGACAAGGATGATTCCAAATCCCAATCAAAGTTACGATTCACACCGAATGGCGGGCGCTTAGTTGGAAGAGTTCCAAACAAGAGATGATCGCCGATTCAACAACCGAGGCAGAGTACATTGCCGCTGTATAAAAAGAAAGAAGCAGTTTTGATCAAGAAGTTTATTATCGAACTTGGTGTGGTTCCTAGCGATGATGGGCCCACAACAGTTGTATTGACAACAATGGGGCTATGCGCAGCGAAAGAACCAAGGTCTCATCAACGATCCAAACACATACTCCGCAGATATCATCGATCGGGAGATCATAGGACGAGGTGATGTCCAGATCGAGAGAATTTCCACAGAGCGAATATTGTCGATCCGTTGACAAAGCCATTATCACAAAAGAGTTTTGATTCTCATGTACTCGCCTTTATGGTATTAGATATCAAGGCGATTGGCTTTAGGTCAGTGGGAGATTGTTAGAGTAAGGCTCAAGGCAATCGCTTTTAGCGCATTTTGTATAAAGTTGTGTACATACTTTATGAATAAATAAAGAAAGACATATTTCATTAAGTTGTTGCTCATTATTTATGAATGGATATTGATCTATAAGCAAATTAATGAAGTCCATGATATATGACATAGCATGAAGGAAATTGTTATGTGATCATACTCATGAGATTCCTATCATGTGCAATTATGTCAAGATCTCGAATTATCCCTAGTCATAGGATTACCGAGACCGGACATCGGTAATCCGAGAGACTAGTACATCTCAAGCTCCTTGATTTGATCAAGCAAAGGATCTCGAAGTCTGTAAATATGAGATATTTAGGGTTGAGATGTGGATGCTTACTAGAGGTAGTAAGTACATTGGATGACCCGCCATGAGATCATCACATGGATGTCCTATTCTAATGTCGGTGATAATCTCATCATAGAATGGTGCAAGTATCCTTAGACTTGAGGTGCTCAAGGATATCTTGGATCTCGATTATGTGCTTTGACTCCATTCCTTGTTGCCTTACAGAGGTCGCTCATAGGGTGGTGATTGGGCACAACTTGAGGTATTCAAGGTAATCGAGTAGCCAATAGAGGATTCACCATCGTAATAGCAGAAGATGATACCCATGGCCTCTTGTCGTGGTCATTACTTGGAAGTCTCGTCGGAGCATATATGTCATGAAGAATGTCTTCATTGACATATAAAGTAATGAGTCCTGTGACGAGAACTGAAATCACTTGACTAGATTTGACGTAGTCGCCTAGTAAGAGTTGACACTTTGCCCATACTCATAACCAAGTGGGGTATAGCATGGTGAAAGGACTAATTGCACGGTAATTGTACATGAAAAGGTTCGTGATATGGTTCATGATGAATACATGTTCATTCGTCAAACCAATTACTTTCCGGTCAATCGGGGGTCATGATGTGTTGCTAGATACCGCCATGACCGACTTGGATTAAGTGTTAATCTAAGTGGCCAACATAACCGGAACCTAATGAGTCACACGACAAGAGTGTCTCGGAGAATTAAGTAAAATAGTTTTGGATGAGTTTCAATATATGGAGAGCAAACGGACTAAATGGATCCCGATGAGATCGAGATATGTCCCGATGAGATCGCAACATCGATATTGCTGAAAAACGTTTCCGGGGGTTTTTCCCATACCGGGACCGGGTAGGCTTGGTAGGACCGACCCCAGTGATCGGACCACTTCAAAGATTTATTTATATATATATATATGTTATACGTGGATGAAGAAGCATGAGAAGCTTCTTTGATATGCCTTGTCACCATAAGCATTAAATGTCCTTAAAAGATTAAAAGACAAATGACAAAGTGTGAGAGGAAGTGGGATGATCGTGGGTTTAAACAAAACCTAAAAGGTTTTTGGAAGAAACAATGTTCGTTGGTTTTAGAAAAGAGAAGAATGAAAGGGTTTTGAAAAGTGTTTTTAAAATCCAGAGTTCTTCATCTCTTCTCCATCGATCATCACTCTCCAAGCTTCATTTGTCTCCATCGTTGATCATAGCTCTCCAAGGACAAAGGTAAGAGCTAGCACTCTTTAATTTGTTCTAGCTATTTTCGGATCAAAGGTTTGTCCGGTTAGGTTCTCCGATCTCGCGTGGATACCGTTAGAGGCGGTCTCCTTCGCCGTTATGGTTTGAGTTTGTTGTATGAAACACATGGATCCGGCTTTGAGAAGGTCCCTAATAAAAATTTTGTTTTCCGCACTGTGGGTACGTGATGCTCACACCGGGGTTTTCCTACAGGTTGATCATTCGGGTGCGAAGATTGTGTGCGAGAATCATGATGTGTCGACGGGAGAGTGGCAGGTAACTGCAAACCCATCCGCTTATAAGCGCAAGGCTTAACGGCTATATATTAGGTAAGTGATGCGCTACCGACCGATCTGAGTGGTTCTGGACGTGGTGTCCTGATGCCGGGCCCCACGGTGGGCGCCAATTGGTTCTGCCTGATTCTGGTGAGGTTGAGCACTGTCGTTTGGATCCATGAAACCGGTTGTCTTTAGCAAGAGAATACCGGCAAAACAGCACAAGGCATGCCTGGATTTGATAGCCGGCAAGCCCCTCCGATTCTCAAGTTAGTTTTTTTGTGAGGGTTTTGGTGACTGTAAACAAAGAAAGTCAAGATTCTGAATGTCGTACCTGTATCATGGCAAAGTAGTATCTTATATATGGAATAGATGCTAGGTTTAGGTCTTTACGTAGGTCTTTACGTATGCATGAGAGATTTCCACCTGCGAATGGGCCGTGGACGCGTGGACTTGGGCCTGGACCTAGCACAGTCAACCTAACCAATAACTATACTCTCTCTTATAAACTTGTAGCATAATGAGAATTTAAAGATTAAATTATGATGTGAAAATTAATTTTTTAGTTATCATATTTTATCAAATTCGTGCATTTGTCCTTTTTAGTTTATGAATTATTTGCTTAATTTTAACGGTATTGTTAATCTTTATCATGTTTTATATGCAATAATTTACGTATTGTATGGCATATTTTATATTTTGTTTATACATATTTATTCATATTTTATTTTATATATTTATCTTTATTTTATATTATTATTATTTTATATTATATAAAGCAACATCTCTTAAATAAGAATAAGGTTGTATATTACTAGATCTCTAAATTTTAAATTTCATCAAAACTCTTACCGAATATTTTGTTCTATTTTACCGAATTAAATTGTACCTATTGGATTTGGAACGTAAATTAATAAGTTAAATTAAAATTTACCAATCCAATTCAGTTAATCTTCTCAGACATGATTTCAACCACTTTGATCAAACTAAAACACCCCAATCATTATTATTAAGATGACTTGATATCGGTGACAAAATTTGATATGATATTGAAAGTGACAAAAGTTAAAATTAGATATAACTTGAAGTTGATGGATAAAATCAGGCTTATCAGTATGCGAGTCTAAACCTAATCTAATTTATTACGTCCCCTGCTTGATATTGATCGGCATAGTTAACGTTTTTTCTTTTTTAATAATAAAATTTCAATCTTTATTTATAGAACACATCAAAGGTCAATTAAAATCTTACTGAAGTGTAGGATTAAAAAAGTTAGATAATATTCAGCTTTACTCCTATTTAATAAAGAAGCTTTTTCTAATTATTTGTAGAACACATATTAAGTTAATTCTTGAATACAAATAATAATATAGATATCACACCCCAACTAAATAATTATTGAGCAAATAGTTAAATTAAGATTTAAACTTATTTTCAATTAATATTAAGAGTTTTGAATTTTGCTTGATCCTGAGTTTCGTGATTTTAAACTTATTATTTTATTTAAAATGATATTATTTTTACATAGATTTTTTAGTTTAACTTTTGGAAAAAAAATTGAGTTTAAATAGAATATTCCGACATTCATAATCAGTGTATGCTGCAATCTGCAACTCCATTCAAGCCTTTCACCTATTATCTTTATCATTTTACCACTTTGGTGTATTGTGATCGAGCGCATCGAATCTTAGATCTTCAAGTCATCCATTATGAATCCCTAGACTTAAGGTGTAAACGTTAGAAAGAAACCAAAATCACTTCAACCTATTACAAATCTTGCCTTGTGTTTTACCTCAATAAACAATTGGAACGTAATTATTGCTTTCAACTAAGCAATATAAGGAGGAATTAGTTTGTCCATCTTCTTGAATTAAGACGGTTTCATTATGTTAACATTAGGCATGTTTAATGTTAATTCATCATGCTCCTATTTTGTTAGTCCATCGTGAACATGGTGATAACCAAAATAGCATCCTATTTTGTTAGTCCATCGTGAACATGGTGATAACCAAAATAGCATGTACATGGAAAAACAAACTCTTGAAAATGACGTTTATATATTGAAATTTTATCACCAAGTCCAATTTTTATTAACTGATCAGTATGGATTTTGCTAAATTAAAGTTAAAACATATTTCTATCACATGAGTATAGTGATATAGGGTAAAGTTGCAACAACAAAACATCTATCCTTGACTTAATAACTTATTGAAAAAATAAATTACTCTTTGTGTTCTTTAACAGAATTCTAATTAGGAATGACAATGAATTAATCTTTAACGAATTTTTCTTAAAGTTGGACTTTGAATTGGTCCAAATTTAGGTTTAATTTATGGATCAATTCATGCTCATAACTTGATCCCATTGCTATCCCTAATTCAAATTGATAAAGTTGGTGAGAACTTATCACAATGTTAATATATGATTGTGTCAAATAACGATAATTAAAGAAGTCTAATTATTCAATAAAATGATTCTATCAATGTCATATAATAATATTAAGGGAGGCATCTCCGATAAAGGCGGTGTTGCCAAGACGAGGGGT
This sequence comes from Erythroxylum novogranatense, assembly GCA_029891385.1. Classification (NCBI taxonomy): domain Eukaryota; kingdom Viridiplantae; phylum Streptophyta; class Magnoliopsida; order Malpighiales; family Erythroxylaceae; genus Erythroxylum; species Erythroxylum novogranatense. The sequence continues at coordinate 104,400,304 of CM057227.1, forward strand.
GGCTTGTCTTTCGCGGCTTATTCTATATATTTTATATCCTTGGCAATGGCATTTAGCATGCTTATCAATATCGACATAGTAAGTTACGAAGTGATTTCTTATGCACAATTTTAAATAATATTTTTTGTATTAAGAGTATCTTAGAGATATAAAATTTGAATCATGGCTGATAATTTAATCATTAATTACATTAAGCAGAATGTGGCCTCGCCCTAAACGACGGTGGCATTCTGCAAACTGCGTTTGCTAAATTCAAGGTCTTGGCTTCACTTAGAATAGAAAAATCTGATAGAAGAAGGCCCCACTTGTGTGGCTCTCATTATAGATGATCGACAAAAACACACTAAAGCACAAAATGCCAAGATTGGTCAAACCTATCATTTTTCTGAAATCGATGTTATCAAAGACTTGAGCGTAGTCTACAATTATTAGGGATAGTTTCCTGTCTAATATTATAGTATTTTATTATGTTTAATAAATCTCAGTTATTTATTTATGTGAATTCTGTATAAATTTTGTGTGAGTCCCATAAAATAAATAGCTAAGATTTCATGAGACAGAATAAAATAAAGTAATATTAAACAAGACATTTTGTCCCTAATCTCTTACCCAACTTCAGTGAAATTGAAAGGACCCACATGTACCAATCACCGGTTAAGTTAGATTGGATGACATACTTTGCTCTTCGTGTTCACTTAAATTCGTAAGCTTCAATAGTCATTGAAATTGAAAGGACCCACATGTACCAATCACCGGTTAAGTTAGATTGGATGACATACTTTGCTCTTCGTGTTCACTTAAATTCGTAAGCTTCAATAGTCATTTTATTTCAAATGATTGAAAATATTTTCTTTACAAATTGTGAATTTGAGTTTTATAAACTCTTTAAAATCCTTAAATATTAGAATTTTAACTATTAATTATCATTTAATAAAATTTATTTATAAGTTCATTTAATAAATATTAGTTGAGAATGAGGCTATAGTCCTGCTGCTTTATTTTTATAACTTATACAAAAACACAGACGTGTTAATAAAGTAATAATATACGATCTAATTGCGCCGTCCAGGTCATAATCATATGGAAGGTTTATGGTAAGTAAAAGAAAGAAAGTACAGGGTATTTGTTACTCTATTCAACTCATTCGAAGCTGATTAACCTGTTTTAGACTTATCATTTTGACCTCTTCGATGAAGGCTTGAATGTTCCGGTCAGATGAGCCACCTTCGGCTGCCGCGGCCTCTGCCTTGGCTTTCCATTTGGATGCATTCCTCTTAATCTCCTCCGCCTTAGGCCCAACGGTGGCTTCCAACAAGCACCTCTCGACCTCATCGCGAGTTATTAACTTGTTCTCAGCCTGTCCACGGCACATTCTTACGCCAACCTCAAAACATCGACCAAGTATTTGGCATCAGTCACTTGATCACCCCATTGAGGAAAGCCACCACAGGAACTCCCAGCGCTAACGCTTCCATTGATGAGTTCCACCGCAATGCGTCACAAAGCACGACACCGACGAGTGTGCCAAAACTTTCTCTTGTGGACACCATTGAACTATTTTCGCCTTATCTCCTACTTTCTTGAGGAATTCGTCTGGTAAGGTAATAGGGTCAAAGGGTATGTCTTTGCTTGGTGGTCTGAGAACCCATAAGAAGTTGACACCAGCGGTGAGAAGCCCGTATGCGATTTCTTCAGCCTGGTCTTGTTTCAAGAAAACTACACTGCCAAAAGAGATGTAAACAACAGATGATGGGGGTTTGCTGTCGAGCCATTCAATACAATCATCTGGCTTGTAGAAATCAGCTCGAATTTTTGAGTTTGGCTCTTTGGGGTTCTTAAACAATGGTCCAACAGTCCTAATCAATGGACACAACTTGGACATGTACTCCACAGTATCGTTCTCGAGATCTTGAAAAGTGTCCATCAATATGCAGAAGGGTTTATCAAGATTCTTGAATTGACCCAGAATAGCCCTTCTCAGGAAAGGATAAGGAGTTGCAGGATGCAAGAAGCTAGGCACTTCATCGTACTTCAACAGTGGCACACATGGCAACTGAACATCGATTTCAGGGTTTTCTTCAGTGGGAAAAGAAACGAGTTTGTGATAGTAATGATAATATGCCGAGAAGCACGCGCAAGATTGCACCCATAGCATCGCAGAAGGCAAACCAAGAGATTCGGCAACGTCAGAGACCCAAGGGATGAAAGGATTGTTGATGAAGCAAGAAACAGGCCGGCCTTGCTCTGCATATTTTCTGATCATCTCCGGAATCACTTGTTTGGCCACAAGCTCAAGTTGCGCCATGTAATTGTCAAGGTCTTTACGTCTCGGATCATCGTCGTCCCAACCATCTTCGAAGAACTCAAACCTCACAAATCCATCACCGATGGAGTCGGTTCATCAGTGATGTTGTCGTTGGCATTTCTCAACTGTTTGCCAGTGATTTCAGGCGTTGATAACGTTACCAACAAGCCCTTGGATGCAAGACGCTTGCCAAGTCTAAGAAGAGGATTGACATGTCCTTGACCAGGAAATGAAACTAGAAAGACATGAATCAGAGGCTCAGATCCCATTATCCAGCTCTCTACCTCTGAATTGCGTGTCCTACCACGAGAAAAGATAAAAAAGAAATTAGCTACTGAAAACAATACAAGAAATGAGAGGCTTTGAGGAAGTGACAAACACAAAGAAAGGCTCCTAAATATATAGAATAATAGAAACCACAGACGCAGTGATTTCCAAGAGAACTTGGCGTGTCACTAACTTCCACTTGTACATTGACACTGACCCTGAATGAAAACCAATCTCCAGATGGGTCTCAGCAAATTTGCAAGTACGCAATGGCCATATAAACCCTAATGATTTTAACCCATAAGCCATAACCATCGCTTGTCCATATATGCCTATGACAACATTATAGAATTGTGTGCTCTTGGAAATCAAACACTGGGGGAAGCGAAGTCGAACACGAAATGCTCAGAAATTCCGATCCACCAAAGCATCATGTCAAATATCAAAAGTTCGTAATTGTTTGCGTCAGCTTTAATGAACACCAATCCCCTTCCTGGAACTTTCTGCTTGTCCTTTTATAAATCCCGTGGAAACGTACCTCTCAAGGAGAGAAATTCAGAAAAGGACTGGGGACAGGTTAGTGTGTTATTTATTGAGGTAGTTCAAATCATCTTATATTGTGCGTATGCTAATAAATGCAGCTCCTTCAATCAAGTACATTTCATTATCCTAGTAATATTCCAAACGTAGCATAGAGGATCCTTTTTTCAACGGCAAGAAAAATCATATTTCTATATTACTTTTAACTTTTAAGTTAAAAGATAGAAATCTGATTTAGCAAGAAACAAAGAAAAGTTAGGCAACACTTAATTTAAGCATTAAAATTTCTAAATTTCTTAATTAAAAATTAAAATTTAATTGAATTTAAGAATATTATTGATATAATCTTTTTACAACGTTTAAGAGACCCAATTAAAGGTTTAATAAAATAATCTTAATCTTAAAAATAAGAGATCAAAATATGAAAAAACTTGTATAAATAAGAAACTTTATGTAAATAAAATTTGTAGAAATTTATAGAAATAAATGTTATACTTTTACGTCTAAAAGATTAAGAAATTTTACATATTATTTCTCCTTGAATTTAAACAAACACCCTATAAGGTAACTAGTGCATTTAATGAGTATTCAATTGAACACAAATTTAAAACTGTTATAAAACCGAAACTAAAATATAAGAATATTTGGGAGAGGAGAATTCTTCTTATAAAAAAATGGTGTGTTTTACATCAAGTTAACCCTTCTATTTATAGTACATTTTAACCACCTAATACACATGTGACCAACTACTCTATATATGTTATTGTGTTAGGTAAACCTAACCAATAACCATCTACTCATTCTTGTGTTAGGTAAAACCTAACCAATAACCATCTACCTCATTTTTGTGTTAGGTAAAACCTAACCAAATCCATATGTACACTAACTATTAAATGGTGCATCTACAATTAGTGGTACACCATATTATTTCTATCTTTATAACACTCCCCCTGGTGTGCCATATAATTGTCTCTTCTCCGCCTATAAACGCATTTGGTGTTGCTCGTTAAAAACCTTATCGGGAAAACCCGGTGGGATAAAAACCATAATAAGGAAAAGAGTGAATCGCGTAAGCTCCCTCATTTAACACAATGAGCTCTTCCTCATAAATTTCTTAGATGTCGCATTCCAATCTCGTGGACATGCTTCCGAAAGGTATAGTAGGAAGTGCCTTTGTGAAAAGATCCGCAATTGTTGCTTGATTGAATATCTGGATGTTGATTTCTTTGCTCTTGTCGAGATCTTGGGTGAATTGGAAAAATTTAGGAGGATATGTTTGGTTCTATCACTTTGATATAACCTCCTTTATTTGAGTGATACATCTTGCATTGTTTTCAAATATGATTGTTGGTTCTTTGTTGGTCGATAAGTCACAAGTTGTTAAAATGTGGTGCGTCATTGACCTTAACCATACACATTCTCGGCTTGCTTCATGAAGTGCAATGATTTCAAAGATGATTTGAAGAAGTAGCAACAAGTGTTTGTTTACGTGAACGCCAAGAAATTGCGGTGCCTCCATACGTAAATACATAACCAGTTTGGGATCGACTTTATGCGGATCGATAAGTAACTCAGATCTGCATAACCAATCAAAACTTGTTTTACATTTTAGTGTAAAATAATCCCAAATTAATTGTATCGAAGATAACGGAATAGATGTTTAATTCTATTCCAAAGTGCCTTTCGTAGGAGATGAACTAAATCTTGCTAGTAGATTAACGGCAAAAGTTATATCGTGTCTAGTACAATTAGCAAGATACATGAGAGCTCCTATCGCGACTTAGATATGGCGTTTTAGAATTAAGAACTTCTTCGTTTTCTTCGTGAAGCGAAATGGATCCTTCTCAACATTAAGCGATCTACCAACCATTGGTGTACTTAATGGAGTTGCTTTATCCATATTAAAACGCCTCAATACCTTTTCTCAGTATATGTCGATTGATGCACAAAGATTACGCTTGGTCTATGTTCAATTTGCGCATCAAGACAATATTTAGGGTCCGTTTGGTTCCACTTCTGTTTTTCTATTGTTGTTTTTAGTTTTTGTTTCCTGTTTTTAGTTTCTATTTTTTGCTTAAAAAAATGAAAACCTGTTTAGTTGAGATTTGTAACATAAAAACTAAAAATAAAAACATGTTTGGTTGAGATTTCTATTATTATTATTATTATTATTATTATTATTATTATTATTATTATTATTATTATTATTATTATTATTATTATTATTATTATTATTATTATTATTATTATTATTATTATTATTATTATTATTAATTATTAATTATTGTTATAAAATTTCTACTTACTATTATTATTTATTGTTAATAATAATAATATTATTAATTAATAATAGTAATTATTATAAAATTTCTACTTACTTTTTATTATTAAACTCAATATTATTATTATTATTATTATTATTATTAAGTTATTCTTATTCTTATTAATTTTATTATGATTAATTTTATTATTATTTAATAAGTTTTTCTTATTTATTATTATTATTATTATTTATTATTGTTATAAAATTTCTACTTATTATTTTAATACTATTAATATTATTATTTTATCATTAATTTTATTATACCAAATTAATTATCTTATTATTATTATTATTATTATTAATTAATTATTAATTATTATTATAAATTTTATTATTATTATTATTTTATTAAATTCTGCCAAACAAACGTAGTACCAAACCCACCACCAGTGTAGTAGGGGTTGTTTTCCATTATTATTAAAGTTTATCAACTCTTCATTTCTTTATTCACTGTCTCATGACACGCGTCCGCTCTGTTGTTTTCAATCCAAGGAGTAAATAGCATTTGTTTCCCTTCACATCTTCCCACAAGCCTAACACGCTTCCACCCCACACGTTCTTCAGCTCGCTCCACCTTCTTTTGACAAATTTCACGTACCTTTTGAAAATTTGGGGCATTTGTTCGACAAGAGACGGGTATCCTGAAAGACGGCGGATATCGCGTCATGGCTTCTGATAGTTCCGATGACCAAATGAGAGGTGCTAATCAAGGTGGACGGAGGTAGAGAGAGTGTTAGTGGGAATATCATGAGAGGTTCCATTCACGATTTCTTGAGTAACGCGAGAGAAAGTAAAGATAAAGAGAAGTCAATCCAAGTACTAATGGTAATGAAAGTTCTGATTTGATTTTGCTCGTAACAAACTTGAAGGTGTTGAAGATTCGAATCTGAAGTCGACGTAAAAGAAAAAGTTGAATTTGTTATGTTTTTGGGAGAAAAAAGTTTACGAAAACTGTTTTCAAAAATCACGAAAACGTTATTTTTACGTTTTTATAAATTTGTTGCAGTTTTTTTATTTTTAAAAACAAGAAACGACAACAATCCTCATCCAAACATGTTTTAACGATTTGTTTTTATTTTTATGAAAACCACAACAAAAAACGGAAATAAAAAACGAAAACAAACGGGCCCATTTAGTTTTTCCAAGATCTTTCATTTCAAATTCCTTCTTTAAGTACACCACTGTTTCTTGGATTTCTTTAGCAGTACCAATGATATTCAAATCATCAACATAGACAGCGATAATCACATATCTGGATGTTGTTTTCTTTATAAAAACGCAAGGGCAAATAGGACTATTCACATATCCTTTCTTTAATAGATACTCGCTTAGACGATTGTACCACATGCGTCCAGATTGCTTTAGTCCATATAAGGATCTTTGCAATTTGATCGAATACCTTTCCTTTGGTTGTGATTTTAATGTTGCAGCATTTTGAATCCTTCAAGGATTTTCATGTAAATATCACTATCAGTGATCCGCATGTAAGTCGTAATAACATCCATAAGACGCATTTCCGGTTTCAAGAAGCATTGTCGATTAAATATCTAAACGTAATTGTATCCATAACAGGAGAGTATGTTTGTTCATAGTCAATTATGGGTCTTTGAGAAAAACCTTGGCAACAAGTCGAGCTTTATCTCACAATCTCATTTTCTCATTTCGTTTTGAACAAAAACCCATTTGTAACCTCTGTGCTTTACACTTTGGGGTGTAAGGACAATAGGTCCAAACACATTACGCTTATTAAGAGAATTTAATTCAACTTCAATAGCATCTTTCCATTGAACCCAATCATGTCTATTTTGACATTCAATGATAGATCTTGGTTCGGGATCTTCATTTTCATTGAGGATATCACATGCTATAGCATAAGAAAATATTTCATCAATCTCTTTCATATCATTCCGGTTCCATAATTCTTTTGTGTGAATATAATTAATTGCGATTTCTTGATTAATGTCAGTTTGTGTCTCTTCTGGGACACTATCCTCATCTTGTGTTTCTAAAGGAACACTTTTATCTATCTTGGGGTCATTAATCACATTTTCTCCTTTTCTTTTTCGAGGATTTTTATCTTTGAAACCGATTGGTCTACCACGCTTCATGCGTGTCGTAGATTCATGAGTGACCATGTTCTCAGATTGTCCTTTGGGATTTCAATCGGCGGGAGCATTTCTGTTGGTATAAATGATTTAGTCACTCTTTTGTATCGTGAAAGCATCCGTAATTGATTTGTAATTCTTTACAAATGCACAATTCTTTGCACTTCATTTTGCATTGTTTTGTCGTTGATCAATATACAATAATGATGGTTCGCACCATGTAATTTCTTTCATCACCGTTTATTATCTCCCTAATGTCGGAAAAGTATTTTCATTAAAATGACAATCAGCAAAAGCGTCTTTGTAAACATATCGCCTGCTTGAGGTTCAAGATATCTAATAATAGATTTACTTTCATAGCCGACATATATCTCCAATCTTCTTTGAGATCCCATTTTACTACGTTGTGGTGGTGCAATAGCGATATATCTTGCACAACCAAAATTCTCAAATGGGAGATATTTGGCTCTTGACCAAATGCAAGTTGTAGTGGGAGTATGTATGATATGCACTTGGTCGGATGCGAATTAATGCCTCGGCATGTAAAATTGCATGACCCCATACAGAATTGGAAGCTTTGTTCTCATCATCAATGGTCAAAGAATAAGTCAAGGCGTTTAATTAAAGATTCAGCTAAACCATTTTGAGTGCACATGAGCAACAGGATACTCGACCATAATCCCAGTTGACATACAATAGTCATTGAAAGTTTGGGATGTGAATTCACCAAGATTATCGAGTCGACTTTCTTTATTGTATAGTCAGGAAATTGTGCTCGTAATTTAATAATTTGTGCAAGAAATCTTGAAAATGCCATATTACGAGTTGATAGTAGACAAACGTGAGACCATCTGCTGGAGGCATCTATCAATACCATAAAATATCGAAATGGTCCACATGGTGGATGAATTGCTCCACATTTATCACCTTGAATACGTTCAAGAAAAGCAGGTGATTCCAATTTTATTTTAGCTGGTGATGGCCTTATGATCAGTTTTCCAAGAGAACAAGATGTACATGGACTCTTATTTATTTGAGTAATCATTTTATTACTCAATGGATGTCTATGTATTCTCAATTATTTTCAGCATCATTGTTGATCTGGATGACCTGACGATCATGCCAAATAGAGATTATTGAAGGATCAATGTGTTTTGCTTTAACTACCATATTAGATTCCATCACATTTATATATGTATAATACAATCCAGTAGGGAGCATTGGTAGTTTTTCCAATATGTTTATCTTTCCTGATTGACAGGTTGTAAGATACATATATTTCATATTTTCCTAAGTTGCAGACTGAGTATCATATTTATGAGAATATATATCATTAAAACTCAACAAATTTCTTTTAGACTTTGGCGCAAATAAGGCATCATGTATTGAGAACTTTGTGTTATTTGGTAATGTAAAATTTGCCTTGCCAATTCCTTCAATCAAGTCTATAGGACCTGATATTGTGTTCACAATTGTTTTTGTTGGTTTTAATTCCGAAAAGAACCTCTTATCTTTCGAGGATAGTGTGCGTTGTGCCACTATATCGGTATGCATAAATTATCATTATTTGTCGCTCCTCTTACGAGCGATCCATATCAAAACTTCGCAAAAATAAATAATCTAATGAGAAAATTGCAAGAATAAAGAGAAAGAGATGTTATGTTAACTTAAAAAATATTGCAATAATGTAATTGAAACTAGTAACATAACAAGCAATTGAAACTGAGTGACATAATAAGCATAATAATACTTAACACAAACATAAGTACATTATTTTAATTACTCGCCACCAACAATGTCACGATCCACAAAATCATCAAGAAATCGAATCATTCGGATATGTAGAGTCATCGAAGGATTATGATTCTCAATGAAATCAAAATCAAAAGTACCAAAGTCGGTTGAATCACCTAAAGGGTGTTGTTCAAAAATTCACTTCCTTTTCTTTCCCTTTAAGGATGCTTTGTATAAGCGACATAGATGTTCGAGAACTCGACAAACTTTAGCCCGATGTCCTTTTGTACCACATATAAGGCAAGAATCTCTGAAGTCTTATAAGAACTTTCATGAACATCATTAATATGGTGCTTGTTATTGTGGTAGCTCGTATTTCTTTGAAGAGAGTTATATGGATAACTTCCTCGGCCACGTCCCACGACCACGCCACGAATGTAATTCGACCACGGCCACGACCGCGACCGCGACTAGGCCCGTGATGATTTTTCTTTCATTTCAATTGCAATATTTGTTTCGAAATCTTTGCGCCAGAGAGGGCGGGATTGATGATTTTCATCAAAAGTTCATTATTCTTCTCACTATAAGGAGGCATGAAATCAGTCGAGTATTTTTAAATCCACGCACTCGATATTGTTGTTGCAATGTTACATTTCTGCGTGGAAGGTAGAGTATGTTTTCTAACTTATCTTCCTCGGTGATTGTTTGCCCACAAAATTGTAGTTGTGAGACAATTCTAAACATATGAGTTATACTCATTGACCTTTTAAAATCTTGGAAGTGTAAAGCGCTCCATTCATCATGAAAGAAGCCTAAGTAAAACTTCCTTTTGATGGTCATATCTTTCTTGTAAATTTTCCACAAATGACTTGGATCTTTAATTGTGAGGTATTCTATTTTAATCCCTCATCAAGATGACGACGAATGAAGATCATCGCTTTGGCTTTATCTTGTTTTGATGTTGTATTATTTTCTTTAATGGTATCTAAAAGATCCATTGATTCAAGATGCATTTCGACATCAATCATCCACGGCATATAATTATTGCATGCAACGTCAAGAGCATGAACTCAATTTTGGCAAGATTGGACATGTTGGCAACTATTATACAATAGAGAGAAATAATTAAGCAGTTATTCAAAGAGATATTACATTAAATAAATTACATGCCTGCTCAAATGCTATGTCAAGAAGCAACATAGGATCATAATACATGGTATTACTAAGAGAAAATATATCTGAATGAATTATCTAGCTCTACACTATGAATGAAACAAAGATATATAATGATGATAATGATACAAAAAAATAAAATAGCGGACAACATTTGAAAATTTTGTAAGAAATTTGAGGTAAGAAATAGTGTGTAGGGATGAAGTAAATTATGAAGAGTGGTATCTATTTATAGAAAAAAAATTTACCGTTACCTAGCCGTTATAAATTTACTCGTATATATATATATATATATATATATATATATATATTACCGTTATATATATATAGTTATACATTTTTAATTTTTTTAAACATCGATGATGTATACTATACAATAAATTACGTATTTAGAGGTGGTAATAACTTTTATTATTAAAAAAGGTAAAATAGTGAGTCGTCTATAATTTATTTTAATCATATCATAAGTAGAATTAATGTAGATAAAAGGAAGAACATTATTTTAACAATATCGTAAGTAGGATAAATAAGCGGAAGAACTTACGTTTGTTTGATGTCACGTAAACCGAAGAACGTTTATGCGATGTAGGTGAGCGGAAGAACCTACGATTGCTTGATGTTGATAAGCCAAATTTTAGAAATGAGAACTTCGTGTCGATAACGTGTTATAAAACCGAAACTAAAATGTAAGAATATTTGGGAGGAGAATTCTTCTTATAAAAAAATGGTGTGTTTTACATCGTTAACCCTTCTATTTATAAGACATTTTAACCACTTAATCTACATGTGACCAATTCTCTATATATGTTATTGTGTTAGGTAAAACCTAACCAATAACCATCTACTCATTCTTGTGTTAGGTAAAACCTAACCAAATTCATACGTACATTAACTATTAAATGGTGTATCTACAATTAATAAGACACCATATTATTTCTATCTTTTATAACAAAACAGATTCTTTGTACTTAATAATGTAAGGTTACTTGTGACTATAGTAAGGATCTGAATTAAGAAAACAGCCTTTTATAAAATATAAAGAAAATTGCATACAATTGTTGACCCCGACCATTTTTAATCTTAATGGATGTAAAATTGGAAGATTATTTTATATATGTTATGTTTAATATTAAGAAGAACCAACATAAAGCGTACGTATAAGGCAATCGAAAAACCATGACCACGAATCTTTCTAAGTAGCTCGGGCCTCACCATCTATCTATCAATGCTTAAATTGATCTTTTTGTTATAACCATTAGAGTAGACTTACTTCAATTAGTCTTTAATTATGATGGATGGAGTCACCTTTTTAATGTAATAGATTGTGATGGATATTTGTCCTGTTCTCAAAGGCATCATCAATCTATCAAACTAGGTATAAACAAATTGCTGGCAGTTTCTCATGATATATGTTATAAGTTATGTATTCCTTTACCGTAGTCAAATATGTCCTTAACTTCACACAAACTATGGTTTAATTTTAACTTTTCAAAAGTTTAATTAAATTCTTAATTTAATGAAATTAAATAACATAATTTTGTTTAAATATAATGCTAATTGATGTGTAACATATATAAGATATTAATTTTAAATAGCATGACATATATAAAACATTCTGAAAGTTGTTTAAGTGATTTTAAAGATTAAATTATTTATTTAGACAAGATCAATAATTTTAACATTTAAATGTTAAACAGTTCACATGCATATTGAAGGATTTGATTGACTTTTTATGCTCTGGCGACAAGTCTGCTTCTTGCTTTTTGTTTTCTATATAGGACAAGAGACGTTAACATGTTTGACACGACATACCAAATTCCACATCAGCAAGGTGAAATTATTGTTCTAATACTAGACATTAGGTGCAAGTTAATTGGCGATAATTTAAATTTATGATTTTTTAAATGAAGATAATTAAAACACACAGTTGAATTACTCTGTAGTGGCCAAGACGGGTTATCCCAAATTGAGTATCGCATCAATATAGAGGTTTAGATAAACAGGCCAAATTTACCTTATCAGTTGACTCGACCTATAAAGCAAGTTACTGATTTCTGATGGAATATTGAACACAGCAAGGTCGACAAACAGGATCTTAAAAGTTAAAAACCTTGGACATAACGTTTCCTGACATTCATATCATATAATGTCAAATGGGTTGCATTAAAAGTTGCAAATATTTCAAGAGTTAGGTGCATGGACATGGAGAAAACAGGCTAAACGACAAATTTCACCAGACGGTACATTTCTAGGCGGTCATTAAGAGAAGTTAGAACAAATTGGAGCGATATGTTGATCTCAAATTTCGAGGAATTATTATGTATTATTTTGCTTTAATTTATGGTTATCGACAAAAATACCCTCCCAGACATTGTAAAATGCTCTTCATAAAATATTACATTATGAAATTGAAATTACAAATGAGAAACATTTGTAAACGTATGCATTAACAGAATAGTTAGCAATTGTTTCAATTAAAAAACAAAATATTTCTAAGTTCTGATTGATGTTTAAAAAACGAGACCGAAAATTAAATTGATAAGATAAGAAATTTAAGGTTTAAAAATTAAAAGCATCAGACTGTTATAAAACTAACTAAAATTGAATAAAATTAAGAGATTTGAAAAGATTATTAAATGAAAATTAATTGATTTATAAGAACTTATTAATTAACAAAAATTGACAATCCAATTCCTCTTTTCGGGTCGATCCAATTCCTCTTTGCTAGGCACCATGGGTTGTGCTTTTATATTGGCAATCCTAAATATCTGAGGGTTGGGATTACAGCTTCTCACCCAATTTTAGGTGGAGACTTATCTCCACATGTTTGTGTGGAAGGTGCTTCTGTTTGAGGTCATCGTCATAGACAGTTTCATTTTGCTCAATTGCTAACTTGCCGATACAATCTTAGCTAGAAAATAAAATATGTCTTAGAAAGGATAGGTTTAAGTGATGGTCACATACATGGACTCTGGTACCTCTCAAAAGCTATTGTGCGATTCAGAGGTAGGGGCACATATTGTCTTATTATAAGACTTTTTACTCAAAACAAAACAAAATCCTGCAGCTTAGTCCTGGTGGGATCGGTTTTCTTTTTCGTTTTCTTGACCTTTTGTGCTTTATATTTCTTTAGTCCTGTACTAACCTAACCTAAACTCGAATCCTCTCTTCCTACACAAGATAAAATAGTAAACAATACTCAAGTCTTTGAACCTTTCGGAAGGAGAAGAGCTTAGAATTATATTTTATATTTTAATACAAAAGAAATTTTTAAATTACTTATTATACAATTGAAATTATGATAAATTCATAATTATGATATTCAATTTGTATTTATGTCAATGTTATAAATATCATATCGGTACCGTTACCATATCTAGCTCGGTATAGTACTATACTAATATCGGTCCATATCAAATATCGTTTTAGATAATTTTTAAATTTATAAAATAATCCTCAATTTTAGATAATATATTTATTTTCTTAATATTATTTTCACATATTCCATATATAAATAATAACCATAATTATTAATTAAAGTAAATTTATATTATTAATATAATCAAATGGATACTAAATATAAGAATCTAAATCATATAAATTAAAATAGGTTTATTATCAAAAATAATAATTACACTTAAATTAAAAGCAATATAGACACCACTAAAAAATTTATTATAATAATTCTTAATTTTGAAAATAAAAATAATATTATCATAATTATCATTATAAATTAAAAGATAATTTTGACATATCAATTAAATTTTATAAATATATTAAAATTTATTCGATAAATTAAAATTTGTAATATACAATTTACAAAAATTTACAAAATTTTAAAAATTATATATATAATAATGAAAACAAATCCATATCAATAAACCTATAGAGTAAAATTAAAATAATGAAAATTTTAAACTAAAATTTTATTATTAATATAATCAAGTAGATACTAAATTTAAGAATCTAAATCATATAAATTAAAATATTTTAGTTAACAAAAAATAATAATTACAATTGAATTAAAAGTAATGGACACCATTAAAATTATTATAATAATTCCTAATTTTGAAAATAAAATAATATTATCATAATTTGGTGAAAATGGCTTCTAAGTCAATCTATGTGGGTTAAGCGGACATGGATGTCCGTTAAACGGACATTTACTGAGGTAACTATAGTAAATCACGTTTTACCTATTTTAGAGGTAGAATCTTAATTGAGTTCTTCATGAAAGTTGTAGATTTGAGTCCTCTTTCAAACAGTCTAAAACAACATCAATCCGACATCCGTACCAAAAGTTATGGAAATTGCGCTAAGATAAGTACAAAATGATTAAGGACATAAACATGTTGGATTCTTTTGGCCATAACTTCTTCATCCGACCTCCAAATGAAGTGATTTTTGAACCAATAGATTTATAACACATATTTCTATCTCTCCACAAAAATTGACATCTTTTGGAATTGATTTGAGAAAGTTTGATGGAGAGAAAGTAAGGGGTTGGTTGGGAGAGCATGATTGGGGTATGAACATGTTTTGGTTTTTTAAGCATAGCTTGATCTTTAGAGCTTCGATTAAGACGGTTCATGTTTCAAAGCAAACCAGAGACTTAGAGGTACAATTTTTTTGAAGAAGTCAAATTGTAATTTTGGAGATTAATTGGTGTGGGCACTCCACTCTTTGAATGGTGATTAATAAGAGTTCTTTGAATTTAACCTTACAAGGATATACGCAAGCTCAAGGTTTAGGACTCCGTATTATTGGATTTTGAAAACGGGATCCAACATATTATGGTATCATAGCATAAAGATGAACCGATGATGGATTAAGGGAATTCTATTGGATTAAACTCACGTTTCATGATTCGAAGTTGAACCTGCAATCGGGGTCCTACAATTGTGGTATCAGAGTAAGAGCTGTATTTCGAAATCGATGCCCAATAGTTTGTGGTATCAGAGCATAAAGATAAACCGATGATGGATTAAGAGAATTCCATTGGATTAAGTTCACGTTTCATGATCCAAAATTGGGCTCCGCAATCGGGGTCCTACAATATTAAATTTTATTGAGTAATTTAAATTTTACAATATCGAATTTATTTTTACTTTTACAAAATTTAAAGAAAAAATATAAAAATAATGAAAATAAATCAAATATCTATAAGCCTATAAAAAACAGAGTGAGAGAATAGTTCTACATTGGGGTGGGGAGGGAAGGTTTTAATCTTTTTTTTTACAAAATAGTCCGCTAGATTTTTAAAATTTAAGGTAAACGCAAAGTCATCAGTACCGATGGCCAGTACTTATATACCTAGTTTCGTACCCTTTTTCGATCATACAGTACGAAACATATAATATTGATTTATTTATTATTCCTTAGTTATGTTGTTCCTAGTTATAGTTTAACTAAGACAAGATATTAATGAAACAGTAAAAATAACATATGTTATGTTTATTTCTTATAAAAAAGTAATTGATCTTATAATAAATTAAAATATAGAATACTTAAACAAATGTGTAGGTGCTTATTATATAATAAGTTCACTACATCGATGATTATAAGGATCTCCAATGGAATATTATTAATGTGTCTGTGGATTTTCTCATTATAATAGTTGTATAATTGATCCTTAGACTTAAGATTATCGAGTATCTCATATGAGAATTATTGTATTTTAATGCTACTTATGACCTACTATAACTAGAGTGGCTTAGTCAATAATAATTATAAATAGTATAAACCATAAGAAGATAGATAAATGACTTAACAAAATATCGGTTACTCTAAAGTAATTAGATATAATATTTTACTCTTCTTTATTAGTAACAATTTAAAGAATTACATGAGTCGAGTGAAATGGGATTTGAAATTATTTTAAAATATTAATTATAAATTAATTACTAATTAGTAAGAATGAAAATGATTAGATATAAAGTAGTAGACATTGTATTTATACTCTAAATCTAATTGGATTATTGAATGACGAAATGATTAAATCATAAATCATAACCATGTATAAATAGGTTAAGTTAAATCACTTTGACATTCTTAATATTAGGATGGTCATAATATATTGCTAGACACAAATCTTGATCTATAATTATAAATAATTTAATTGAAAATTTAAAATAAATTAATTTTAATTTGTTAATTTTAATTATGAATTATAATTATAATTTATAGTTATTGTTAACATATTAAAAACCTAATAAGTCACACATAAAAAGCAGTTAAAAGAAAAAATCAATTTAAATTTTGAAATTAATTATGAAATTTGAGAAATTTTAGATATCAAATATTAGATATTTGATTTTATTAAATTAAATTAAATTATAATTACACTTTTACTTTAATTATAATTAGAATATTTAACTTTAATAAAATAAACCCTTATGTTTTTTATCTATAAAAGTAAGAGTAATATAACTAACATTTCTACTTATTCCTCTCAAAAGTTAAGCTCTTTTCTCTTTTATATAGACACGGTCAGATGTTGGATGGTTAAACAACTCATGGCTGACACCTCGTAAAAAATCATTTAGTAAGAATTTAAATTAGATACGATTTAATTAACTTTTATGATTTATATATTTAATTGCTGAGATCAAATAAGAAAACTTTAAAATTTTAAATTGTCAATTTGCTCGTTACTGGATCATAGTTGATTTTATAACATAAGATCCTCTTAACTCAGTCGAATTCATGTAAGATCCTAAATTTTTGAACATGATCATTGATATGTTTACTTTATTTTAATTGCCTAGTTTTATGAAAGTGTAAGATTTTCACAATTTCCCTACGAGAGATTAATTTTGTGATGTTTTATGAAGATTGGTAAGAATCAAAGTGGAAAGAGAGTTTCTTGTTTTCTTATGTCTTATAAAATAAGGTAATATTCAAAATCTGTTGAATGAAGTAAACAAGCATCTCTTTTATTGGCTATTTCAAACAAAATAAGTAATTTTAAAATTTCAATAAGTTTTGGACCTAACAAGAAAATAAATATGTAATATAAATAACACTACTAATAATTATTACGGTCAAGCATCAATCTTCAACTCGTAAAATATTCACCGGTCTTTCGCACCTAATCTTTTTTTTTACTTGTCGTGTTTTATAATAATAACTCAGTAAAAATTTCACTGATTTGAGAAGCTTAGAATAATGTTATGAATACTGCATGGAGTTAATTATCGGATTGAATTCTGAATGGGCTATGTCGGTCTTAGGTTGATCTAGAATATCGTTTCAAAACTTTTTAAAATTTATGAAATAGTTCCTAAAATTTTAAAAATTGCAAAATAGTTCATATTGGTATATGATCTGATTGTATTATATACTTTACTAGTTCTTGTTTACATTAGCCATGCATTCAAAATCTTAATAATAAATAATAATGACAATTAATATGAAATAACAATAATTTTAAATATTTTACATATAAATAATAATCACAATTAATATAAATAAAGATAATTTTCATCAGACAATTATAAAATTAAGAATAATACAAAGTATTTAAAATATTACAATAATACAAAATATTTGTTAAATTTATAAAATTGTCCCTGATTTTTTTAAAATTACAAAATAGTTCATTGTCATATTGTAAAGTTGTAGATTATTTAATTTATTTATTTTTGTTTATATCTTATTCATTTTAGTTTATATATATCTTTATTATATTTTAATTATTTCTATGTATAATAATTATCTATAATATATATAAATACATATATAATAATTATCTAAATATAATAATTAATTGTAAAATAATGAAAATAATTCAAAATTTTGAATTATTTTTTAGCATTGTTGTTTTTCACATTCCATTTCATTTTACATTTAATTAGACATAATCACAATTTCATTTAATATATACAATTAATTTAATAATTATTAATAAATATAATTAATTTTAAAATATATAAATTTTGATTTAATAATTGAAAATATATAAAATAAATTTTAGTTTATAAATAATAATTTTAAAATTATTTATTAAAAAATAAAATATTTTTATTAGTATTTATTAATAAATATTATATAAAATATTAAAATAAATTTAAATAAAAGTAATTTATTAGTAATGAAAATAAAAATAATTTATTTTTAAGTTGTATTTAATTTATAATTATTAATTTATTATTAGTAATAAAATATTTATTATTATTTTAAAAATTTTGAAAAGGGGGAGGGGGGGGACAGAGAGGTAGGAGGTAGGGAGGAAAATTTTAAATTTTTTTGAAAATTTTGCAAAAATGTCCTCTAATTTTTAAAATTTTTAGTACTAGTCTAAGATCTTGACCAATGCAAATTGAAATTGGCGATATTAATTGATATTTAAATTTGGTATCAAATTTAGGCTGGTACGGTATATTCTGGCTGATATCGGCTCGAACGGAACGAAATTCAATACCATAATTTAGAAAGATCTAACAATACGTAGAAGAGTCCTTTTCTGCATTTTAGCTAGACGCAAAGTTGATCTATGGTCTCATGTATCCCCGCTTGTATGAGCTTGACTGCATCCGAGTAATTAGATCCTCTAGTAACTCAATTAGCTCCTGTGAGAATATATATGAGAATATATATGCTTCAATTTTATTGGTCGAAACCTTGAATATACAAAGGGGATTGTGTTTTTTTAACCGTAACCTTTACCAATAATAAAATTTTGGTTTTTGAACCTTATAGGACCCAACAAAAATACATTTATTCTAATACAGGCGTGACACTTCTTGTCTATAGTCCCTATTTCAATTAATGGACAACAGCAAGACAAGCAGACTCACTGTTTTTACGTAGCAGTCAGTGTCAGGGCTATCATTTTCCGTATATCTCCCATGTTAACTATGGGCAAGAATCGATACCTTTTAGACCAATCACCGAATTCAATCTCTAAATTATGTTAGATTTTTCTGTGTTAGTGATTTAATTGATCAACCGATTGACCCAAATTGGATTGTCACTTTAGTAAACATTAATGTTAAACAGATTTAATTAAAAAAACATTGTCACATTTATTTATTTTTTAAAATTGATAGGACTGATTTATTATCATCCCTAAATTTACCACCGGTTAAAAATTTCACTTCAGCTGGTAATTTTCATCTTCAGTGAATAAAATTTAACTGACAGTGAAACCAACCACAATTAATGAGACGGTTTAGAATCTATCATTCAATTAAGAGGCGATAAATCCAATACACTTAGGATGTTGACACGGGAAGGTGCAAGGAATAATCGCATATGGTAAGACGGGACTTCGTCCCCACCTTGTATTTTGTAGATTAGAAGATCGGTGAACATTAAATGAAATATATAGTTTAATCAACAATCCAAAGTCACATGTATGATATGGCCTGCTATTATTGTATAAGCCATTCACAAACACATGAAGTTGATGTAACCTTGCACGAGTTTTGGGACCAGACCAGCGAATCCACCGTCTAAATTATTGAGGGGCGACGCACTACTTTTGCTCTTTGTGTGACACGTGAAGTAGTGAAGTACGAGAAATATCTTACTCGATCACCAAGGGGCTGTTTATTTCTTTTTTTTTTCTATATTTTTGTTGTCATTTTTGAAAAAAAAAATAGGTAAGTAAAACGTGTTTAGTTTACTCTGTTGCGATTTTTTATTTTTGAAAATAAAAAACCACAACAGTTTTACAAAAACAAAAAAACATCGTTTCTCTGAATTTTGACAACATATTTTTTTCGACAAAAAACCAACATAATCTTAGTTTCTATCTCGAAATAATAATAATAATAATAATAATAATAATAACAAATTTTACAATAATAATTAATAATTAATAATTAATAATAATAAGATAATTAATTTGGTATAATAAAATTAATAATATTAATAATAATATTAATAGTATTAAAAATAGTAAGTAGAAAATTTATAACAATAATTAATAATAATATTATTATTATTAACAATAAATAATAATAATAATAATCATCATCATAATCATAATAAAATTAATAAGAATAAGAATAACTTAATAATAATAGCAATAATAATAATAATAATAAGTTTAATTATAATAAAAAGTAAGTAGAAAATTTATAACAATAATTAATAATAATATTATTATTAACAATAAATAATAGTAATAATAATACTAATAATAATAATAATAGTAAGTAGAAATTTTATAACAATACTTATTAATAATTATTAATAATAATATTATTAACAATAATAATAATAATAATAATAATAATAATAATAATAATAATAATAATAATAATAATAATAATAATAATAATAATAATAATAATAATAATAATAATAATAATAATAATAATAATAAAGTTTATTAGAAATCTCAATAAACAGGTTTTTATTTTCAGGTTTTATATTACAATCTCAACCAAACAGGTTTTATTTATTTAAGTAAAAAGCGAAACCAGAAAGCAGAAAAGAAATGTAAACTAAAAGCAACAACGAAAAAGCAAGTGAAACAAAGCAAGTTCTAAATGTCTTTATTTAGTCTATTACTAAATAAAAGTCGATTACTTTACTTTTGTTTTCTGAAGTATTTTCAGTTTTATTTTTAATTTTTAATTAAAACAAAAGCTTATTTAGTTGTTAATATTAATGTAGTTATATTTTTATCACTAATAATAATTACATATTAAATAAAACTTAAAGATAAACTATTGTTAATTAAATAAATTTATTTAATCTCTTATATAATATTTATTAACAAATTATTAATAAAATTATGTTATTTTAATAAAATAAATAATTTAAACTTAAAATTTTATTTATAAATTAATATTTATTTGAAATATATTTTAATTATTAAGTCAAATTTTATTTGAATATTTATATATTTTAAATTTAATTATATTTATTAATAGTTATTAAAATTTAATTACATATTAATTTAATTATAAAATTAAATTAAATTAAATTATTCATAAATTTTATTGATAATTTATTTTAATTTATTAAATATATAATGTTGAATTAAATTATTCATAATTTTATTAAAATTTAAATAATTAAATAATATATTAAATGAATCACATTATGAGAAAACAGGAAAAAATCATTTTTATAGTTTCATAATTCGTAATGTTTGAAAACATGAAGAAACTAAAACTAAAAATAAAAATTAAAAATTTAAATAAACAAATTTTTATTGAATTTGAAAATAAAATAAAAATAGAAACAAACACCGCTTTAGTTTTTTAAAATGTGACTTTAAAATGATTAATCTTATAGAATTTTTAATTTTAATTAATCGACTAACTTTTTTAATCTTAATAACTCACTTTAAAGCATATGTTCTGTAGGATTATGCTAATTTGGTTAAGAAACATATCTCCATGGATGATTAGTTAGTAATTAATTTTTTTGTGAACATCTATAGGGGCGTTTGGTTTGAGGGTTTGAGAATGAATGAATGGAATAATTGTAAAAAATAGTGTTTGCTTTGAAGTTTTCAATTTCAAGGGAATAGATTTATTTCATTAAGTTTGAAAATCTACTAAACCCTCCAAATGGGGTGAGTATCAAGTTTTATTTCAATCTAATGGTTACTATTTATATCCTTCCTACATAAGCAATTTTTATTCTTAATTATATTATTCATCACTCGTCATCATCATCTTTATTATTATTATTATTATACGAAATTAATTATCTTATTATTATTATTATTATTTATTTTATTATTAATGTTATTATATGAAATTAATTATCTTATTATTATTATTATTATTATTAATTTTATATATCTGAAATTAATTATCTTATTATTATTATTATAAATTTTGTAATAATAATAATAAATATGATATGAAAATATGATATTATATTATCTTTCATTCTCATTAATGTAACAAACTAAACAACATTCTTGGTATTAATCTGAAGCGAAGTTACAAACCAAACATCATTTTTTATTTTTCATATCCATTCTCATTCCCTTATACTATTATACCCATATCCATACCTAACCCTATGCTCAAACCAAGCGCTCCCTATATGCATGAATAAAAGATTCCATAAACTAAAATTGTAAAACACTAACATAATTTACATTTTGAACTGAGTTGTTAAGGCAATAAAATTGCTCCCTTAAATTAAAAATTTAAAACTTGAACACTAAATTAAAAAATCTTAAAATGTTGAATATTTTAAAATATATTATCTCTAGTTTTTACATTTGTATATAAAGTTGAAATTTTATACTAAAACTTCAAATTCCGAAAACAAATGGTCTTAAAATATTTTCTAAGAAAAAATGCATATGCCATTCATTATATTTTAAAATTATCAATTATTAGGATCGACATGAGCTATTCCAAATGCTTAAAATTTATAAAATCTCCAAACCGAGATATTAGCGCAGGTCTAAGTCATTAATTATGTATTTATGCATGATAAAATATAAAATTGGTTTATTTTGTATTCATTTTATTTAAAATGTTTAAAGCTAAATTATATTGCACTGTATTTGTTTCTCCAAATTTTAAGATATCTTTAACAAGTTTTGAAATGTCGTGGCAATATTTCTTTCATAATTCAAATGGAAGAGTTTGAATAGGCTTGACAGTTATGGCTCAGAATTGGTCCAACTGGATTGATCAGGTCTCTTTATTTTTTTTAAATCAAACCTTGGATTGGACGATGTCGTTTTCTATTTTTATTTAAAAAAATGGACAGATTGAATTAAGTCAAACCGAGCTTTGGATTGTTGAGCTCGATTCGGCTCGGACTCAAGCTCAGGCTCGGGCTCCTATGTCTCATGTTCAATCAAGTCTCAGCTGCGCCTGGTCAAAAACTATTGATGAGCCAAGCACCATCTCTAAGTTTGAATCTTTAGAATTTCCTTCATACAAAACTACCTTATAATAATTACTCTAATTTAGTTGATACTTATATAAATATTTTAATAATTAAATATACAATTAGATCTTTTGTCTCCTTATTTACTCACTCTTATGATGAAAGGCTTTTCTCAATTGACAAGTAAGCTGATCTCCTATAACAGGAGTTTTTAATTTCACTACAAATATAATGCTATCAATCTTACTGACCTCACGTATGGTGAAGATCTTTTGATCCTTTGGGGAATTAATCCTCATTCCATTAACATGATGATGTACGTTCTATAATTATTTGTTGAATGGTCGGGTTAAACACAACTCTGAGAAGAGCAGTCTTTATCTCTCAGCCCATGCGAGAAATATTGTTGAAGTGTAGAGAATAGTTGGGCTAAACCTGCATTTTGCTCCTTTTTGTTACTTGGTCAGCCATAGACTTTTTGTCTGTGGATGGAACCCCTAAGAAGGGTTAGGACGGCGGTTCTTGCTTCTTGGGAGGTACCAAATAAATGACTACTCGAATTGAGATTTTGAGCATAAAGATTCCACTGACCTGTAAAAAGTGGGCCTAATTCTTGGAGGTGCGGTAATACATTTAAGAAATTATTCCATCGAACGGGAGTCCCAATCACTTACACCAAGCCAAAGCTTAATGATTGTATATCCCTTATAGAAAGAATAAGGTCAAGAGTGAATGCTTGGCAAAATAAGTTTCTTTCCTATACTGCTAGGCTAACTCTTACTCTCTCTCTATTAAGTAACTTACATCTATTTGGATTGCTTATATTGCATTGCCAAGGAAAGTCTTTAAAGAGGTTGACGTAATCATGAAAGCATTCCTATGGTTTGATAAAATTGAAAACTTAAAGAAAGCTAAGATAAAATAGAGTGAGGTTGCTATTATGAAAAAACTTGGAGGCCTTGGGATCATTTTTATTTCTACCATGCAAAAATTCTTAAAGTGCAAAAGACTTTGGCGGTTATACACTGATCATAATGCACTTTGGGTCAAGTGTATACAAGAGTATCACCTAAAAAATATGAATGTTTGGTAGGCTTCTTATACTAGGGAGTTCTCCTGGAATCTTCACTAAATGATGAAGTTACGTGACTTTGTTTATCTTTGTATTAAACACAAGATTAGAAATGGAGACAGAACATGGTTTGATACGATAAAAATGCTGATATGGATACAGAATATG
>CM057227.1:104429812-104752312 GCA_029891385.1 Erythroxylum novogranatense
GGAATTGAATCAGAATAAGAAAGGTGGCTTTTCAAAAACAACTCTCAAGTGCTGAAAGGTGGCTGAAGCTGAGATGAAAAACGGCGCCTCCCTCTACACGCGTGCTTTCAAATTATCTTGGCAAAAACGGCATCGTTACTTTACTGGACAGAGTAAGACAGATTAAAGGTGGACAGGTGATCTGCTCTCCTCAGATTAAGCATCAAATTTCCCGGCACCAGCCATAGTCGTTATAGAAGCTGCAATTAACAATTCCTTCTCTCACTCTGTATATGTATAACTTGAAATAATTAAGAAATTTGAGAAATAGAATAACCTCATCAAATCAATCAAATTCTGATTGCTTATTAGTTATTAGAGGTAGAGGTACCTTTGTTAACACCATCATAATCTTTATTTTTCACGTGTAAAGTCTAACTATTTGGATGATCAGCATATCACATTTGAGTAAGAATTAACTGGCAATAATCTCATCCACAAATAATTGAATGTTCCAGGCCGACGAGCCACCGCTGGCAACCGCCACCGCCGCTTCTCTTTTGAATGCCATTGCGTTGGACTTTAGTTGTTCAGCCCTTGGTCCGTCCATAACCTCTCTAATGCAATGTTCAATTTCCTGCTCACTAACAACTCCATCTTTGTTTTCCCTAAGCCTTAGACCCGTGCCAAAAACATCAACAATAAGCTTTGCAATAGTTGGCGGGTCGGTCCATTGAGGGTATGCAATCACCGGAAAGCCAGCGACAATTGTTTCCAGCACAGAGTTCCAGCCACAGTGAGTTATAAAACATCCTAAGGCGACGTTGGCTAAGACCTTGGTTTGCGGAGACCACGAGAGGACAAGTCCTTGGTCCTTGGTCTCCTCCAAGAATCCTGTCGGAAGTTGACCTGATCCATCAGGTGGTGGAGTATCTTAACCACCCATATGAAAGGGCGTTTGGCGTTTCTTAATGCTGTTGCTATGCTCTGCATTTGCTTCGCTGCTAAAACAACAAGGCTTCCAAATGAGAAATGACACATAAATGACTGAAGATGGTTCTTGCTTGTTCAGCCACTCAATGCAAGAGTTTTCTGCTTTCCACATTCCAACGCCTGTGTCTTGACCTTCTTCTTCTTCTTCTCCGAATAGTGACGTAGGGACTAGAGGACCGATGGGGAGAAATGGGCAGAGATCGGACATGGAGTTTATAGCATCTTTCTCGAGCTCATAGAATGAGTTCCCTAAAATCCTGGTGTACTTCTTCATGTTTTGGAACACGACAGAGAACAATTTAGGAATGCTACCAAATGGATTTGAAGGAAGAACAAAAGAAGGTAAGTCTTCGGTGAGCAATAATGGTAAGCCTGGTAGTTGAACGCTCATTTCAGGGTCTATCAAAGTTGGGAATGGATTTAACTTGTTGTAGAAACGATAATAAATAGCATGAACTGAACATGGTTGAATCCAAAGCAGGGCACAGGGGACTCCATGCTCGATGGCGACATCAACTACCCAAGGAACAAAGGGATTGTTTACGATATAAGACAACCTTTTTTGACCATTAACGGGGTAGTGCTCTTTGATAAGGTTCGACAGGCTAATGGATCCAAACTTGCCCACACATTCCATGTAGTAGTCTAGGTTTGCCTTGCGGCCATACTCTAGGCTTAGACCATCGGAGAAGAAGAGAAGTTGGACTCCGGAGACTGAATTGGTTGTGGAAGTGATGGTGGAGGATTTGAGCATACGGTGGCGGGCAATCTCAGTAGTGGCAAGCGTGACATGAAGGCCTTTAGTGAGTAAATACTTTCCTAGTCGAAGCATGGGGTTCATGTGACCTTGAGATGAGAATGCAACTAGTAGCACATGAATTTCTTGTTTCACATTCTTTGATGCCATGGTATTACGTTTGTACGAAAACAAGACCAATTAAGTTTGCGAAGAAGAAGAGGGTAGCGAGCCACGATTCTTAAAGAAAAGGTTGGGATAGTTATTTGCCATTTATGAGCCATCAGGTGCGTCTGACACAAAAAGCAAATTTGCACAAAACCGAAAGTCTTAATCATGTATACGGGCAATGTTCTATAATCTAATGTCTATGTGACCACCCTTTACCCTTGGTGATCGGATGGTCTGTTGAAAGGATGATTCAAAATATTAGTGGTCAAGTTTTTATAGCATGTGATTTTAATGTTTTCAATTAGTGGGTCTTAGGATTTTTAAAAACAAAAAAAGGTAAAATGTATTAACCTTTTCTTTTTTTTTTTAATACAAGGGAAAGGAAAACGAGAAAAAATTAAGACAAATGTCTGCGATACAAAACACTGTAAAAATCACGAGACATAAGAGCGAGGACGAGCGAAGGCGCCTCCTGAAGGAGGTGAACTCCGGGGTTAGCATAAACAGGAAGGGCAACAAAATTGTCCATGTATTAACCTTTTCAAAAGGGGCACTCGTAGGCCCTATGGTCCGTTATAGGGTGACACAGGGAATACAACACGGAAACTATGACCTAAGGTCTATTAGCCCTCACAAGGTTAACTCTTCTTCCTCTAAACTACTCACTGGTTGAAGACATCGACTCACCAAAGTCGAATTGGAAGTGTGTATCACTACGTAGCTGTTCCAGTTATCGAAGACTTACACCCCTCAACGCCCTCACTTGGCTACACGGGTCTTATTACTCACGCCTCTTAGGAACACTACTTCATTCACACACTCTTACTCTTCATTTCCCGTTCGCTTTTGACTCAAGGCAGCAAAAATTTAGAATCTTAACAGTGTTTTAAGACTGTCATAGATGTTCTGATACACAAGATCCTTATACAAGGCAAGTGTAGAGCATACTAATCTCTGCAATCTTTTCACTCAAGGGATTCAAAGAAAAGACACTATTTTTGTGAAGAAAAGTTCTTCATTTTCTCATATATCAAACTTGTTTACAAAACACCACTTATCCTTTTTTTTTTCTCTCTTCTTCTTCTTCTTCTTCTTCTTCTTTTTCTTTTTACAAACTAAGATGAGGCTTGCTTAAATAAGCAAAGCGAAGGACATAAACGTAAACTAGTCATAGAGACACAATTATTACAACTTTAGAAAAAGTAGACCTAATCTTATCCTGAAGGAATCTACTTTACAACTTTCACCTAACTTTGCACCGAAAGCAAACAACTTTAACAAAAGAAAACAGTAGTAAAGGTACAATTTTACAAAAAGGTGAAAAAGAAAGATGATAGGATGGAATCTTCATGATGTTGAAGTGACTCGTGGAACCCATCTATCATCATGGTTGTTGTCTCATGACTTGCTTTACAGATGTAAAGTAAGGTTGTCTGTCTTTTTCTCACAATAATGGATCCAAAGTATCCAAAGCTAATGATTTCTTTTCGGCGAATGCCAACTCTGTAGATTGGATGGAGAATCTAGATCACTAGAGTCGTCATCAGACTGATAAGGTCGCTTACCCTTAATATGACGAAGCTCTGCCATGTGTAACTTATGCAGGAACTAATCTAACCTATCTTCATCAATGCTTTCCGTATATTCATAAGGGTCTTGAGCATCTTGGAAGACAGTATTATCAAAAGGCTGTGAAGATCCTGCTTCTTGTGAGACACCATGTTCTTCATCTTTTCCTAAATCAGAATATTCAGGACTATTGGAACCAGGAATATTAAATTCTGGTGCTTCTGGTTCACCAGAGATAAATTCACCAACATAAGGTCCAATAGATGTTGTCAATTCTGGATGTTCTGGAAAGTGGTTAATCTCTTTAAGTTGTTGTCTTAAAGAATTAAGCACATTTTCTTTATGACGTGGCCAGTACAAAGCATTATGCCAAAACTGGACATGTGGTTCAGTATATAGAACTCCAGTAGAAGTTTCTCTGTAAGGACGATGCACAACAAAGAAACATTGAGTGTTGTGTCGTCTTGCTGAAGCAGACCAAAGATGATGTTGGTTCATAATAATACCAAGCTGCTTCTTCCAATGGCTGAGAGGTTGGAACCATTCTAAGAATGTCTATATTAATGAACTGCCATGATCAGGAATACAGAGATGCTGATATAGATGAAGAGGTGAGACAGTAAAAGCACATGCATATAAGGCAGATAATGCCCAAAGATACCATAATGTGTTTTTCAGGAAGATGGTCCTGTATAGATGTCACATTTAGGTATGGTGCTTTTATGTTGAACATATAAGGAGTACCTTGAGAATGATGTTCAACCAGAAAGAGATGCAGGTAATAGAACAAACTACTACGTGCAGTAGAGGCAACTTCAGAAACACTACAAGGAGGCCTAACAAAAGGTGGAAAAGCTTTCTTTGTGAGAGCAAAAATGTTGCTATCCATGCTACCTGTATTAGAATGCTCAAAAGAAATGCAAATCTTTTTGTGATTTTTCTGAAGTGAAGAAGGATACTTATAGATAGAAAAAGTATCTGGTGGTCAAGGTGGATGCTGTCTAAGCTGAGTGGCCAATGTTGCAATTTTCTCAGTGGGATGTTTGACAACTGTCAATGTCTGAATAGCAGATAATCTGATAGGCGAAAGATGTTGACAGATGTTTTTGAGATAGTGAACAGCTCTTGTTTGTTCTGTATCCCAGAGAGGTGGATTCTTACGTAAGAGTTTAGATAAGCTAGATGTATAGGTTGCCACATGTGGAATAAAATCTCGGATTTAATTAACAATTCCAAGAAATTGTTGTATCTGTTTTACCGTGAGATTTTGATTGGAAATTGCAATAACTCTTTTGCAATATGTGGGCCTGGCTGGTAGAATCCATCTTTGAATTTCATCCCAAGAAATTCTATTTCCTTTGTACCAATTACACTCTTAGATGCTGAGAGCATAATACCATACTGTTGAGTAAGGTCCAAAAATCTTTGGAGTAAGGCCTGATGTTCCTCATGGGTCTTTGAGAATAGTAGAATGTCATCAATGTAGATCAATGCACTGTTGAGGATAGGCTCATAGATTTTCGTAATGGACTTCTGAAACAGTGATGGTGCTACCTTTAAGCCAAAAGGCATCACAGTCCATTGGTACTGTGCAGTGGGAATGCAGAATGTAGTTTTGTATCGTTCCATGGGCTGAATACCCAATTGCCAAAATCTTGCTTTCAGGTCAAACTTTGAGAATATGCAAGCTTCCTTAAGGAATAGTACCTGAGTACTTATCTTAGGTAGTGGAAACTTATCATCTTGCAGGAATGCATTCAGAGGCTTGTAGTCTATCACTAGACGTTTCTTTCCACGTTTCTGTTCTGAACGCTTGTTGACATAGAACGCTTGACAAGCCCAATCCGACTTTGTGGGCTCTATTAAGCTTTGCTGCAATAGTATAGCACACTCATCTTGTGCGAGCTTTAGATTATCAGGGTTCATCCCTGGATGTGTGGCTTTGGTAGGATTGATATCCTCGTTCTTCTTGAATGGCAGACTTATGAAAAAAGTCTGGGTTCTTCCATAGAGGATTATTATGAGTAAACTGTGCATGAGACTCTGGACAGTAGCTCAACAGTTTATCTCGTAGTCCAGTGTAACATGTAGGAACCTGTGTCAGTTTAAACACGTTTTTTATATCAGTGTATGGACTCATAAGGTTTCGATACCTGAGGCCTGTGGGTAATATCTGTAGATGTTTGGCTTTGCAGTAAACATCCATTCCAATCAAGACATCTTGGCCTGGTAAATTGCTTCCAAGAACTTTGGTCCAAACTGTACACTGAGGAAAGAACCGAATGCCAATTCTGCTTCTTGTACGTAACCCAATTTTAAAAGTGTTCCCATCAGCTGCAGTGAAATATTCATCATGTGATTGCCATGCTTCTGCTGGTAGGATGTTGGGCTTTATGATCGTACGACTAGAACCTGTATCCATGAATCCAACAGCCTTAATGGGCCGATCATATTTATCCTGTTGAAAGATCTGGATCTGGACATATGGTCGTTTCACTTCCTGTATACGATCTAACTTCAAACAATTTTGCTGCATCATCAAGAGAGAATCATCATCTGATGGAGGCGATGAATCTTGAGATTCTTCTTCTGATGTAGACACAGTAATAACAAATTGTGTTTCACTGTCCTCACTCGATTGTTCTTCGAGTACCTCCTCAATGTTGTTATGAGGATGGATAGGCAACAGATTTTCAATCTTCTCCAAGAACTTGGCATCTTTCTTGGTTGCCTTAGGACATTTGTTAGCTAAATGCTCCGTACTTCCACAGACAAAACACCTAAGTCTCCCTTTCTGACGATGGGACGACTTCTTGAAGAACCTCATACGTCTGTATTTGTTCATCTGGTTCTTCCTTTTAGAGTTTTGTTTCCAAGGCTTATTGCCTTCCTTCCTGTGGAACTTCTTCCTATGTCTCCTTTCATAGTAGACTTGAGCTTGATGAGCTTTCTTGCTGCTATGACACTTACAAGTCTTTTTATCTTTACATTTGATCTGGAGATAACGTTTCTTGCATGCTTGTTTCAGAACTGGACCTCCTCTGAGGATATTCTTGAATAAAGTATGATGATCACATAATTTGTCAAGAGAAGCTATAGCAAGCTGATAGATCTCACCAAGAGAAATTGTAGACATATCTCTTTGTAGAGAAGCTATGGTCCTTTGTAGTTCTGGCTGTATTTCATCTGGAAGGGATGAGATAAATGTATAACGCAAGTTAATATCATTCCATCCATTCAGAAGATAATACCGTTCCGTCATCCTTTTGTAATGCTTCTGAAGATCACGCTTATCCAGAGAATAACATTTCATCTTGAAATATTCCTGACGGATCTGTTTGTCAATCAACTAGAAGTCACCAATAAATTCTTTGTGAATAACACCAAGTAGTGCTCCAGCTGTAGTAACTTGGATATACTGAAGACGTTGATACTCACTAACACTTTGCCACCATTCTCGCAAAGTACCAGTAAACCTGGATGTAAATTCAGACAAAATATCCTGGAGAGGATGATTAGGTCTGGTCATCTGTAAATCAATCCATGCACCGAACTCATGCAATCTATCTCACCATTTCTTTGGAGGTAGATCATCAAATGTAAACCAAGGTCCTGAAGTAGGCTCGGTTGTGTGCGGATGAGCTGAATAAGCTGCATCAGTCGTTGACTCCTGAAATGCGGGTTCTGGTCTGAAAGGTTCAATACCAGTGGATTCAACTTCACTGATTTCTGGTTCAACTTCAGTATATTGAGGCATAGTCATCAGAACATTAGATAATTCTGAAAGATCAGCAAGGTTTGCTGAAGAATCAGATGATGGTGAAACATCTGGTTCATATGATGACTCTGATGATGGTTGTTCTTCTGATGCGATGAGTTTTTGCTCATCTGAACAACTAGATGGTATTGCAGACAATTCAGATAGGTTGCTCTCCGAATCAGTTCTCTCTACATTAGAACTGGAAGATTCTACAAGAGATGAAGAACTAGATATTTCTTTTAGAGGCTTTAGTACCTCTGAAGTCAGAGTAGCTATATACTCTGTCTGCTTAGCTTTATCCTTCCCAAGAGAAGTAGTAGAAGGTTGAACTGGTGCTGGTGGTGGAGAGTCTGCAGGAGTTTGAATCCTGAGAGGTTTTCTCCACTGTTCTTCAATTGGTTCAAAAGGTCGATGTGAAGTAGATGCTTCATGAACCTTTGAAGAATGATCAGAAGAATGGACAGACACTCGATGCTTATGAACACGATCAGATGTAGGCTTTGACTTTGATCGTCGAGGTTTTTCTTGAGTAGTCTGAGTGTAACATCCCCTCTCCTATAGGAAAAGGGTATTTTGGTAATTAGGACGGGTTCGGGATATTAAATTATATCTCGGCATGCACATACAACATATAGCCTTTCTGATTACTGATTGGTTGCACATGCACATAGTATACATGCATTCATGACAGTTTCCGGCCTAGGTTTTTTATTGAACTTCTGTGTGAAATTAATGGAGTAATTGAGTTTGAAAAATCCTTTGGACTGCACCATAAATTGTTTTACATTTTTAGGGATTTTTAGAAATTTTTCTGGATTTTTTCGGAGACAATTCCCGGACCGGAAAAAAAATCTCCAAGTGGCGAACCGGTCGATTTTTGGTAGCGAAAATTTCTACCCAATGGCACTGTAATATTGAGTATATTATTTTGGGACTGAAAGTAGGGTCATTGGAGTCGATTGGGGTAAAATTTTGATCTGGATTAAAGAAATAATATTTTGACTTTTCTTATAAATGTGGACCAATGAGAAATTGCCACTAAAAAAGTTTCATTTAATGCTTCCTCTCCATTTCCTCGGTTTTGCTTGCTTTAAAAGAAAGAAAAGATGAAATTAGAAGCCTTTGTTATTGTTCATCCGAAACACACACTTCTCTTACATGTCCATCGAAATTTTGCTCTCTTTCTTTCAAACTTTCTCCACAAATTCAAGATACCTCTTATCTCATATTCCATCAAAGTTAGATGATGAGGAGATGCATGCTTGGTCTTGGTAGAATTAGTTTGAAAGCATAGGAAAGAATTGAAGAGAAGAAGTGAGGATTGGAAGCTTGATAGGTAAGGTTCTTTTAAGTTCTTTGTTTTAATGATGTTTATGATGCTTAAGACATGGAAACAAAGTATGGGAATTGTGTATATGTGTGCTGCCAATTTTTGTGTCATTGTAGAAGTGTATGTTGTGATGAGTTTGGGGTTGAATTAGAGGTAGGAATGGATGCTTAGTGATATGTTATTGATGTTAGAAGTGATAGAAGTTAGATTGTTGATTTAAGCTGGAAATTGAGTTTGAACCTACTGTCATGTTTTGCTCATAACTAATTGTGTAGGTGTGCAAATGAGGTAAGGTTTGTGCCCAATGAAACTTTGGGATGTTGGCTACAACTTTGTATGAAATAGGTGGTGTTAAATTGTAATGGTAGAAGGGTGAAATTTTGCATGGAAAGTTACTGTTTTATTGCCTATGAACAGTAACCGAAACCATAACCTATGAGCTTTGCTAATTTTTATAAATTAATTGACATGGAATTTAGGAAAATGGTCTTCATGAAAGTTGTATCATATTGAGTTAGCTTTCCATTGCCACTGATCTTGCTATTTTTAGAGTGGTATATTAGGATATATGACCTGATTACTATTGACTGGTTTTATGCTTTGTGATGAAACCAAGCCTACTTGTCGATTTTGTGAGTTTTCGGATTGGAAGCAATTTTAGTAATTTTTGTGAATTGAATTGGAGTTTGAATTTTACTGAAGAGTTCTAGAGGAAACATTGATCTAGAAAATGATATATGACTTATAATTTTTGGAAGTCAGATGTGGGAGATATGGAGTTTCAAAAGCTGGACCTATATTGTGATGTTAAGTGCTGATTAGGTCAGAAACTTACATAACAGATTTGAAATTGTTAGAAATCGAATTGGAGTTTGAGTTCTTTATGAAACTTGAATTTTGTGATCTTATCTTTTCAGGGGTATAAGGTAGTGAATTTAGTGACATTTGTGCTAAGAGATATGCTGTTTGGAAAATTACTGTCCAGATTGGTTGATTTCAGTAGGCTGATGCTTTGGTGAATTGTTTGACATAGTTAACAAGTGAATCTGATTTTGGATTGTTCATGAAAGTTGTAGATAACATTGTGATCTTGATGAGCATATTTATTGTGTAATTGTTGACTGAAGAATCAGAGAGTTACTGAATTTGAAATGTACTGCCCTGTTTTAATAAGGTTTTGAGTAGGCAGTAGCTTTGATAGAATATTTGACACCCTTAGGGTTGGAATTGATTTTTATGGTCTTCTTGAGAATTGTAGAACTTTTCATAAGCTTTCCAACAAGGTATAGTTTGCATTTTTCAGAAATGTGTAGAAAGAGTTATGGGTGTTGGAAGTTTGGTTGGAAATCAGAAAATAAAAAGGGAATAAGGGTTATATATAAAAATATAAATTGTTGAGTTTTAGTTTCTTTCGTGAATAACTTTTCCGTCCGACGTCCGATTGACCTGATTCTTGAGGCATCGGATTCATTGAATATTTAATTTCCTTTTCTGAGAGATTCGGGATTTTAGGCGGAATTTGGCGTAGTCCCGTAACGGAACGGTGAATCAACATTTTATTTAATTGGGAACCTATAGAGGTCCGAATTGCGCACCGTTAGCGCATATGGATTCCTAATTTTTGATAGAATTATATTATGGGGAATTATTGAATTAGGGCCGGGATGCCATGAACATGCATTATACACATTTGACTGATTTCATGTGCATTGTTTAGTCATTTATACCGATGGTAATGGTTATTCATTTAACTTGCTATAGAGGCTCAAGTGGACCATCGTTCCACAGACTTGGCAGAGACTTCCCGGCACTAGCGTGGAAGTTATTAGGTGAGTAACCTAGTTGGTTATTCCAATCTATGTGTTTACTGTGATTGATTGCCCTACGGGGATTACGTGGATTATAACTGTGATTTGATTGCCCTACGGGGATTACGTGGATTATATGTGGTATTACTGACTGTGATTTACATGAGGCAACTGTCTAATTGGACTGAATATTTGGACTGTGTATTATCATGTTTCTTCGCTATGGACCATGTGCATTCATGCACAAATGCATCCATCGTTAAAAGGAAAGTTGTGAGCACCGAGACGCCATCAGTCTTTGAACCGAGCCACAGAGCTCGATATCTTGAACCGAGCCTCGAGCTCGACGGAGATAATTCTCCCTGCGCGTCTATCTGATCACTTTATTATGCTTTCGGTCACAATCTGAAATGAACTGGAAAAGAGTCACATGTGCATTGCATACTAGATGAATATTTGTCAATGTTTGGTGGTTCTTTATATCTTGCTCGAGATCTCAGATATCTGTAGTTGTCTTGTGATTGTTTCAATCGTGTGTTTTGTATAATTGTTGAATGAGTCTTGTATCATGCTTATATGATGCATGAATTGGGAGAACCATCGATGATGGTTTCTCATTGAGTTCGCAAACTCATCCAAAATTGCAATTTATTTTTAGGGCCTTAGTGTAGACAGATAGCTCCCTCGGAATTTGTAGAAGTAGTATCTTGTGGATTGGCGAGAGAAGCGATGGCTCAAAGGTCGGTCATTGGGCTTTCTTTTGGAAACCTATAGTTAGATCTGTCTTTTGTACATTCTGATATGTCATTTAGTGAGTAGTGTTTTGGAGCATGTAAACTAAACATATTGACGGTTGTAAATTACTGAGTTTTGAGTGAATGAAATGGAATCTAATTTGGTTTTAAAAAGTGGTCAATTTCTTATTACTGTCTTATGATTGTGATGCCATGAGGAGTGTAGTGGTTGTTGTCAGTAGTGGTCTCTTGTCGTAGGATATGTATCGGAATGACCTCTGAGCGTTCCGGTGGATACCTATGGTAAGGCGCTACATTTGGTGGTATCGAGCATGGTTTGGTATCTTTGGGAATAGTAACAATGTAGGTATGAATCGGATGGAACTATTGAGGCCGATCATAATTTTGTTTTTTTTAGGTCTTACGCATTAGGTGATCGGGTTGAGTGACCGGTGACCAAGATCGATGGGAGCAAGTAGGAGTCTTCTATGCCTCGTCTTGAGGATCGCCTCCTCGAGTTCAGAGAGCGGAGAGGAGGTATGATTTGTCATGCAATGGTGGGGGTAGATTTCTATGGTAGTCTGAGACCGCAGAGGTTGAGGATGGTTGGAGAGGGACGGAGAGAGTCTTGACGGATGGATGCGAACTCGATGAGAGGTTCGATTATGCGGTGTCACTGTTGCAGGGCCCAGCATATAAGTGGTGGAAGACTGTGCCAGGCAGTACCACCAGGCCTTGCTTACTGTCATGAGCTGAGTTTCTGAGGGCCTTCAGGGATAATTATATGCCCAAGGTCTATCTTGATATGAAGATGCAGGAGTTTACGGGCTGAGCGAGGTCGGATGTCGGTGGCCGAATATGAGGTGAAATTTAATGAGCTGATGGATTATGCCACTGTGATGATTCCGACTGAGGCTGATAAGTGCCGGAGGTTCGAGAATGGCCTCAATACTGAGATCCGTACCAGGTTGGCTCGGTCGGACATGGGTACATTTATTGAGTTGAGAATTGCTGTGTTAGAGTGGAAGCGGTGATGAGGTGAGACAGGTTGAGATTGGGTCCCGGGGTAAGCGGCCCAGTGATAGTCAGGGCAGCTCTGGCAAGAGCTTTAGTAAACGCTAGGGCAGGACTTTCAGGTCTCCGGGAGGTTCGAGACAGTTTGGTTTTGGGCAGAGGGGGAGATTTGGACCGAGTGGTAGTGGTAGTGGCAGGGGCTCGGACAAATTTCTCCAGCAGCCCACATTGTGAGAGGAGACACAGTGGGGAGTGTTGGTGGCTTCTTGGAGCCTCGCTTGAGGTTGACTCGACGGAGCATCAGTCGTGGATTGCCGGATACTTTGAGAGTTCAACTCTTTGGTAGTGGACGAGTCGAGTAATCTGTTGTCTGCATGAGTAGTAGTGGGTGGATCGGTATAGAGGGCCGAGGTAGAGGCCGAGGTAGGTGAGGATCCTTTAGGCGGGACCGAGGGTGGGCACCACCACGATCGAGCCGTAGTATATGCCATGACGAGGCGGAGGTCCAGATTCCCGATGTTGTAGTGGTATGCTCCTTATTTATGATATTGAGGCTTTTGCATTCTTTGGATCTGGATCCACACATTCTTTCATTGCACCTCATATGACATGTAGATTGCATGGGGATAGGGAGATGCTACGAAGATGGGCTAGAGGTGAGTACACCTCAGTACTACTACTTGCATTAGGAGAGGTGCATAGGGATGCTCGATCCAGATTGATCAAGCGATTGAGGGCGACCTTATAGTATTGCCTCCGAGAGAGATCGATGTGATTACGGGGATGGGTCGCTATCGCCCATAGGGCTATCATGGACTGCTATACCAAGGAGGTTGTCTTTGGAGTCTCTGGTCGACTGAAGCGGTGTTGAGAGGAGTTAGTCGGCGATGCCGGCCGGATGATCTCTTTCCTTAGTGCCACGAGGTTGATGCAGGAGGTTGTGAGGCATATCGGCTCATATGGTTGACACCGAGAGTTGAGCAGAGGCTTCAGGATATTCCGTGGTTGGGAATTTCAGATGTGTTTCTGATGAGTTCTGGGTTTCTGCCGGATCGGGAGAGCGAGTTTACCATTGACCTCGTTCCAGGTACTACACCTATATCTATACCTCCATATAGGATGGCTTTTTGTGGAATTGAGGGAGCTGAAGGCTCAGTTGCATGAGTTGTTGGAGAAGGGTTTATTAGACCTAGTGTCTCACCATGGGAGCTCGGTTTTGTTTGTGAAGAAAAGGATGGGACTTTGAGGCGTGCATCGATTATAAGGCGATTGAATCGGGTGTGATGAAGAATAAGTATCCACCGCCTAGGATTGATGACTTATTTGATCGATTGCGAGGAGCTCAGTATTCACCAAGTTGGATCTGCGATCCGGTTATTATCGATTGAAGATTGCGAGGGCCGATGTGCTAAGAGTGCCTTCGAGAGGCGGTATGGGCATTTCGAGTTTCTAGTGATCTTGTTTGGGTTGACTAATGCCCGGCAGCCTTCATGGCCTTGATGAATAAGGTATTTCAGCCCTACCGGATCGGTTTGTTATTGTTTTCATTGATGACATTCTAGTGTATTCGAGGAATAGAGGAGCATGGTGAGCATTTGAGGATTGTGTTACGAGACGATGAGGAGAGATAGTTGTATGCCAAATTCAACAAGTGTGAATTCGCTAGATCAGTGATATTTTGGGGCATATAGTATTTGGAGAGGTATTGGTGGATTCGAGTAAGGTTGAGCGGTCTTGAAGTGGGAAGTTCCTAGGAATGTGCGAGATTCGAGTTTCCTCGGTTTAGCGGGTTATTACGGAGGTTTGTCGAGGGTTTTCATTGATCTCGGCCCCTCGACAAAACTTCGAGGAAGAATGTGCCATTCGGATGGGTGAAGAGTGTCGGAAGAGCTTTGAAATTTGAAACATCGGTTGACTACTCGCCGGTGTTGGCTATTCCATCTGGATTTGGAGGATTTGAGGTGTCTGTGATGCATCACATCGAGATTGGGATGTGTTACGAAGACGCAGTAGAGTCATTGCCTATGCCTCGAGACAGTTAAGGTCTCACGAGGTAAATTATCCTGTTCATGATTTAGAACTAGCTGCAGTTGTGTTTGCACTG
Organism: Erythroxylum novogranatense; assembly: GCA_029891385.1. Taxonomy (NCBI): domain Eukaryota; kingdom Viridiplantae; phylum Streptophyta; class Magnoliopsida; order Malpighiales; family Erythroxylaceae; genus Erythroxylum; species Erythroxylum novogranatense. Next base: position 104,444,011 of record CM057227.1, read on the forward strand.
AAGATTTGGAGGCATTACCTGTATGGTGAGACTTTTCAGATCTTCACCGACCACAAGAGTTTGAGATACCTACTGAGCCAGAGAGAGTTGAATTTGAGACAGAGGAGGTGGCTTGAGTTATTGAAGGATTATGACTGTACTATCGAGTATCACCCTGGGAAAGCTAATGTGGTGGCAGATGCTCTGAGTAGGAAGTCACATACTAGTACAGCTCAGATTCAGGCTATGAGGTTGCCTAACTTGATTCAGTTGAGAGCTTTGAATGTTCAGATGAATCTGGAGCAGGATGGAGTCTTATTGGCTACATTGAGACTGAGACCGATGCTACTGGACAGGATCAGGAGAGTTCAGGACAAGGATGCTGTTATGGTTAGACTGATTGAGAAAGTAAAAGCTGATTCGAGTTCTGAGTTTGACTTGAGAGATGGGACTTTATGGATGGGACAGAGGCTTTGTGTGCCTGATGTGGATGATCTGAGGCGAGAGATACTGGAGGAGGCTCACATGGCCACATATGCTATGCATCCTGGTACTACCAAGATGTATAATACCCTTAAGCAACATTTCTGGTGGCCTGGTATGAAGAAGCAGGTAGCTGAGTTTGTGTCCAGGTGTTTGACGTGCCAGCAAGTTAAGGCTGAGCACCAGGCTCCAGTAGGGAAGCTTCATTCGTTGCCGATTCCGGAGTGGAAATGGGAACGAATCACCATGGATTTCATTATGGGGTTGCCTAGGACGCCGAGGCAGCATGACGCTATCTGGGTCATAGTGGACCGGTTGACTAAATCGGCCCATTTCTTGGCGATGAGGAAGAATAATACTATGGATCGATTTGCCCGAAGTATGTGGCGGAGATAGTGAGACCGCGGGGTCCCAGTGTCGATAGTGTCGGCGAGGATCCCAGATTTACTTGAGGTTCTCGCGAGTTTGCGATGCGCTATGGGTACTAGTGAACTTCAAGACAACGCTTCATCCTCGACATGATGGGCGAGAGAGAGGGCGATTAAGATCGTTGAGGATATGCTTGGCTTGTGTATTGGAGTTCGGAGGCGTGAGATCGATTTAGCCCTGATTGAGTTTGCATACAATAATCATTATCACAGTAGCATCGGGATGGCACCGTATGAGGCGTTATATGGGAGACCGTGTAGATCGCCTTTGTATTGGGATGAAGAGGGCGTGAGGATGATTGAGGGTCCTGAGTTGATTCAGGATACTGTTGATAAAGTGAGATCGATTGAGTCGCATCGCGCGCTCGGGATAGACATGAAGAGTTATGTGGATCGATTATAGGAGGGACATTGAGTATAATGTGGTGACGTGAGTATTCTTACGGGTGTCACCGTGGCGTGGTGTCTTGAGATTTGGGAGAAAGGATAAGTTAAGCCCTAGGTACATTGGTCCATATGAGATCACCGAGAGGATCGGACCTTTGGCCTCACAAAGCTTTAGCTTTAAGTGAGATGTCTCGATTACATGGCGTTTTTCATGAGTATGCTTCGCAGATATCGGTCGGATCCGACACATGTGATACCGGCTCAGGAGATTGAGGTCTCCAGTAATCTGAGTTATGTGGAGGAGCCGATCCAGATTATCGGGTCTCAGGTGAAACAATTAAGGAATAAGAGTATTCCACTGGTGAAGGTTCTTTGGAGGAACCATTCGACTGAGGAGGCTACTTGGGAGACCGAGGAGCATATGAGGAGACAGTATCCTCATCTTTTCGATCAATCAGGTAAGAATTTCGAGGACGAAATTTTTGTTAGGAGAGGAGAATTGTAACATCCCCTCTCCTATAGGAAAAGGGTATTTTGGTAATTAGAACGGTTGGGATATTAAATTATATCTCGGCATGCACATCAAACATATAGCCTTTCGATTCTCGATTGGTTGCACATGCACATAGTATACATGCATTCATGACAGTTTCGGCCTAGGTTTTTTATTGAACTTCTGTGTGAAATTAATGGAGTAATTGAGTTTGGAAAATCCTTTCGACTGCACCATAAATTGTTTTACATTTTAGGGATTTTAGGAATTTTTTGGATTTTTAGGAGACAATTCCGGACCGGAAAAAAATGCCAAGTGGCGAACCTACGATTTTGGTAGCGAAAATTTCTACCCAATGGCACCGTAATATTGGGTATATTATTTTGGGACTGAAAGTAGGGTCATTGAGTCGATTGGGGTAAAATTTTGATCGGATTAAAGAAATAATATTTTGACTTTTCTTATAAATGTGGACCAATGAGAAATTGCCACTAAAAAAGTTTCATTTAATGCTTCCTCTCCATTTCCTCGGTTTTGCTTGCTTTAAAAGAAAGAAAAGATGAAATTAGAAGCCTTTGTTATTGTTCATCCGAAACACACACTTCTCTTACATGTCCATCGAAATTTTCCTCTCTTTCTTTCAAACTTTCTCCACAAATTCAAGATACCTCTTATCTCATATTTCATCAAAGTTAGATGATGAGGAGATGCATGCTTGGTCTTGGTAGAATTAGTTTGAAAGCATAGGAAAGAATTGAAGAGAAGAAGTGAGGATTGGAAGCTTGATAGGTAAGGTTCTTTTAAGTTCTTTGTTTTAATGATGTTTATGATGCTTAAGACATGGAAACAAAGTATGGGAATTGTGTATATGTGTGCTGCCAATTTTTGTGTCATTGTAGAAGTGTATGTTGTGATGAGTTTGGGGTTGAATTAGAGGTAGGAATGGATGCTTAGTGATATGTTATTGATGTTAGAAGTGATAGAAGTTAGATTGTTGATTTAAGCTGGAAATTGAGTTTGAACCTACTGTCATGTTTTGCTCATAACTAATTGTGTAGGTGTGCAAATGAGGTAAGGTTTGTGCCCAATGAAACTTTGGGATGTTGGCTACAACTTTGTGTGAAATAGGTGGTGTTAAATTGTAATGGTAGAAGGGTGAAATTTTGCATGGAAAGTTACTGTTTTATTGCCTGTGAACAGTAACCGAAACCATAACCTATGAGCTTTGCTGATTTTTATAAATTAATTGACATGGAATTTAGGAAACTGGTCTTCATGAAAGTTGTATCATATTGAGTTAGCTTTCCATTTCCACTGATCTTGCTATTTTTCGAGTGGTATATTAGGATATATGACCTGATTACTATTGACTGGTTTTATGCTTTGTGATGAAACCAAGCCTACTTGTCGATTTTGTGAGTTTTCGGATTGGAAGCAATTTTAGTAATTTTTGTGAATTGAATTGGAGTTTGAATTGTACTGAAGAGTTCTAGAGGACACATTGATCTAGAAAATGATATATGACTTATAATTTTTGGAAGTCAGATGTGGGAGATATGGAATTTCAAAAGCTGGACCTATATTGTGATGTTAAGTGCTGATTAGGTCAGAAACTTACATAACAGATTTGAAATTGTTAGAAATCGAATTGGAGTTTGAGTTCTTTATGAAACTTGAAGTTTGTGATCTTATCTTTTCAGGGGTATAAGGTAGTGAATTTAGTGACATTTGTGCTAAGAGATATGCTGTTTGGAAAATTACTGTCCAGATTGGTTGATTTCAGTAGGCTGATGCTTTGGTGAATTGTTTGACATAGTTAACAAGTGAATCTGATTTTGGGTTGTTCATGAAAGTTGTAGATAACATTGTGATCTTGATGAGCATATTTATTGTGTAATTGTTGACTGAAGAATCAGAGAGTTACTGAATTTGAAATGTACTGCCCTGTTTTAATAAGGTTTTGAGTAGGCAGTAGCTTTGATAGAATATTTGATACCCTTAGGGTTGGAATTGATTTTTATGGTCTTCTTGAGAATTGTAGAGCTTTTCATAAGCTTTCCAACAAGGTATAGTTTGCATTTTTCAGAAATGTGTAGAAAGAGTTATGGGTGTTGGAAGTTTGCTTTTCACTGTTATGCGCTCGGTCACAATACTGAAATGAACTGGAAAAGAGTCACATGTGCATTGCATACTGGACTGAATATTTGGCAATGTTTTGACTGGTTCTTTATATACTGTTCTGAGATCTGTATACTGTAATTGTACTGTGATTGTTTCAATCGTGTGTTTTGTATAATTGTTGAATGAGTACTGTATCATGCTTATATGATGCATGAATTGGGAGAACCATCGATGATGGTTTCTCATTGAGTTCGCAAACTCATCCAAAATTGCAATTTATTTTTCAGGCCTTAGTGTAGACAGATAGCTCCCTCAGGACTGTAGAGCCGTATCTTGTGGATTGGCGAGAAGCGATGGCTCAAAAGTCGGTCATTTGGGCTTTCTTTTGAAACCTATAGTTAGATCTCTTTTGTACATTCTGAGATGTCATTTAGTGAGTAGTGTTTTGGAGCATGTAAACTAAACATATTGACGGCTTGTAAATTCTTGAGTTTTGAGTGAATGAAATGGAATCTAATTTGGTTTTAAAAGTGGTCAATTTCTTATTCTTGTCTTATGATTGTGATGCCATGAGGAGTGTAGTGGTTGTTGTCGGTAGTGGTCTCTTGTCGTAGGATATGTATCGGAATGACCTACAAGCGTTCCGGTGGATACCCTATGGTAAGGGGACGCTACACTGAGGATGAACATACTGTCTAATCAAAGGGTAATTGAACTTAAAGACCTTTGAATAGTCAGCTTCTTCTGGATACTGTTGATACGCAGGTGTTGGATAGGATGGCTGTAGAGTAGAAAACTCTGAAGACATAGAGCCATATATCTGCTGAGATTGTGAAGAATGCATATCTGCTTCCATTTGTTGTACAGTCCTTTGTATCTCCTGTATCTTTCTTACTTTCAAGTCAAAATCTGGCCAAATATGACGGGCTGCGATGTATTGTTTAAGTTCAGCATCCAAGTGTTGGATCTGGGCTTTATAAGATCGATACATCTTTTGAATCTGTTCCACAACAGTATTGACTTGTTTATGCGTAGCAGTGTTCTGCTGTCTGATTCCATCTAGCTTGGAATCTATTCTCTTCAGAACTTTGTTCTGTGCTGCTGCATTAGAAGTTTTCCAGTTAAGGACTTCATCACTAGGATTTGAGATCAGATTACCTTGTGATGTAATTCCTGACGCTCTGATATAAGGGGTCAAGATAACCTTGCGTGTGAATCATCGATTACTCGTGAAAGTTGAGGAAAGTTATCCTCATCTGGTAAAACCATCATGCAAGGTTGAGGAGTAGGAGGTTGAACAGGAATTGCAGGCTTAACTGTGTGCAACATAGATCTGCACAATCCACCAGTAGATCTGCAAGGATCTGACTTCTGATAAGTAGACGACCTGAGCATTTTCTTAGTAGAAGACTTTGGTCTGGATGATACTGTGAGTAGACCATTATGATCGTCTGGATGTGAATCTGAATCCTCACCAAGAGGAGGATATGGCTGAGAAGGCAAGCACCTAGATTTGGGCTTAGATTTCTTCTTCCTTCTCCTGTGATATCTAGGATCATCGTGCCCGCGAAGTCGACTGCAGGTTGAGACATATCTCACAGTCTGGTTCGCACATTGATGGGTCGACATCCCATACAAAATGTCCACGATGATGACTTACATAGACCGGATCTCCATTGGATTTAAAGTAATGGATTGGAGGACCGTCTTTTCCTTCCGTATGTGAGAATACGAGCTGGATCTTAAGACTCAAAGCCTGATATGATAGATCTGAGGTACTGGGCTTTGAATATGATGCCCTGGATGATAGATCTGCTAGATCTTGAGGATCTATGGGTTGGATCATCAGGATTGAACCTGATGTAGAAGGACCAGGCGTGTCGTCGCAAGGTCTGGAGTAGATGGACTTTACTGAGCCATCTGTCAGTGTCCTCAGAATCGGAGGAGTTGTTGTATGAAAAGAATGTCGATGAGGCGCGTGGAATACCTTCTGGTAGTTAGTAATCCATTCTGTAGGCATAATCTTTTCAAGCTCCTGTGTTGGTAACTGCTTCGGTATTTGGAGGATAGTTAATCGATTGTTTAGAGTATCGCAACCATGTATAATGCATCCAAGTAGAGTTGGGAAAGTTGACGCCCAACGATGATCTCAAGGCGATAGATCATCGGTGATAAAGAGTAGCCATGATGGTCATCGGATCTCGATCGCTCCGATGATCCGGATCTCGAACTTCAGAAGCGTTCGATAGAGTAGGATCATTCAACGATGTTGAAATCAAAGCTATGGTCAATATCATCGTAACATCCCATCACCGATGGGAAGGGTATGTTGGTAATTTGGGACGGGTTAGAGTATTAAATTATATCTCGCATGCACATACAACTTATCGCCTCTATGGTGATGGTTGTTTTGCATATACACATGATAACATGCATTCATGACATTTTAATTTTAGGTTTCAAATCGAGACCTTTTGTGAAATTTATGGGATAGTTGTAATTGGAAAATTATTTTGAGTCGCCATAAATTGTTTTCCATTTTTAGGGATTTATGGAATTTTTCCGGAATTTTTAGGGGTTCGTCTCTAATCAAAAATTCCAACCGATCGATTGAGTGAGCCTTTTGTAACTGAGAAGGATTGCCTAATGGCATTAGATTATTGGCTAAATGGTGTTAGGGAATTATTTTAGTACCATGATTAGAGTTTAATTGGGATTAGTGCTTAATTAACTAGGATTAGCTAAATTTTGTCTTATTTCTATTTTGTCCCTTTCTCCAATCCATGCCATTTGTCCTAAAAGGATTAAATGCTTTTGTTTGTTTTAACCTAGAGTTTTCGGTGGCTTATGGTTAAAGGAATGAAAATCAAAGTTGTTTCCACATTGCACTCACTCATCCCAAACCTACCTTCCATTTTGCCATCTCCATCGATTTCTTTTGTTTCTCTCTTAAGTCACCTTCCACCAACCTTAAGAGCCCTCTTTACTTGCATATGAGCTTAAGTCTTTATCCAAGGTGATAGCCATGTATGGGTTTTGGAAGTGAAGGAAGAAAGTGAAGTGATTGGAGAGTGGGGAAGCTTGAAAGTTTGAATTGGTAAGTTTCTTATTAGGTTTTCATTATGCTTTGATTATGTATTTATTGAACCATGATTGTTAGAGGCTTTTAATGAGAACTATGATGCACTTATTATGATTATTGATCCATGATTTGAATGAAAATTGTAGATGGAATTGGTGGGTATAAGCTAGGTTAAGTATGGTTTGATAAAGTGAACATAAATGATGTGGTTTAGAAGTGTTTTTAGCTTGATTTTGATTGACTAATTTTGCATGGAAATGAGAGATGAGGGCTGCCAACTTGAGATGGTATTTCCTAGTAAATGTATTAATGATATAGGGCTGAATTTGTGTTCAATTGGATGCTTAGTGATGTGTTATTGATGTTAGAAGTGATAGAAGTTAGGTTGTTGATGAAAGCTGGAAATTGAGTTTTGAACCTATTGTAATGTTTTGATCATAACTAATTGTGTAAGTGAGAAAATGAGGTGAGGTTTGTGCCCAATGAAATTTTGGGATGTTGGCTTCAACTTTGTGTGAAATAGGTGATGTTAAATTGTAATGTTAGAAGGGTGGATCTTTGCATGGAAAGTTTCTGGTTGTAGGGTCTGTGAACAGTACCCGCATATATGACCTGTTTATTTTGCTGATTTTTATAAATTAATTGAGATGGAATTTGGGAAAGTGGTCTTCATGAAAGTTGTGGCATACTGAGTTAGCTTTCCATTGCCACTAATCTTGCTATTTTTCGAGTTGTATATTGGGAGATATGACCTGATTACTAGTGACTGTTTATATGCAGTGACTGAAACCTAGTTGGATTGGCATATTTAGTACACATTCGGGTGTGGAAGAATTTTAGTAATTTTTGTGAACTGAAATGATTTTAGGGGTCTACTGAAGATTTTTAGATAACACATTGATATTGAAATTGGTGTATGGCATGTAATTTTTGGAAATCAGATGTGGGAGATATGGATTTGCAAAAGCTGAACCTACATTGTGGTTTTAAGTGTTGATTAGGTCAGAAACTTGCATAACAGATTTGGAATTGTTAGAAATCGAATTGGAGTTTGAGTTCTTCATGAAACTTGAAGTTTGAGGATTTATCTTTTTAGGGATGTAAAGTTTGGATTTTTCTGACTTGTGTACAGGGAGATATGTTTGTTATAAGTTTACTGTTCAAATTGCATGGTTTCAGGGACAGTAACATTGAGTGAATTAATTGACTTGTTTAGTAATGGAATTTGATTTTGGGTTGTTCATGTCAATTGTAGCTGACATTGTGATCTTATTGAGCATATTTATGTAGGAATTTTTAGCTAACTAATCAGTGAGTCCTTGCATTTGTGAGTTACTGTCCTATATTTATGAGTTTTGAGTAAGCAGTATCTTGGATGGGATTTTTGACACCCTTAGAGGTTGAATTGATTTTTATGGTCTTCTTGAGAGTTGTAGAGCTTTTCATAAGCTTTCCAATGAGGTATAGTGGGTATTTTTCTGATTTGTGTGCTAAAAGTTAGAGTAATTGGAAATTAAGATTGAAATTTGAAAAAAAAAGGGCAAGGCAGCAGTAGAAACTCGCCGTCTCGCGAGGGCGACGTTTAAGCATGAGGCGAGATTTAGGAGGCTGGTCGCGAGGGACGCCACGCCTCGACGATGTATGTGAGGCGCCTCATGAGGGCGTCTACGCTTCATGAGGCAAAGATCAAGATATATATATATATATTATTTTTGATTATTATTTGGCATTAAATGGTCCGTTTATTCTTTTGTCAATTTCTTTCCCGTCCGACGTCCGATTGACGTGATTCCAGAGGCATCGGATTCGTTGAATATTTAATTTCATTTTCTGAGAAAACGGGAATTTTTAGACGGGAATTTGACGTAGCCCCTATTGACGGAACATGCAAACATTGTTTGATTTAATTGGGGACCTATAGAGGTCCGAAGAGCGCACCGTCAGCGCCTATGGATTTCTAATTTTTAATAAAATTTTATTATGGGAAAATTTTGGATTAAGGTCGGGAATGCCATGAACATGCATTATACACGTTTTAATTATTCCATGTGCATTATTTGGTCATTCGAACTATATAGTTAGTAATGTGAACCTATTGTGTTTGCTACAGAGGCTCAGTTGGACCGTAGATCCACGGACATCGCAGAGACTTCCGGCATTAGCTCGAAGTTATTCGGTGAGTAACCTAGTTGGTTCCTCAACCTTTATGTGTTTAAGCTTTTGCAATTATGCCATGGAGATAATGGAGGGTTTATGTGTGTTTGATTTTGATTGATTTGGACCATAGGTGTCGAAATATTTGGAATGAGATAACGAAGTGCTACTTGTGTGTAATGCGTGTGTGAATGTTTATATTGAGATCTCGGACCAAAGGTCCGAGAAATGGGAAATTGATATTGAAGTGTTAGTTGTGCATTTCAATACATTGAATGTGACCGTTAAATGCGATAATGGTATGATGCAATAAATTGGAAAAAATATATGATTGAAATATCGGACCGAAGGTATGAAGAAATAGGAAATGGCATTGAATGTAAGTGATAGAAATAACGTAAATGGAAATTGGAACATATGCATTCATGCATAAGGACATGATCGATAAAAGGGTTGTGACCGGGCGACCATCGATCGGGGCATATCACGCCTAACGATGTGAGAGCTTTATTTCAACGCATGTGACCTCGAGTCCAGTATTCGAGCCTCAGCTCGATGTATCGTGGCTTCAAGCTTAATGTTTTCGAGCCACGGCTCAACGTAATGTGCCGTTCTTGGACAAGTTTGCGCACGGTCACAACAACGAAATGAAAATGGAGCAGATGTCACATGCGCATTGCATATATATATATATGATTGTAAATGAGTGGAAGATGTGAATGATGAAATTGTATGTATATGAAATTGGAACTGAAATGTAATAATATGTGATATTACCGTTAATGCTACGTGTGCTAATATGATTGGTGAATGCATGAGTTGAGTGAACCATCAATGATGGTTTCTCACCGAGTTCGCAAACTCACCCAACATTGCAAATATTTTCGGGATCGAAGAGTACCCCGTTGGGCACGAGAGTATGATTACCGTTTGCAAGTCAGCGTTAAGGTCGGGATCAGTTCACGTTTGCATTAGTGTCATTTTGAATTATGTGTAAATTTGTATTTTCCGCAAAATGATACTGTTATTTCTGAGGGTCCCCAATTGAATGTGATTCTGAAAGTGGTCGAGAACAAAGATTGAGCCCAATTTGGTTTTGAATTCTCGTACTTGTAATATTACCGAAATGTTGTTTTGAGATAGAATGATTTCGTATTCAGAATAGGCCCAATTATTTACTGATATCTGCGCTCTCGATTGGTTTTCAAAAAAAAAAGTGTTACTGAAGTTTTAAAGCAGATTGGATGCTTTAAGATACCACCCTCATGAGTCGCGAACTCGGATATCACCGTCGATGTCGGGTTCGGTCTTGGAGTGGGATGCTACATTTAGGTATCGAGCCCGAAGTACAATCTTACATGGGCTTTCAAACAAATGTGTCAAGTTACGCATTTAAGTCATGTCACGCAGACGGTGACAACCGATCCCCGTGTAGTATCTGAGTCGTTTACATAAGTATGTCTCGATCGTTTAAGTGGTTAGACAAAGTGAGAAAAGGATAATGTGTTAGAATGTGAGAAAAGGAAGTAATGGATATTGCCTAATAGGAAAGAGGGTATGGTTTGATCGGATAGCGAATATTTAGTGTATTGAGATTGCGGGTATATTGTGAAGTGCAAAATTGGAGTGATATTGGGTATATCCTTGAATATGAGTTAGAAATAAAGATTATAGTTGTAAATTAATAGAGGAAAATAGAGATGTGATAATGGTAAGATTTACGATTGTATAAGGTAAATGACAATAAAGTGTATCTATGATATAGAAAAGTTATAATTGGGATTGATTACTGTGATGAGAGTTATAAATAAGGATTGGTGATTTGGAGTCAAATTATACATTAAGTGCAAAATCAAGAATGATTTCCTATCTATGATAGAGATATGAGTATGGAAATATATGGGTCTAATGCAAAAATGAAAAGATTGAAATGTAAGACAATGAAATTGGTAGATGAAAAAGTTGTTCGGGTTTAATTGATCTGCCTAAGTAAATGCACACCTGATTATGGGAGCCCTATGTTAAGTGAAAATGTTACCCTGTAATTGAAGAGTTAATGGCTACTTGTTAGCCAGAATTCTAGTCAAAAAAAAAATCCCTTTATGAGTTAGAAGAAGAAATGAAAGTGCTTATAACGATCAGTTGTGAATGAATTGTGATTATATATGATCCTCATGGCGAGGGCGGGTGTACAGGAAGATTGTTGAGTTCAGATTATATGATCACTGTAAGTGTATCTCTGATAGTGGGATTACCCTAATGGGTGAAATGAGCAAGCATAAATGAATAATTTGCGTGAACATGATATAGGAGGTAATCAGTGGCCTATTACGTAAGCTCCGATTATGATGCCGGTAGCTCAAGTTCAAAATGAGTGGGAGTAAGGCATGAGAATGCTCAGAATGATCAATTGAGAAAGAAGTGAGACAGTTAAAGATGTTCGCATTGGTAATGAGCTTGAGGGAATAAAAAGAGGGACATGAATATAGTAAGGTTCCCGTGATCAAGAAATGGGTACCAAAAAGAGAATGGTTATCGAGAATTAAATGCAATTAAGGTATTCTTAGCAGTATGATCTATTAACGGGCAAATTAATGGGACTATAGAGATATATTGTCAGAAAGAATGTGATGATTAGGGTGATGATGGCAAGATAGTAGAGGAAAAGAAATTGTTTAAGTGCTCTTCAGAGATTGATCTTCGTGAAGTATCAAGAGTAATTGATATGTATATTTATATAGAAAAAAATAGTTGATTGATAAAGTTTTATGATTTGTATTATATCCGCGAGACTCTAGCGTAAGAGCTAAACTATACTACTGAAAGAGTGTATATTATGTTAATTGTTCTGATTATTGAAGAGAATTACTGAATATTAATTGAGAATTTGAGGGGATTAAAAGTTTATGTTCTGAAAGTACGAGATCGATATAATGATTGTTTATTCAAGGTAGTGAGTGATCTATCGTGAATAAATTGAGTTATGTGGAGAAATTTAGGTAAGGAATATGTGGCAGAATATGTTTAGGATGAGAAAATTATAAGGAAATTGTTCCTCATTGGAGACGTTTGATCATGAAAGAGTTATATGAGTCAACTATGGGTATAAGTTTATTGTATTATTGAAAAGGAACAGGTCTAAATTGTGTTTGGAACGGATAATGGATATAAGTATAAGAAATAGATGAATGGGTATAGTTGAGGAAATTGGTCGATATACAAGTCTCATAAGAGTGAATCTTAACCTAATTGAATGAAACATGGGATATTGGGAGAATTAATGAAGATATAAGTATTGATAAAATGTGACAGTTCAAAAGATATGTGTATGCGAAATTTGGAATTAATTAGAACTAATGGAATGCTAGATGCATTCAGAAATTGTCAAAGATTTTCTGGTTTTAGCAAATTGACGAGAATAATTGAGGAAAACATGCGAATGTTATGACTGATGATCATAAAGTGAGTTTATGTACCTTGGGTAAATATGATTCTATGGGCGGTATTATGATCGATGATTTGAAACTTGTTATCTTGAGTGTGACCTAAAAGCTTGGAGACATTAATCGCATGTAAATAGTTTGGAGATGTTCATGATTATGCAAATCGATAACGATTGAGATATTTCGTGCATTTGAATGATTTAAAAGGATTCAGCGGCTGATTTCTTCAAACTAAACCAATGGTACAATTCAAGGGAGAAAGAAATAAATTCAATTATAGAAGATCAAAATTTGGGCAATACGGTTATTATTGAGTGTTAATAGTCGAACTGACAAAATGGGGCAAAAGAAAATATTATTAGCTATGAGAAGTTCAAAGTTGGTGTGCATCAAAGCGGATTGGCAAAACCCGAAGTGAGGATGTAGAAATTGTAAACTGTATTGAGGAACGGGAATTAACTCCAATTGTGAGGAAAGTGATAGGTATAGTTCAGATTAAGAGATATGGGTGATACTTATTACGGGAACTGTTAGTGAAAATGTAAGGAATGATCGAGCTTTATGTTCTAGCAAGAGTGTATTGTGAGTAATTGAAAGGTTAAATTGGGAAATCAAATGATTATAAGTGAATGGTTCGAGAAAGCACAAGAAACAATCAAAGCGTTACGTTCTAGAAAAAGTATGGTGGAAAAGCAATTAATGGTATAGTCTGTCAAAGTGAACGATGACATGTGTGATTAACCAATAGGTATTTTTGGATTTCATTGGGATATGAGATTGAGGAATAGTGCAAAGGATTATGGCATGACAATCATTATATTGGTGTCATCATTCAAAAGTGTATAAGGGTCTTCTTGCAAAAGGAGTCGTTATCCCTATATGATGTGATTAGGGTAAATAAAGTGATAGGTTAAGAATTTAAGATGGTGATAATAAATCGAATTGATTCTGCGAGGTTACAAATGTCATGAGATTTGTGTTTTGATAATAACGAAATCTGATATGTAATAAATGAAATATTTTGAAGGGTATGGCCTCAGCCAAAATGTACTTAGATGGAAATAAAGGTGTAGTTAAGGGAAATTGACTTCGTGAGGAGTGGCCTCTATGCGACTGTGGTGTGAATAGCATTATGGACTGGTATGGCCTCAGCCAAAATGTACTTAGATGGAAATAAAGGTGTAGTTAAGGGAAATTGACTTCGTGAGGAGTGGCCTCTATGCGACTGTGGTGTGAATAGCATTATGGACTGGTAAGTTAGGCTAAAACCTAAAAGATGATTCGGATTTACAAAGTGTTTCATAGATAGAATTGGAAATATCCGATATATATGTTATTGATATTGAAGGTGACGAATTACGCGTAAACATGGAAAGTTTGAAAAGCGAAAAGAGTAATTGATTGTTTTGATCTCCGTTCATTGGTGAATTTGGTGGGTAGTGAAAGCAAGTGAGAAACAAAGGGTATTAATCAAAGACTCTCCCCTCCTCTGATAAATCATATATGAAATTTCGAGGACGAAATTTTTGTTAGGAGGAGAATTGTAACATCCATCACCGATGGGAAGGGTATGTTGGTAATTTGGGACGGGTTAGGAGTATTAAATTATATCTCGGCATGCACATACAACTTATCGCCTCTATGGTGATGGTTGTTTTGCATATACACATGATAACATGCATTCATGACATTTTTAAACAGGTTTCAAATCGAGACCTTTTGTGAAATTTATGGGATAGTTGTAATTGGAAAATTATTTTGAGTCGTCATAAATTGTTTTCCATTTTTAGGATTTATGGAATTTTACGGAATTTTTGGGTTACATCTCGGACGAAAAATTCCAACTGATCGATTGAGTGTGTCGCGACCCGACCGAGACCGGATCCCAACTGTTGGATCCAAGACCCAACCGCATATAACACCATTTACCCTCTTGCTTTGATACCACAAATGTGGGATCCCGCCCGGAGCCCGACTTTCATAGTCTGAAACTTGTGCTTATAGACTTGCAGGATTCTTAACCAACCATTCACTTACTTTTATTCAAACATTTTCATTTTAACTCCAATTGTTACAAATTTTAATTGATAACAAGACATATGTCTTAGGAATCTAATGGTCCAAACCTCACCCCGTTTGGAGGTCGGACGAAGGAGTTATGACCCGACAAACTCAACATGTTCATGTTTTGACTCTTATCAAACATGTTTTGGCGCAAATGTCATAACTTTCACTATAGATGTCGGAATGACTTCGTTCTTGAACGGTTAGAAAATAGACATCTAGATCTACAACTCTTATGAAGACCACAAAACCAAATTCGGCCTCTAACAAGCCCAAAACACTTGACTAATAATCCTAGTCGACTGGAATAGATGCTAGTCGACTGGGATGGGTATTTTGCTGGTTGTAGTCATTTCGAAACATTTCGATCATTTGGAACTTCTGAGATATATTCTCCGCCCTCCGAGTAGTCGACTGGAACACTTTCCAGTCGACTGGAACCCCTCCTAGTCGACTGGAACACCTTCCAGTCGACTGGAATCCTCTCTTCTCAAGACCACTTGGAATCATCATCTTTCAAGACTCATAACTTTTTATCCCTAGCTCCAATTGGTGCATACTATACCTCTATGGAAAGGTAAGAAGATGAACTACAAATCTTATGAAGGATGCTAAAACTAACTCCATCATTTAATAAGGTAAAAATTCACTCAAAGGTCACTGCTCCATTAATACCTATGTAACAGTGCTATGGCTAAATGAACAATAACTGGTTGTGTTCTAATCCTCATAACTTCTTAACCCTAGATCCAAATGAGACAAACAATATACCCTTGGAAAGCTCTAATCCTCTACTACAAACTTCATGAAGACTCATTTATCTAAATCAAACCCGAAGAGGGTCAAATGTGAAGGCGATGTCGATCAAGTTTTAAGAAAATTTGACAGCACCTCCCCTATTTTATTCCTAACCCAAAATCTTCAATCTAGACCATAACCTGCACATAAATTCTACATTCAAGGGCAGCAACACACTCTTAGTTTTCTAGACATTCTCAATTCATACCCAAACCATCACCATGATTCAATTTCCATACACACAGTATAAATTTCTCAAATACATTCATGATCTAATACTTTTACTTTCAAATTCATTCATTCATTCATCATCATTCAATCATAACATGTTCACACAATGCTTTAGTGGGCATTTCAAGCCCAATTACATAAAAGCTTCAAAATACATCATTTCCTTAAAATGCAACTAAAGCATTGATGTTACAAAATGATTTCAAATCCCAAAATAACAAAAGAACCGCTGGAGTAAAATGCCTTATGCTCGCTCCTCGGGTTCACCTTTCATTTCACGAAATTTGTGGGGGTGAGCTAATGCTCCGTGAGGTAACACATTTACGTTTATATAACAAGCACATCCTTGATTCATGCATTTATCAATTTTCCAAGGAAATCACATCACATGCATAACTCAAACATTCATACATTCATAACAATTTCAATCATTCCATCATTCACGTATCTTATACAATTCATGCATATTCATGGCAAACACAACAATGGCTCGGTAAGTCAAATCATGGCAACCACATAAGTTCATCAAATGACCTAATGTGGGCAATTCTTGAGGAGTCCGATATCGGATCATCCTATGCCTCAATCAGGCGTAGGCGAAGGCTTTTCATGTCGGCGCGCGTGGCGGTTCTTGGGACATTACCTTACCCATACAAAGCATAATTCATTTCATAACAATAAAATTGGATTGTTCTTATCCAAGTTATTGTTTTCATTAAAATCATTCTTTTCATGCATCATTCATGCAAAATTCATAATTCTCATTATATTCATTTCATTTAGCTCTCTAGGCTAATTCACCCATCATCCTAGAATTTACATTTTCTAACATTATGATCACATAGCATAATATTTACAATCATTCAACAACCACAACATCAATCCTTCATATCATCCATTTACAATCATCCAACAACCACAACATCAATCTTTCATATCATCCGTTATGGTTTTCAACAACCATACTAGCATTCAACACAATCGTCAATATCAACAACACGAGCAATAAACATCATAAATATCATTCATCCATAACTAACACAAGCATTAACAACCATTATTAATGTCATAATTAAATTTACATTAAATGCTCATAAATATAAAAGTAAAGGTGTAACCCACCTTAAATCCTTGATAATTCCTTGAATAGCTTGCTATAATTCTTGTTCCTCTTCTCTTCCTCTTCTCTCTTCATTAAAAACCAACAACATTCCCAAATCAACATAGGATTTAGAAATTGAAAAACCTAAATGCTTAAATCATGAAATTGGCAAGAGGATAACTAAACCCACTTGGTTCTTAACTCTTCTAACCAAAACCCATCTAAAACTTAATATTAAACCAAGACTTACCTTAAATCTTCCTCCAACCAAAGGTTTCTTGAATCAAAATGAAGCTCTAGTCTTCCTCATCTTCTTTCTCCTTGAACTTTCTTCCAAATCTCACAAAATCTCTAGAAATTACAAACCTAAGCAAAGCTCTTTCTTTCTCCCTTTCTCCTCTCATTTCGACATCTCCTCTCTTCTCCTCCTTGTAATTTCGTTCCCTCTCTTTGCCTACACCAAAATCCTTAACTCTCTCCTTTATACTCCTCTCTTATTTCCTAAGCCCATCACTTAAGCCCATCTATCTCCTTCTTCCTTTCTTTCATCCTACAACTTCCTCCTTAACAAACTCAAGCCCAATAACTTAAGCCTCTAAATTTTCTTTAAGCCCATCTCATTTAATTCACCTAACTAACTTGTTTCATTTGGACCCAAAGCCCAATTAACACATAAATCTCACTAACTCATTTAAGTCCAACTAACATATCTAACTTCATTAATTCTTCAACTAACTTATTAATGCTATCATATATTAATTAATGTCACCTTAATTAATGCTAACATAATTTACTTAATTTGCCTAATCATGTAATTAAATAAAAAAAAAAAAAATTTTGGGCTAACATTTCTCCCCCTTAAGAAATTTAGATCCTCAAATTCTTACAGTTGATTGAAGAGGTGTGGTATCGCTCCGCATTGCATCCAAAGGTTCCCACGTCGCCTCTTCAATTGCATGATTCCTCCACGGGACTTTGACTAGCTTGATTGTCTTGTTCACGAGGATCTTATCTTCTTATCGAATTGCCACGGGCATTTCTTCATAATCTGAGATCATCACCAATTTGAACTTACGAGTGCGAATGATGTGAGAAGGATCTGGTCTGTACCTTCTCAGCATCGATACATGGAACACATCATGGATCTGTGACAATTCGGGCGGCAATGCCAATCTATAGGCCAACGGACCAATCCTCTCCAAAACTTCATAAGGACCCACATAACGAGGACTTAACTTCCCTTTCTTACCAAATCTCATAACTCCTTCCATGGAGCGCCTTAAAGAACACCTTATCTCCCATCGCATATTCCATTTCCTTCTGTTGGCATCCCATAACTCTTCATTACATCACTGGCCTGCCTTAAGCCTCGCTTAATCAAGTCAACTTTTCAAGCAGTCATCTGGACCAACTCTGGTCCCACTAGCTTCCTCTCACCCTCTTCATCCCAGCATATGGGAGTCCTGCATCTTCTGCCATACAAGGCTTCATAAGGAGCCATCTGTATGCTCGAATGGTACGAATTGTTGTAAGCAAATTCGACCAACGGCAAGTGATCATCCGTGCTCCTTTGAAGTCCATTACACATGCTCTAAGCATCCCTTCTAGAGTCTCGAATTGTCCTCTCGATGGCCATCCGTCCGAGGATGAAGCGCCGTCTTGAAATTCAACTTAGTTCTAATGCTTCTGTAGACTTCCCTAAAATCTGGATGTGAACCTAGGATCCTGTCGGATACTATGGAATCCGAACTCCATGCAATCTTACCACTTCATCAATATACTTTTCGGCTAAAATTTGCGGCGAATGCTCCGCTTTGATTGCTAGAAAGTGGGATGACTTCGTCAATAGATCCACTATTACCCAAATGGCATCATGCTTCTTTGGTCTTAGGCAAACCCATCAAAAATCCATTGTAATCCTCCGCCATTTCCATTCGGGAATGGACAATGGCTGCAACATCTGAAGGTGCTCGGTGTTCACCTTGACTTCGACACACTAGACATCTACTCACATAATCTGCTACATCTCTCTTCATGCCTTTCCACGAAATGTTCCTTCAAATCTCTGTACATTCAGTCTTTGCTGAGTGCATGGAATAAGGCGATTGTGTGCCTCATCCATGATCTCATCCTTAGCTCGCTTTATCATTGGAATGCATAACCTGTTTGACCATCATTAATCCATCATCCCTTACTTGCACTAATCGATCGCTTACCATTACGTATTTCATCTCTCAACTTACTCAATTCAACATCTTGCTCCTGACTCCTTAACCTTTTCCCTAAGGATGGGTCTCCTCTAAATTGTGCAATAACACCCTCGGTTCATCCTGCAAACTAATCTTCAACTTAGCCATCTGTTCCAACAGAGGCAAGTAGGCTACTGAACATGAGCCATCGACGACTTTACGCTCAAAGCATACGCCACTACATTTGCTTTTCTGGGTGGTACTCAATCATTAAATCATAGTCCTTGAGCTCCAACCATCTTCTCTTCTTTCAGTTGACTCTTTCGACTCATGATGTACTTCAGACTCTTATGATCGGTAAAACTCAGTCCGAACCCCATACAAATAGTGTCTCCAAATCTTGAGCAAAGATCACTGCGGCTAACTCCAAGTCATGAGTCGGATAATTCAACTCATAACGCTTCAACTGTCTTGAAGCATAAGCAATTACCCTATCATCACGCATCAAGACACATCCTAGACCCTTCCTCGAAGCATCACTTTAAACCTGATAGCCACGATCTCCTTTGGGTAAAACTAATCTTTGGAGCACTTGTCAATTTGTCCTTGAGTTCCTCGAAACTCCTCTGACAATCATCATTCCAGACAAACTTCGATTCTTTCTCAACAATCTGGTCATCGGAGCAATATGATAGAAAACCCTCTACAAATCTTACAGAATACCGCGGGCCTAAGAAACTTCTCACTTCCTTCATCGTTTTGGCTCCACCAATTGACTCTGACTTCCACTTTTACGGGATCGGCATGAATTCCCTCATCGGAAATCACATGTCGAGGAATACTACTTCATGAAGCCAAAACTTCGCACTTCTTGAATTTGGCATACAATTTCTTCTCTCTCGACCTCGCAAGACTATCCCGAGATGTGTTCATGCTCTCCTCCATCCTTTGAATAGACGAGAATGTCATCAATGAACACAATGACAAAGCCGATCAAGAAATCATTTAACACCTATTCATCGGATCCATGAAGGCGGTGGAGCATTGGTCAATCGAAAGGCATGACTCGAATTCATAATGCCCGTGTCGGGTCTGAAAGTTATCTTCCTAACATCGGACTCCACGATCCGGAGTTGATGATATCACGATCTTAGGTCAATCTTGAAAAGACCCTTGCTCCTCGCAATCGATCAAATAAATCATCTATCCTCGGCGAGAGGATACTTATTCAATCGTCATCTTATTCAACTTCACGTAATCTATGCACATCCTCCATGTGCCATCTTTCTTTAACAAACGGACCGGGAGCTCCCGGGTGAAGAACTTCGGCCGATGAACTGTTTCTCCAATAACTCTGCAATTGCTCCTTAAGTTCTCTCGACTCAATCGAGACCATCACGTAAGGAGGTATCGAGATCGGTGCAGTTAGGAATCAAGTCAATTTGAACTCAATGTCCCTCACCGGCGGTAATCCGGCAACTCCTCCAGGAATACATCTAGAACTCCCTCACCTGATGTAATCCTCCAATCTTCCTACATTGACCTCTGGATCCTTATATGCGCCAAGAAGGCCTCACACCTGGCTCATCATACCGTCGACTATCATATTGAAATAATCCTCAACCTTTGGCGGTTTCTGTCCCCTTGAAGACTACCTTCCGATCATCTCCCGGATCAAATTCAACTTCCTTTAGTATCGCAATCCACCGCCTTGTACCTCTCCATGACATCCATCCCAAGATGACATCCAACCTTGAAGGTCTAGCGGTAGTGGGTCCACTACCGATCTAGCACCCTCGATACTAAGCTCACAATTCTTATAGATCAGGCTTATCACTACCTTACTCCCTAAAGGAGTACTAACAACTTGACATATTATCCAAAATCTCGGGACACACAATGCAGACAAATTCATGCTTCATAGATATAAATGAGTGTGTAGACCGGTATCAATCAATACATAAGCAGTGCATCAAATAGCATAGCCATACCGTTACTACTTACGGGCGGTGCGCACTTCCTCCACGGTCATGGCAAAGACTCTCGGTGCTCGACCACAGCCTCTAGGCCTTCTCTTTCGTCGTCTTCCTGCGACTCCTGAACTACCCACTTCTGGGTGGCCTAGATGCCCTTGTCTCTGCTCTTCTTGGGCTGAGATCGAACCCTTCCTCTGCTTGCACCGCTGTGGACAATCCTTGATTCTGTGCCCCTTTTGACCACAGCCAAAACATGCGCCTATCTTCATCAGACACTCCCCCTTATGAAATCTACCACAGTGATCACACTGAGGATTGCCTCTGCCTGACCATCCTGGGCTTGCCACACTAGAAGCTTCAGACCGACACGACCCTAAGCTGTTTATTCTTTGTGGGGCCTTTCTGCCCACTTCACTGTGTATGACCCGTCTTAGTGCTCTTTGCAAATCTGAGGGAACTATGCTTTTCTTTGAAAACCGCTCTGTTCTTCCTCTTCTTGGTTACCTCATACGATATTTTCTAACTTCTCACTGCTGATGCGCATCCACCAATTCTTGATAATTCTGAAATTGTGGATGACTACTTTCTCCGAATCCCTAGGTGTAGTCCACCTCAAACTTTCTGCACTTGTCCACTTGATTGCCACGATGTTGGTGCATATCGTGACAACCCAGTGAACTTGACTCATACTCTGCTACACTCGGCTCCCTCTCGGGTCAAATTCAGAATTCTCTTACTTTCTCCGAACATACACCATGGAAAAGTACTTCCCACGGAAAGCTTCTAAGAACTCCCTCCATGTCAAGACTGAGGGTTCTTTCGATCATTGCAGCCTTGATTCCCACCAGGTCAGTGCATCCCCTAAACAGCTTCTTGCGATAATCAACTTTCTCTTCTTGAGCATCTCATACCTTGGGACCCTCTCGGTCCTCTTGACCATCTTGGCTTCCTCGGGATTAGTGGTCCCATTGAAGTCGACCGCTCCATACTTCCGGAGCTTATCATCTGACGCTCCTCTCCTTTGGAGTGGCATTGAGCTGCCTTCCTTGCCCCATGGCATAGGTAAACGCTTTGGCAAAAGCTTGGAAGGCTGGGGTCCATCGGTTTACTTGAGGAGGAGGCGGCGAGGCGCCTCATGTTGCCTGCTGGGTGCATCGAGTCGATCACGAGGATAGTCCTCGCATCACGTGGGCGTCTGATTCATCCGTGCTTCATGTTGTGAGCTAGGTCGATTTGGAGCTCCTCGAGTTCTCCTTCGAGGTGGCATTACTCCTTCAAGTTTAAAAATTCAGTGAAAATCTTTAGTTTACATGAAACAAATTCAATTCATGTAAATCAATTCAAAACAATTCAATGCATTCATTTGAAAACAACATTGCATTGCATGCAATTAAAACAATGCACATAAGTCATGTAATTCATGTAGAAAAATGCATGATGACTTGACCTTTAAACATTCCACTAGGGTTCCTAGGAAACCGTAAACCCGGTTTCGCTCTGATACCACAGATGTCGCGACCCGACCCGTAGACCGGATCCCAACTGTTGGATCCAAGACCCAACCGCATATAACTTACCATTTACCCTCTTGCTTTGATACCACAAATGTCGGGATCCCGCTCCCGGAGCCCGACTTTCATAGTCCTGAAACTTGTGCTTATAGACTTGCAGGATTCTTAACCAACCATTCACTTACTTTTATTCAAACATTTTCATTTTAACTCCAATTGTTACAAATTTTAATTGATAACAAGACATATGTCTTAGGAATCTAATGGTCCAAACCTCACCCCATTTGGAGGTGGACGAAGGAGTTATGACCGACAAACTCAACATGTTCATGTTTTGACTCTTATCAAACATGTTTTGGCGCAAATGTCATAACTTTCACTATAGATGTCGGAATGACTTCGTTCTTGGACGGTTAGAAAATAGACATCTAGATCTACAACTCTTATGAAGACCACAAAACCAAATTCGGCCTCTAACAAGCCCAAAACACTTGACTAATAATCCTAGTCGACTGGAATAGATGCTAGTCATTGGGATGGGTATTTTGCTGGTTGTAGTCATTGGAAACATTTCAGTCGATTGGAACTTCTGAGATATATTCTCCGCCCTCCGGTAGTCGACTGGAACACTTTCCAGTCGACTGGAATTTCTCCTAGTCGACTGGAACACCTTCCAATGATGGAATCCTCTTCTCAAGACCACTTGGAATCATCATCTTCAAGACTCATAACTTTTATCCCTAGCTCCAATTGGTGCATACTATACCTCTATGGAAAGGTAAGAAGATGAACTACAAATCTTATGAAGGATGCTAAAACTAACTCCATCATTTAATAAGGTAAAAATTCACTCAAAGGTCACTGCTCCATTAATACCTATGTAACAGTGCTATGGCTAAATGAACAATAACTGGTTGTGTTCTAATCCTCATAACTTCTTAACCCTAGATCCAAATGAGACAAACAATATACCCTTGGAAAGCTCTAATCCTCTACTACAAACTTCATGAAGACTCATTTATCTAAATCAAACCCGAAGAGGGTCAAATGTCGGGGCGATGTCCGGTCAAGTTTTAAGAAAATTTGACAGCACCTCCCCTATTTTATTCCTAACCCAAAATCTTCAATCTAGACCATAACCTGCACATAAATTCTACATTCAAGGGCAGCAACACACTCTTAGTTTTCTAGACATTCTCAATTCATACCCAAACCATCACCATGATTCAATTTCCATACACACAAGTATAAATTTCTCAAATACATTCATGATCTAATACTTTTACTTTCAAATTCATTCATTCATTCATCATCATTCAATCATAACATGTTCATTATTAATGCTTTAGTGGGCATTTCAAGCCCAATTACATAAAAGCTTCAAAATACATCATTTCCTTAAAATGCAACTAAAGCATTGATGTTACAAAATGATTTCAAATCCCAAAATAAAAAAGAACCGCTTGGAGTAAAATGCCTTATGCTCGCTCCTCGGGTTCCCTTTCATTTCACGAAATTTGTGGGGTGAGCTAATGCTCCGAGGTAACACATTTACGTTTATATAACAAGCACATCCTTGATTCATGCATTTATCAATTTTCCAAGGAAATCACATCACATGCATAACTCAAACATTCATACATTCATAACAATTTCAATCATTCCATCATTCACGATCTTATACAATTCATGCATATTCATGGCAAACACAACAATGGCTCGGTAAGTCAAATCATGGCAACCACATAAGTTCATCAAATGACCTAATGTGGGCAATTTTGAGGAGTCCGATATCGGATCATCCTATGCCTCAATCGGGCGCCGGCGAAGGCTTTTCATGTCGACGCACGTGGCGGTTCTTGGGACATTACCTTACCCATACAAAGCATAATTCATTTCATAACAATAAAATTGGATTGTTCTTATCCAAGTTATTGTTTTCATTAAAATCATTCTTTTCATGCATCATTCATGCAAAATTCATAATTCTCATTATATTCATTTCATTTAGCTCTAGGCTAATTCACCCATCATCCTAGAATTTACATTTTCTAACATTATGATCACATAGCATAATATTTACAATCATTCAACAACCACAACATCAATCCTTCATATCATCCATTTACAATCATCCAACAACCACAACATCAATCTTTCATATCATCCGTTATGGTTTTCAACAACCATACTAGCATTCAACACAATCGTCAATATCAACAACACGAGCAATAAACATCATAAATATCATTCATCCATAACTAACACAAGCATTAACAACCATTATTAATGTCATAATTAAATTTACATTAAATGCTCATAAATATAAAAGTAAAGGTGTAACCCACCTTAAATCCTTGATAATTCCTTGAATAGCTTGCTATAATTCTTGTTCCTCTTCTCTTCCTCTTCTCTCTTCATTAAAACCAACAACATTCCCAAATCAACATAGGATTTAGAAATTGAAAACCTAAATGCTTAAATCATGAAATTGGCAAGAGGATAACTAAACCCACTTGGTTCTTAACTCTTCTAACCAAAACCCATCTAAAACTTAATATTAAACCAAAGACTTACCTTAAATCTTCCTCCAACCAAAGGTTTCTTGAATCAAATGAAGCTCTGGGTCTTCCTCTATCTTCTTTCTCCTTGAACTTTCTTCCAAATCTCACAAAATCTCTAGGAAATTACAAACCTAAGCAAAGCTCTTTCTTTCTCCCTTTCTCCCTCTCATTTACTTACATCTCTCTCTTCTCCTCCTTGTAATTTCGTTCCTCTCTTTGCCTACACCAAAATCACTTAACTCTCTCCTTTTATACTCCTCTCTTATTTCCTAAGCCCATCACTTAAGCCCATCTATCTCCTTCTTCCTTTCTTTCATCCTACAACTTCCTCCTTAACAAACTCAAGCCCAATAACTTAAGCCTCTAAATTTTCTTTAAGCCCATCTCATTTAATTCACCTAACTAACTTGTTTCATTTGGACCCAAAGCCCAATTAACACATAAATCTCACCTAACTCATTTAAGTCCAACTAACATATCTAACTTCATTAATTCTTCAACTAACTTATTAATGCTATCATATATTAATTAATGTCACCTTAATTAATGCTAACATAATTTACTTAATTTGCCTAATCATGCTTAATTAAATAAAAAAAAAAAAAATTTTGGGGCTAACAGAGTGAGCCTTTTTGTACTGAGAAGGATTGCCTAATGGCATTAGATTA
Source organism: Erythroxylum novogranatense (assembly GCA_029891385.1). NCBI lineage: Eukaryota > Viridiplantae > Streptophyta > Magnoliopsida > Malpighiales > Erythroxylaceae > Erythroxylum > Erythroxylum novogranatense. The sequence goes on from CM057227.1 coordinate 104,469,684, forward strand.
TTGGCTAAATGGTGTTAGGGAATTATTTTAGTACCATGATTAGAGTTTAATTGGGATTAGTGCTTAATTAACTAGGATTAGCTAAATTTTGTCTTATTTCTATTTTTGTCCCTTTCTCCAATCCATGCCATTTGTCCTAAAAGGATTAAATGCTTTTGTTTGTTTTAACCTAGAGTTTTCGGTGGCTTATGGTTAAAGGAATGAAAATCAAAGTTGTTTCCACATTGCACTCACTCATCCTAAAACCTACCTTCCATTTTGCCATCTCCATCGATTTCTTTTGTTTCTCTCTTAAGTCACCTTCCACCAACCTTAAGAGCCCTCTTTACTTGCATATGAGCTTAAGTCTTTATCCAAGGTGATAGCCATGTATGGGTTTTGGAAGTGAAGGAAGAAAGTGAAGTGATTGGAGTGGGAAGCTTGAAAGTTTGAATTGGTAAGTTTCTTATTAGGTTTTCATTATGCTTTGATTATGTATTTATTGAACCATGATTGTTAGAGGCTTTTAATGAGAACTATGATGCACTTATTATGATTATTGATCCATGATTTGAATGAAAATTGTAGATGGAATTGGTGGGTACAAGGCTAGGTTAAGTATGGTTTGATAAAGTGAACATAAATGATGTGGTTTAGAAGTGTTTTTTAGCTTGATTTTGATTGACTAATTTTGCATGGAAATGGAGAGATGAGGGCTGCCAACTTGAGATGGTATTTCCTAGTAAATGTATTAATGATATAGGGGCTGAATTTGTGTTCAATTGGATGCTTAGTGATGTGTTATTGATGTTAGAAGTGATAGAAGTTAGGTTGTTGATGAAAGCTGGAAATTGAGTTTTGAACTTATTGTAATGTTTTGATCATAACTAATTGTGTAAGTGAGCAAATGAGGTGAGGTTTGTGCCCAATGAAATTTTGGGATGTTGGCTTCAACTTTGTGTGAAATAGGTGATGTTAAATTGTAATGTTAGAAGGGTGGATCTTTGCATGGAAAGTTTCTGGTTGTAGGGTCTGTGAACAGTACCCGCATATATGACCTGTTTATTTTGCTGATTTTTCTAAATTAATTGAGATGGAATTTGGGAAAGTGGTCTTCATGAAAGTTGTGGCATACTGAGTTAGCTTTCCATTTCCACTAATCTTGCTATTTTTCGAGTTGTATATTGGGAGATATGACCTGATTACTAGTGACTGTTTATATGCAGTGACTGAAACCTAGTTGGATTGGCATATTTAGTACACATTCGGGTGTGGAAGAATTTTAGTAATTTTTGTGAACTGAACTGATTTTAGGGGTCTACTGAAGAGTTTTAGATAACACATTGATATTGAAATTGGTGTATGGCATGTAATTTTGGAAATCAGATGTGGAGATATGGATTTGCAAAAGCTGAACCTACATTGTGGTTTTAAGTGTTGATTAGGTCAGAAACTTGCATAACAGATTTGGAATTGTTAGAAATCGAATTGGAGTTTGAGTTCTTCATGAAACTTGAAGTTTGAGGATTTATCTTTTAGGGATGTAAAGTTTGGATTTTTCTGACTTGTGTACAGGGAGATATGTTTGTTATAAGTTTACTGTTCAAATTGCATGGTTTCAGGGACAGTAACATTGAGTGAATTAATTGACTTGTTTAGTAATGGAATTTGATTTTGGGTTGTTCATGTCAATTGTAGCTGACATTGTGATCTTATTGAGCATATTTATGTAGGAATTTTTAGCTAACTAATCAGTGAGTCCTTGCATTTGTGAGTTCTGTCCTATATTTATGAGTTTTGAGTAAGCAGTATCTTGGATGGGATTTTGACACCCTTAGAGGTTGAATTGATTTTTATGGTCTTCTTGAGAGTTGTAGAGCTTTTCATAAGCTTTCCAATGAGGTATAGTGGGTATTTTCTGATTTGTGTGCTAAAAGTTAGAGTAATTGGAAATTAAGATTGAAATTTGGAAAAAAAAAGGAAGACGGTGGAAACTCGCCGTCTCATGAGGGCGACGTTCACTCCTCATGGCGAGATTTAGGAGGCTGGTCGCAGGGCACGCCTCGCCACGACGTGACGATGTGGCGAATTAAGGCCTCGCGAGGCGTCTCGCCCCATGGATTGTCGATATATATATATATATATATATATATATATATATATATATATATATATTTATTATTTTGATTATTATTTGGCATTAAATGGTCCGTTTATTCTTTTGTCAATTTCTTTCCCGTCCGACGTCCGATTGACCTGATTCGAGGCATCGGATTTGTTGAATATTTAATTTCATTTTCGAGAAAGCGGGAATTTTTAGGCTCGAATTTGACGTAGCCCTATCGATTGAACATGCAAACATTGTTTGATTTAATGGGGACCTATAGAGGTCCGGCGCGCACCGTCGGCGCTTATGGATTTCTAATTTTAATAAAATTTTATTATGGGAAAATTTTGGATTAAGGCCGGAATGCCATGAACATGCATTATACACGTTTAATTATTCCATGTGCATTATTTGGTCATTCGAACTATACGATTAGTAATGTGAACCTATTGTGTTTTTGCTATAGAGGCTCGGTTGGACCGTAGATCCACGGACATCGCAGAGACTTCCGGCATTAGTTTCGGAAGTTATTCGGTTAGTAACCTAGTTGGTTCCTCAACCTTTATGTGTTTAAGTTTTTGCAATTATGCCGTATGGAGATAATGGAGGGTTTATGTGTGTTTGATTTTGATTGATTTGGACCATAGTGTATGAAATATTTGGAATGAGATAACGGTGCTACTTGTGTGTAGCTTGTGTGTGAATGTTTATATTGGAGATCTCGGACCAAAGGTCCGAGGAAATGGAAATTGATATTGAAGTGTTAGTTATGCATTTCAATACATTGAATGTGACTATTAAATGCGATAATGGTATGATGCAATAAATTGGAAAAAATATATGATTGAAATATCGGATCAAGGTCTGAAGAAATAGGAAATGGCATTGAATGTAAGTGATAGAAATAATCTGTAAATGGAAATTGGAACATATGCATTCATGCATAAGGACATGATCAGATAAAGGCAAATTGTATCGGGCGACCATCAGATCGGGGCATATCACGCCTAACGATGTGAGCTTTCAGCAGCGCACGAGACCTCAGTCCAAAGTATTGAGCCTCGGGCTCGATGTATCGAGCTTCAAGCCCATGTTTTCAGAGCCACCGCTCAACGTAATGTGTCCGTTCTTGGGACGGTTTCAGCGTATGCAGTCACAACAACGAAATGAAAATGGAACAGTGTCACATGCGCATTGCATATATATATACGATCGTAAATGGTGGAAGATGAATGATGAAATTGTATGTATATGAAATTGAACTGAAATGTAATAATATGTGATATTACTTTATTAATGCTACGTGTGCTAATATGATTGGTGAATGCATGAGTTGAGTGAACCATCGATGATGGTTTCTCTTTGAGTTATAAACTCACCCAACATTGCAAATATTTTTCGTGGATCGAAGAGTACCGTTGAGCACGAGTATGATTACCGTTTGCAAGTCGCGTTAAGGTCGGGATCAGTTCACGTTTGCATTAGTGTCATTTTGAATTATGTATAAATTTGTATTTTCCGCAAAATGATACTGTTATTTCTGAGGGTCCCCAATTGAATGTGATTCCTGAAAGTGGTCAGGAACAGGATTGAGCCCAATTTGGTTTTGAATTCTCGTACTTGTAATATTACCGAAATGTTGTTTTGAGATAGAATGATTTCGTATTCGAGCAGGCCCAATTATTCTCGATATCTACGCCTCGATTGGTTTTCAAAAAAAAAGTGTTACCGAAGTTTTAAATCAGATTGATCGCTTTAGCATACCACCTCATGAGTCAGCGAGCTCGGATATCACCGTCGATGTCGGGTTCGGGTCTTCATGGAGTGGGATGCTACATTTGTGGTATCGAGCCCGAAGTACAATCTTACATGGGCTTTCGAAACAAATGTGTCAAGTTACGTGCATTTAAGTCATGTCACGGCGATGCGGTGACAAGCGATCCCAAATGTAGTATCTGAGTCGTTTACATAAGTATGTCTCGATCGTTTAAGTGGTTAGACAAAGTGAGAAAAAGGATAATGTGTTAGAATGTGAGAAAAGGAAGTAATGGATATTGCCTGATAGGAAAGAGGGTATGGTTTGATCGGATAGAGCGAATATTTAGTGTATTGAGATTGACGGGTATATTGTGAAGTGCAAAATTGGAGTGATATTGGGTATATCCTTGAATATGAGTTAGAAATAAAGATTATAGTTGTAAATTAATAGAGGAAAAATAGAGATGTGATAATGGTAAGATTTACGATGTATAAGGTAAATGACAATAAAGTGTATCTATGATATAGAAAAGTTACAATTGGGATTGATTACCGTGATGAGAGTTATAAATAAGGATTGGTGATTTGGAGTCAAATTATACATTAAGTGCAAAATCAAGAATGATTTCTATCTATGATAGAGATATGAGTATGGAAATATATGGGTCTAATGCAAAATGAAAAGATTGAAATGTAAGACAATGAAATTGGTAGATGAAAATGTTGTTCGGGTTTAATTGATCTGCCTAAGTAAATGCACACCTGATTATGGGAGCCCTATGTTAAGTGAAAATGTTACCCAGTAATTGAAGAGTTAATGGCTACTTGTTAGCCGTAATTCTAAGTCAAAAAAAAATCCTTTATGAGTTAGAAGAAGAAATGAAAGTGCTTATAACGATCGGTTGTGAATGAATTGTGATTATATATGATCCTCATGAAGCGAGGACGGGTGTACAGGGAAGATTGTTGAGTTCAGATTATATGATCACTGTAAGTGTATCTCGATAGTGGGATTACCCTCATGGGTGAAATGAGCAAGCATAAATGAATAATTTGCGTGAACATGATATAGAGGTAATCATTGGCCTATTACGTAAGCTCGATTATGATGCGGTAGCTCAAGTTCAAAATGAGTGGGAGTAAGGCATGAGAATGCTCATAATGATCAATAGAAAGAAGTGAGGCAGTTAAAGATGTTCGCATTGGTAATGAGCTTGAGGAATAAAAGAGGGACATGAATATAGTAAGGTTCCGTGATCAAGAAATGGGTACCAAAAAGAGAATGGTTATCGAGAATTAAATGCAATTAAGGTATTCTTAGCAGTATGATCTATTACCGGCAAATTGATGGGACTATAGAGATATATTGTCAGAAAGAATGTGATGATTAGGGTGATGATGGCAAGATAGTAGAGGAAAAGAAATTGTTTAAGTGCTCTTCAGAGATTGATCTTCGTGAAGTATCAAGAGTAATTGATATGTATATTTATATAGAAAAAAAAATAGTTGATTGATAAAGTTTTATGATTTGTATTTTATCTGGCAGAGACTCTAGCGTAAGAGCTAAACTATACTACTGAAAGAGTGTATATTATGTTAATTGTTCTGATTATTGAAGAGAATTACTGAATATTAATTGAGAATTTGAGGGGATTAAAAGTTTATGTTCTGAAAGTACGAGATCGATATAATGATTGTTTATTCAAGGTAGTGAGTGATCTATCGTGAATAAATTGAGTTATGTGGAGAAATTTAGGTAAGGAATATGTGGCAGAATATGTTTAGGATGAGAAAATTATAAGGAAATTGTTCCTCATTGGAGACGTTTGATCATGAAAGAGTTATATGAGTCAACTATGGGTATAAGTTTATTGTATTATTGAAAAGGAACAGGTCTAAATTGTGTTTGGAACGGATAATGGATATAAGTATAAGAAATAGATGAATGGGTATAGTTGAGGAAATTGGTCGATATACAAGTCTCATAAGAGTGAATCTTAACCTAATTGAATGAAACATGGGATATTGGGAGAATTAATGAAGATATAAGTATTGATAAAATGTGACAGTTCAAAAGATATGTGTATGCGGAATTTGGAATTAATTAGAACTAATGGAATGCTAGATGCATTCAGAAATTGTCAAAGATTTTCTGGTTTTAGCAAATTGACGAGAATAATTGAGGAAAACATGCGAATGTTATGACTGATGATCATAAAGTGAGTTTATGTACCTTGGGGTAAATATGATTCTATGGATGTATTATGATCGATGATTTGAAACTTGTTATATCGAGTGTGACCTAAAAGCTTGGAGACATTAATTGTACGTAAATAGTTTGGAGATGTCTATGATTATGCAAATCGATAACGATTGAGATATTTCGCATTTGAATGATTTAAAGGATTCAATGGCTGATTTCTTCAAACTAAGCCAATGGTACAATTCAAGGAGAAAGAAATAAATTCAATTATAGAAGATCAAAATTTGGGCAATACGGTTATTATTGAGTGTTAATAGTCGAACCGACAAAATGGGGCAAAAGAAAATATTATTAGCTATGAGAAGTTCAAAGTTGGTGCATCAAAGCGGATTGGCAAAACCGAAGTGAGGATGTAGAAATTGTAAACTGATTGAGGAACGAGAATTAACTCAATTGTGAGGAAAGTGATAGGTATAGTTCAGATTAAGAGATATGGGTGATACTTATTACGGGAACTCAAGAAGGAAAATGTAAGGAATGATCAAGCTTTATGTTCTAGCAAGAGTGTATTGATGAGTAATTGAAAGGTTAAATTGGAAATCAAATGATTATAAGTGAATGGTTCGAGAAAGCACAAGAAACAATCAAAGCGCTACGCTCTAGAAAAGTATGGTGGAAAAGCAATTAATGGTATAGTCCGTCAAAGTGAACGATGACATATGTGATTAACCAATAGGTATTTTGGATTTCATTGGGATATGAGATCGAGGAATAAGCAAAGGGATTATGGCATGACAATCATTATATTGGTGTCATCATTCAAAAAGTGTATAAGGGGTCTTACTGCAAAAAGGAGTCGTTATCCCTATATGATGTGATTAGGGTAAATAAAGTGATAGGTTAAGAATTTAAGATGGTGATAATAAATCGAATTGATTCACACTGAGGTTACAAATGTCATGAGATTTGTGTTTTGATAATAACGAAATCTGATATGTAATAAATGAAATATTTTGAAGGGTATGGCCTCAGCCAAAATGTACTTAGATGGAAATAAAGGTGTAGTTAAGGGAAATTGACTTCGTGAGGAGTGGCCTCTATGCCACTGTGGTGTGAATAGCATTATGGACTGGTAAGTTAGGCTAAAACCTAAAAGATGATTCGGATTTACAAAGTGTTTCATAGATAGAATTGGAAATATCCGATATATATGTTATTGATATCAAGGTGACTAATTACGTAAACATGGAAAGTTTGAAAGCGAAAAAAGAGTAATTGATTGTTTTGATCTCCGCTCATTGATCAATTTGGTCGGGTAGTGAAAGCAGGAGAAACAAAGGGTATTAATCAAAAGACTCCCGCCTCCGATAAATCATATATGAAATTTCGAGGACGAAATTTTTGTTAGGAGGGAGAATTGTAACATCCCATCACCGATGTGAAGGGTATGTTGGTAATTTGGGACAAGTTAGGAGTATTAAATTATATCTCGCATGCACATACAACTTATCGCCTCGATCGATGGTTGTTTTGCATATACACATGATAACATGCATTCATGACATTTTCCTACTTAGTTTCAAATCGAGACCTTTTGTGAAATTTATGGGATAGTTGTAATTGGAAAATTATTTCGAAAGGCCATAAATTGTTTTCCATTTTTAGGATTTATGGAATTTTTCGGAATTTTAGGGTTCGTCTCTAATCGAAAAATTCCAACCGATCGATTGAGTGAGCCTTTTTATCGAGAAGGATTGCCTAATGGCATTAGATTATTGGCTAAATGGTGTTAGGGAATTATTTTAGTACCATGATTAGAGTTTAATTGGGATTAGTGCTTAATTAACTAGGATTAGCTAAATTTTGTCTTATTTCTATTTTGTCCTTTCTCCAATCCATGCCATTTGTCCTAAAAGGATTAAATGCTTTTGTTTGTTTTAACCTAGAGTTTTCGGTGGCTTATGGTTAAAGGAATGAAAAATCAAAGTTGTTTCCACATTGCACTCACTCATCCGAAACCTACCTTCCATTTTGCCATCTCCATCGATTTCTTTTGTTTCTCTCTTAAGTCACCTTCCACCAACCTTAAGAGCCCTCTTTACTTGCATATGAGCTTAAGTCTTTATCCAAGGTGATAGCCATGTATGGGTTTTGGAAGTGAAGGAAGAAAGTGAAGTGATTGGAGAGTGGGGAAGCTTGAAAGTTTGAATTGGTAAGTTTCTTATTAGGTTTTCATTATGCTTTGATTATGTATTTATTGAACCATGATTGTTAGAGGCTTTTAATGAGAACTATGATGCACTTATTATGATTATTGATCCATGATTTGAATGAAAATTGTAGATGGAATTGGTGGGTATAAGGCTAGGTTAAGTATGGTTTGATAAAGTGAACATAAATGATGTGGTTTAGAAGTGTTTTTAGCTTGATTTTGATTGACTAATTTTGCATGGAAATGGAGAGATGAGGGCTGCCAACTTGAGATGGTATTTCCTAGTAAATGTATTAATGATATAGGGCTGAATTTGTGTTCAATTGGATGCTTAGTGATGTGTTATTGATGTTAGAAGTGATAGAAGTTAGGTTGTTGATGAAAGCTGGAAATTGAGTTTTGAACCTATTGTAATGTTTTGATCATAACTAATTGTGTAAGTGAGCAAATGAGGTTAGGTTTGTGCCCAATGAAATTTTGGGATGTTGGCTTCAACTTTGTGTGAAATAGGTGATGTTAAATTGTAATGTTAGAAGGGTGGATCTTTGCATGGAAAGTTTCTGGTTGTAGGTCTGTGAACAGTACCCGCATATATGACCTGTTTATTTTGCTGATTTTCTAAATTAATTGAGATGGAATTTGGGAAAGTGGTCTTCATGAAAGTTGTGGCATACTGAGTTAGCTTTCCATTTCCACTAATCTTGCTATTTTCGAGTTGTATATTGGGAGATATGACCTGATTACTAGTGACTGTTTATATGCAGTGACTGAAACCTAGTTGGATTGGCATATTTAGTACACATTCGGGTGTGGAAGAATTTTAGTAATTTTGTGAACTGAACTGATTTTAGGGTCTACTGAAGAGTTTTAGATAACACATTGATGTTGAAATTGGTGTATGGCATGTAATTTTTGGAAATCAGATGTGGGAGATATGGATTTGCAAAAGCTGAACCTACATTGTGGTTTTAAGTGTTGATTAGGTCAGAAACTTGCATAACAGATTTGGAATTGTTAGAAATCTAATTGGAGTTTGAGTTCTTCATGAAACTTGAAGTTTGAGGATTTATCTTTTTAGGGATGTAAAGTTTGGATTTTTTTGACTTGTGTACAGGGAGATATGTTTGTTATAAGTTTACTGTTCAAATTGCATGGTTTCAGGGACAGTAACATTGAGTGAATTAATTGACTTGTTTATTAATGGAATTTGATTTTGGGTTGTTCATGTCAATTGTAGCTGACATTGTGATCTTATTGAGCATATTTATGTAGGAATTTTAGCTAACTAATCAGTGAGTCCTTGCATTTGTGAGTTACTGTCCTATATTTATGAGTTTTGAGTAAGCAGTATCTTGGATGGGATTTTGACACCCTTAGAGGTTTAATTGATTTTTATAGTCTTCTTGAGAGTTGTAGAGCTTTTCATAAGCTTTCCAATGAGGTATAGTGGGTATTTTCTGATTTGTGTGCTAAAGTTAGAGTAATTGGAAATTAAGATTGAAATTTGGAAAAAAAAAAAGGGCAAAAAGGCGGTGGAAACTCGCTGCCTCATGAGGGCGAGATTTAGGAGGCTGGTCGCGACGCCGCCGCCTCGCCTTGACGATGAGGTGAATTCGCCTCATGAGGCAGCGATCAGTATATATATATATATATATATATTTTATTATTTTGATTATTATTTGGCATTAAATGGTCCGTTTATTCTTTTGTCAATTTCTTTCCGTCCGACGTCCGATTGACCTGATTCCAGAGGCATCGGATTTGTTGAATATTTAATTTCATTTTTGAGAAAACGGAATTTTTAGACGGAATTTGACGTAGCCTATTGATGGAACATGCAAACATATTTGATTTAATTGGGGACCTATAGAGGTCCAAAGTGCGCACCGTCATACGCTTATGAATTTCTAATTTTAATAAAATTTTATTATGGGAAAATTTTGGATTAAGGTCGGAATGCCATGAACATGCATTATACGCTTTTAATTATTCCATGTGCATTATTTGGTCATTCAACTATCTGATTAGTAATGTGAACCTATTGTGTTTGCTATAGAGGCTCGGTTGGACCGTAGATCCACGGACATCGCAGAGACTTCCGGCATTAGCTCGGAAGTTATTCGGTGAGTAACCTAGTTGGTTCCTCAACCTTTATGTGTTTAAGTTTTTGCAATTATGCCATGGAGATAATGGAGGGTTTATGTGTGTTTGATTTGATTGATTTGGACCATAGGTGTCTCAAATATTTGGAATGAGATAACGAAGTGCTACTTGTGTATGTCGTGTGTGAATGTTTATATTGGAGATCTCGGACCAAAGGTCCGAGAAATGGGAAATTGATATTGAAGTGTTAGTTATGCATTTCAATACATTGAATGTGATTGTTAAATGCGATAATGGTATGATGCAATAAATTGGAAAAAATATATGATTGAAATATCTAATCAAGGTCTGAAGAAATAGGAAATGGCATTGAATGTAAGTGATAGAAATAATCGTAAATGGAAATTGGAACATATGCATTCATGCATAAGGACATGATCGATAAAAGCAACAGGACCGAGAAGCCATCGATCGGGGCATATCACGCCTAACGATGTGAGAGCTTTCAACGCACGTGACCTCAGTCCAAAGTATTTGAGCCTCAGCTCAATGTATCGTGGCTTCAAGCCCATGTTTTCTGAGCCACCGCTCAACGTAATGTGCCCGTTATGGGACGATTTGCCAAAGCACAGTCACAACAACGAAATGAAAATGGAACAAGGTCACATGCATTGCATATATATATACGATCGTAAATGACTGGAAGATGTGAATGATGAAATTGTATGTATATGAAATTGAACTGAAATGTAAATATGTGATATTACCATTAATGCTATCGTGTGCTAATATGATTGGTGAATGCATGAGTTGAGTGAACCATCGATGATGGTTTCTCACCGAGTTCGCAAACTCACCCAACATTGCAAATATTTTTCGTGGATCGAAGAGTACCCGTTGGGCACGAGTATGATTACCGCTTGCAAGTCGGCGTTAAGGTCGGGATCAGTTCACGTTTGCATTAGTGTCATTTTGAATTATGTGTAAATTTGTATTTTCCGCAAAATGATACTGTTATTTCTGAGGGTCCCCAATTGAATGTGATTCCTGAAAGTGGTCAGGAACAGCATTGAGCCCAATTTGGTTTTGAATTCTAGTACTTGTAATATTACCAAATGTTGTTTTGAGATAGAATGATTTCGTATTCGAGCAGCCCAATTATTTACCGATATCTGCGCCTCGATTGGTTTTCAAAAAAAAAAGTGTTACCGAGTTTTAAACTGTATTGACTGCTTTAGCATACCACCCTCGCGAGTCGCGGGCTCGGATATCATCGTCGATGTCGGGTTCGGGTCTTGCGGGAGTGGGATGCTACAATCACACTTCCTTTGTCAAGTGTTGTCAGCAGGGTACCAATCAAAGCATTTTGGTACGTCAGGTAGCAAAGGTTCAAGAGAGAGATCTGGTATCGCAAGTATTCCCTTTCTTCCATGTAAGGTAAGAACAAGGCGTATAGCTCCAACATGAAGATGTGTATGGCCTGTTTCCCTCCAAAGAGAGATCAGCTCCTTTGGTATTTCAAGCTTTACTTATTGTTCTGTCGTTGTAGATCTGAGACCACACTGTTCCAGTTTGGAACTCTGGATGATTTCCTTAACATGAGGCCGACTAGTAGAAAGCACACTCTTAATACTTCTCGTCCATGAACGGTCACGAGAATATATGCTGTAAGGACTAAGCAAAGGCAAAGAAGACTCACAAACACGGTTTTCTACAGGCACATGAGTAATTTCAACAAGATTTTCTATTTTTTGTGATAAAACACGCTTTACACTCGTAGATAAAAAAGCTAATGACAAGCTAGAAGATAAATGAACTGGATCTGAAGAATCCATCACTCTTATACAACTCTTTTCTTTTACTTCCCCCCTTAGTGAAAAGATGCGAAGGTATGTTTCCCTAAGAATCTACTCAAAGAAGTGAAAACCTGAACAAGACGCAAGATACGTCAAGGGTACGCAGGTATGAATACCTGACCACAAACATAACTGAGTATGGGAAATGTTCCCGGACTTGGTTTTGTTCTGTCTCTGATACCACTCGTAGGCCCTATGGTCCGTCTACTATGAAAGGAGACATAGGAAGAAGTTCCACAGGAAGGAAGGCAATAAGCCTTGGAAGCAAAACTCTAAAAGGAAGAACCAGATGAACAAGTACAGACGTATGGGGTTCTTCAAGAAGTCATCCCATCGTCAGAAAGGGAGACTTAGGTGTTTTGTCTGTGGAAGTACAGAGCATTTAGCTTGCACGATGGACGGGCTTAAAGCCCTTTAACTTCTAAGACAATGTGTGGTTCTCAGTGGCAGTTGCGCAGTCTCCAACTTGTGACATGTCGGCCTTTGCATGCTAAGTAGGTCAGAGGGTAGGCACAGTGGACAAGAGTGGGAGCCCCGCTCTCAGTCCTCCTTGTTGTTTGGGTGAACAAAACGAGTTTCCCTACACAAACTAGAAGAGTGAGGCAATCAGTATGCCCGGAACTTCTTCAACAACACTAGTTAACTTTCGAGTGAGTTAAATCGTGTATAGACGTAGGACATTTAATAGGAACAACTAAGCTACAAGTGTAGCTTTCTATAACAACACATGCTCTACAAGCTCCACACATGGTTTATATGTACACTGAGGTTGATCAAGTTCCTGTGGATCATGACGCACATCTATTTAAAAGATTGTTAGCCAATTCTGATACATATATTCAACAATAATATACATTAAAATAACATATAAACTAAATATAGAAGAAAAACTAAATAACTTCGGTCCTTGTTGTTTCTACTTGAGGAGTTTGTGCTTTAGAATTTTTCTAAACTCTCAATTTCCAATTTGATGGTGAATATTTTCAATAAAGAAAAGAAGCTTTGGGGATTCCAAAACTTGCAAGAAATCCTATATGAATGTGCTCCCATCAAGTACATTATTAGCTATTATAAAATCATGAATTCATACCCACAAAATTCATAATTTTGGACCATTTATGACACCAAAAATATGGGTTCTCACATTGTCCCACTTAGTTCGGACGCTTAACTTGATATTAAATCATACTTTGATCTAATTATAATATATAAATCATGATGATAATTCCTCTAGTAAATGAGTATTATCTTGGTTCCATTTATTACAATATACTATAATTGTTTCAATTAAATGTCTTAACATTATTTAATGAATAAACCCTATGTATATTCTAGGTCCAAAATAATCAATTTTCTCAAAATTCAATAATGTGCATCATAATAAGAGAAAATATTATAAGAGTTTCATGAAAACAACATTGTTCATATAATGAAAACTATATAATGGAACTCAATCCCACTCTAACAACATAATCTTTGAACTTCATTGGTGGCATGTCTTTTATTAAGGATCAACTATCACTAACTCAGTGCTAACGTGTTCAATGATCATTTTCTGGTCCTTAACACGTTCCTTTATAGATAAAAACTTGAAGTCGAGGTGTTTACTCTAACTACCACTCTTATTGTTTTTAGATAGAAAAATAACAGCTGAATTGTCACAATAAATTCTCAATGGCCTAGAAATGGAATCCATGAGTCTAAGCCCATACATGAAATTCTTTGGCCATATATTATGTGATGTAATCTCAAAACAAGAAACAAACTTAGCCTCCATGGTGGAAGTAGCAGTCAAAGACTGCTTGACACTTCTCCTAGATATGACTCCATGGGCAAACATGAAGATATAAGCTGATGTTGATTCTCGTGAATCAACACACAGAACAAAATCTAAATCTGAGTACCCTATTACTTCCAGATTATCGGTTCGTCTATACATAAGTATGTAATCTTTGGTCATTTGAAGGTACCTTAATACATTCTTTGCAGCTCTCCAGTGATCTAAGTTGGGTCACTTTTATATTTGCCTAACATTTCAACAGCAAATGCAATGTCGAGTTTTATAAAAACCTGATCACATATTAGGCTTCTGACTGCAAAAGTATATGAAATATTTTTCATTTGTTCCCTTTTAAAATTATTTTTCGACTATTGGTCCAAATTGAACATTTCCCTTTTTCACAATGGGAGCTACACTAGGCGAAAAATCTTTCATCCGAAGTCTCTCTAAAACTTTATTAATATAGGCTTCTTAAGACAAACCCAAAATACCACAGAATGTGTCTCGATGAATCTTAATGCCATTAACATAAGACACATCTCCCATATCTTTCATTTCAAAATTCTTACAAAGATTGTTTCACATCATATAACAAACCCTATCATTGGTCGTAAGTAATATGTCATCCACATATACTGGAAAACAAATTTTACTCCCACTAACTTTCCGGTATATAAATTGATCCATAACATTTTCTTCAAACCAAATGATAAGATAATATCATAAAATTTCAAAATTACTGGTGATATGCTTGTTTCAATCTATATATAGATCTTTTATGCTTGCAAACCAAATGCTTACCTTTATTAGAGGAAAATCCTTCTGGTTGTTTCATGTAAACTTCTTTCTCTAGGTCACCATTTAAGTAAACCCATCCAATTGATGCAATTCCACATTAAAATGAGAAACCAATGCCAAAATTATATGAAGTTAATCTTTTCTAGACACAAGAAAAAATGTATCTGTGTAATCAATTCCTTCTTTTTCCTTTAGTAACAAATCTTGCCCTGTATCTCTCAATGTTGCCTAATAAATATTTCTTTATCTTAAATACCCATTCTGTAGCCTATAGGTTTTGCTCCTTTAGACAACTCAACAAGCCCAAACATCGTTATTCTTCATATAATTAATTTCTTTAGTCATGACATTGTACCAAAAATTTAATTCATTGCAACTTATGGCTTGTGAAAAGGTTTCAGGATCATTCTACATTGTACCATAAATTTAATCATTGTAACTTATGGCTTATGAAAAGGTTTTAGGATCTCTCTTAGCTCCAATATTGTAGTCAGATTCTTGTAGATATACAATATAATCACTAGTAATAACTGATTTTTTTATTCTAGCATATCTCCTTAATATCACCAACATCCTACTACAAAGTCTGTTGTTCAACTGGTTGTTGAATGCTTTCAGGTAATTCCTAAATAATTGGATTTACTAGATTACCAATAACTTATGGAATTTTATGATTATCATTTATGTTTACATTAGGCTGTTGAATTTCAACAATTAGTTGCACAATATCTATTTAAACTTGAGGATCACCATAAATGATAAATACCTTACTATTTAAGGTGGAAGGTTGAGTATCCATATGATCATTATCAGAAACTATATATTGAAATTGATCCCTCCCATTAATCAAGTCATTCTTAAGATATTTTGCATTTCTTGATTTAACAATTCTAGTGTGATTTGATGGACAATAGAACCTATATCCTTTAGGCCTTTCGATATATCCAATGAAATACCCACTTATAATCCTTGTGTTCAATTTTTTTCTCTTGTGGATTATAAAATCTTATTTCAAACGGACATTGTGGTAAACTCGATTTCCAACCTTTGAATAACTCAAATGGTATATTTGGAAGAACCTTGGTTGGTTCCCAGTTATATATACATAGTCATGTTAAGAACTTCAATCCACAAGGATATAGGATTGGAGCTACTCAGCATGCTCCATACCACTTCCAATAATGTTCAGTTTTTTCTTTCTACCATACCATTCTTGTCCGAAGATCCAGGCATAGTGTATTGGGCTACTATCCCATTTTATTGAAGATATCTTGCAAATGGACCAGGTGCTTGTCCATTTTCAGTATATCTACCATAATATTACCCACGTATATCAGATCTCACGATCTTAATTTGCTTATCGCATTATTTATCTACTTTAGTTTTGAATATTTTGAAAGCATCTATTGCTTCATTCTTATTATGAAGCAACTAGACATACATATATCATGAAAAATCATCTATAAATGAGATGAAGTATTTTTGACCCTACGAGTCCGTATCTAGACTACAAATATCTGTATGTATGATTTCTAATATGTCTAAACTTTTATTGGCACCTTTTTTTGATTTGTTGGTCTGTTTTCTCTTTATGCAGTCTACACAAGTTTCAAAATTAGCAAAATAAAAAAACTATGTACTCCGTCAGTCACCAATCTTTTAATCCTTTTAATAGAGATATGTCTTAAGCTCTGATGCCACAATATAAAGGAAATTTCATTTATAACACAAGGTTTTGTTCCAGCATGAACATATGTAACAGGTATTATCTTGTAAATTAAAACCAAAAAAACCATCAATTAATTTACCATTCCCAACAAATTCAAATTTGTAATTTAAGTTTAAAGATTTGTCTAAAAATGAAAGGAATATCCAAATGGTACAAGTCTTAAAACTAAAATCAAATTCTTAGAGAAATTAGGAATATAAAATGTCTTTTCTAATTTTAAAATAAACTAGTACATAAAATTAAATTGCAATCCCTAACAACCTCTAAGTGTGAACGTATCTTGTTTTCAGATAAGATATACTTCTCATTTCCTACCGACTTCTTTGGGTTTTGCAAATCCTACTTTGTAATATGGATTGCACAACTAGAATCAATCTATTATGTGTCATGAAAAACTTTAGCCATATCAGATTCAAAACCAAATTAGTGAGATTAGATTACCTTTCTTTTCAAGCCATTTCTTATGTTTGACACAATCCTTCTTCATGTATCTTTTTTTCTTGCAAAAGAAGCACTTATATTTCTTCTTAATGTCAGTTTGGGTAGGTATTTGACCTTTTCCCCTTTAGTTGGCTTAACCTTTCTTCTTTCCTTGAATAACCAAGTGTGCACTCTGCGAACTCTTTCCTTGTTCCATTGACAATCTCACTTCCTTTTGAACACACATTATCCTTATGTGTATTATACGAGATTTTAAAAGGTCTGTATGGTGGTTAAAATGTTTAAAATGTAATTTACGTGGAAAAAATTAAACATCTCAACCTTTAGTTTCTTTAATTGAGATGCAAAGTCCCTCATCTTTATGATGTGCCCATGCACACCTCAAACACCGATGAGTCTTGTAGATGAAAACTTGATAATTAAAGTATTTGCAAATGCTTTGTCTAAAGTTTCAAACTACTTATTGACAACCTTTAGTTGAGCACAAACATTTTCATGTTGCCCTATGGAACCATGAACGCTAGGAAAAATTTTGGTTTTAATGAACATCACACTTAGGCAATTAGATAGCTCCCAATGTTCATAAAAAGTAATTTTAACTGTAGTGCTGGCCTCCATTATCTTAGGTGGTTTGACCTTCTAAATAGCATAATTAATGTCCATCCACTCCAGAGGAAAAAGAATTCTCTCCTTTCAAAATGACGCAACATTTGGTTTAATAAGAAGACAAAAATGATGCAGAATATTTGGTTTAATAATAAGACATAAATCGACATCGTTTATACAAATAGGTGTTCTTCAACCTTCAGTCGGGTCATTTCGACCCGGTTCATGACATGTAAGATACTCAACAAAACTAGACCAGAAAACATTACAAAAACATATTTTTTTTAAATGTAGAAACACTTCCAAAACACTTAATAGAATATTTCTACCTTTAATCAAAAGAAAAATTTCCAAAAGCAACTACAAAAGTATATTTTCAATTTTGAAATTTTTTCCGAATATGAAAACTTCAACAAGACAAAGGCTAACATGATATGATACCAAATATTAGCCAATTCTAACATATATATTCAACAATAATATACATTAAAATAACATATAAACTAAATGTGGAAGAAAAACGATATAACTCGAGCCATTGTTGTTTGTGTTTGAGGAGTCTGTGTTTTGGAATTCTTCTAAGCTCTAAATTTTCAATTTGATTTTGTATGTTTTCAAAAGAGAAAAGAAGCTTAGGGGACCCCAAATTCTACAAGAAAGCCTATATGAATGTGCTCCCTTCAAGAAAATGATTAGTTACCATAAAACCATGAATTCATACCTACTAAATTCATAATGTTGGACCATTTATGACACAAAGAATATGAAAATTTCTCACAAAGATCTCCACCTTCAGGATACCTTATGATTTTTCTTTTTTGTAGAATCGTCCCTTATTCCTCTCTTTCCATAAGTGATAAATTGAAGCCCTTAAGAAAATTATACCAATTGCCTTCTTCCCTCCAAGTATGGACCTATTTTATAACAGTCGTTCCAGGAAATCAGTAAGTAGCCTTAAATTTAGATAACATAGAGACTAGTTATGGAATTCCATATTTTTTATGAGAATCTATACCAAAAAAATAAATGCTCAATGATTTCCGCTTCATCTTTACAAAGCAATTTGTTTATATTTATATTAAGATATTTTAGTATATTAAAATGTTGGTAGTTTTCTTTTGATAATAAGACACAAGAGGAAAGAAATTTTGGGTGGGAGTAGTTTGTGTCAAACTATTTCCTAGCCCTTTATAGATTGAGATAATTTCTTCTAGTAAAAAGTTAAAATAAATGTTGGATGTGTTACTAAGTGATGTATGATTATCCTTTTGACCCTGCTTTGGGATGAAATTAGGGAGATAGTTGAAACATTATCTACGCACCTTGTGCCATTGATTGTCCCGTATCCATACAACCACTTTAGATTTAAGTAGAAACCTTATACTAAGGTTTCAAATCGTGGGTTTATTTCTATTTTATAATATTTTTATTGCTCTCTTAGAACTATTTAAGGTCTTGTATGGGTGTTTTACGGATTCCATTAAAAAACAATTAAAACACTATCTTGTCTCTTAATATTTTATTTTATTCCTTCCCTCTGTCTCTAATATCTATTGTATTAGAGCAGGAGTATTGGAAGTAGCGAGACATCTATTAGGAGCAGGTGCATCATCAAGAGATGGATTTACAATAGTTGTCATGACTTTCATGCCTTTTTCACTTTAGTCGCTACCATCAATAAAAAATTTTATCTCTTAGTTCAACATTGTCAACCATCTATGCAAGTTAGATAAATAGGAAGGAAAAAGTAGCTAAAAACTGTGGGCTGACATAAAAAGAGTAGGCCATGATAAACAAAGGAACAAACTTAGTAGTCCAACCCTTAATTATAGATTTTAAAGGTGAAAAATATCACCGTTTGAGTCTCAAAATGAAATCAAGTCCCAAAAAATGTAGGACTTGGGTGGAAATAGGTATCAAGAACTAAGTTTACCATTGATTACGAGAAAATCATAAAAAGAATACAGAGGCCTTATTGTTCTTTCAGTTAGCACTAAAAGATGATATGTTTTCCCATATTCAATGGCTACTACCTCTAAAAACTCATGATAGATTTTGAATCTAGAATATTTGGGTGATAAGAAGTTAATCGCTATAAAATTACAAACTCTTTCTTATGATTTTGAGGCTAATTATAAAATATAAAGAATTATGTAATAATTCTTGTTGAAAGTGACTGGGATTATTAATCAAATGAAGTCTTATAGTGAACTCGTAAGTAAAGAAACTATTGTAAGATCTTAAGGAATTTAACCTCAAATTTTGATTAAAATTGTGAAGAATAAAGACTTGTCTACTTAAATTCTTAATGCAATGATGAGTTCCTTAATAACTCGTAAAGCTAGACTTGGCAGGTCCTATGAAAAGTTAGAGAAAAAGGCTTTAAGGTGAAAGGGGAGTTTTTGAATGGAAAGACAAAAAAGTTCAGTAAGCCTTGGTAGAAGCAGAGGTGAATTTCATTTACAAGGTCGTGGTGGCGATAGAGGAAGTGGCTAATTGGTGAATCACGTCATAAAAGCTTAATCCAATGTAAATATTGCAGAAAATTGGGACATAAAAGAAGCTACTTGCTAGACCCAATAAAGATAAGAACAAGAACACACAAATTGTACAGAGAAGGTTGAAGAGGAGAGCAAATTGTTCTCGACCCATTCACTTATTCAAAATGACGTCAACAAAAAAGATGTATAGTTTTTGGATAGTAGATGCTCTAACCACATGTCTGGAACTCAAAAAGCTTGATAAGTCCCAAAAAGTGAGGTCTAACTCAAGGATTGCAAGCAAATAAAGTTAAAGGTAAAGGTACAATTACTATCAAAATTATACAAGGTGATGTTAAGCTTCTTTATAATATGAAATTTGTGCCTAGTTTAGCTCATAACTTATTAAGTATTGGACAATTAATAACTAATGGATATTTTGTTGTATTTGATGATGATTCATGTGTTATTTACAAGAAAATTTTTGGTCAAGTCATAGCAAATATTTGTAAAAGATAAATTGACTATATCCCATTGATGTCTTAAATGATGTGAAAAAGCCTTAATTGTTAGGAGAAATAATGAGGCTAATTTATGACATCTATGTTATAGACATTTGAATGTGATTAGATCGAAAATTTTGAGAAAAAGAAATGATTTAGCTTACCAAAATTTGGTTAAATTGTTTTTATGAGGGATATGTTTATAGGAAACAAAATAGAAGGTCATTTCCTATTGAAAAGTCACGAAGGGCTTCTGATTGTCTTAAACTTGTATGTGCTAATTTTGTGGAAATGTGTATATAAAGTCACTTAGTAGAAGTTTCTATTTTATGTTATTTATGAATGAATATAGTTGAATGAGTTGGATTTATTTATTAAAATTCAAATATGAATCCTTTAAAAATTTCAAAAAAATTGAGTCACTAATGGAGAAACAAAGTAGGAGAAGCATAAAAGCATTTCAAACTAATCATAGCGATGAATTCTTATTTAATATTTGATTATTATTTTTACGAGAATGAAATTCACAAGGAACTTGCAAAACTATAGACATTAGAATAGAATGGCATCACGAAATGAAAAAATTGAACAATTGTTTTAAATTAGACACCTTATGAAGCTTAAAGGGTAAGAAGCTTCGGGTAAGTTTTTTAGAATTCTTTTTTTGTATAACATATGCTTTAGTTAATTCATATTCCAAGCATGATGAAAAAAAATAAGAAATGCATTTCTGTTGGCTATAGTCTCCAATCAAAAGCATATCATTTATATAATCCTGTAAGTAGCGAATTGATAATTAGCAAGAAGTTGCGTTCAATGAAAAAATAGATTTGAAGAGGAAATTTGATAACAAAGGTCTAAAAAATCAAGTTCTATAAGATTTTGATATTAGACAACCAAAAAGTTCAAACATACCATAACCTACAAGTTCAGCTCCTTTATTACCTACAAGTTTAGTTCCTTTATTACCTAGATATAACATCATTGTAAGCCCTACTAATTTAGATTCTCTAGCTTGTTCATAGAAAACATGATTGGGACTAATCATAAAAAGGATTCTTTATAAACAAACTAGCTTATCCTTTGTATGGGACTTATGTAGGGGTTGAAACAAAGAAACATTTGATTGTGAATTCTAATGTGGCAGATATGTATCTTCATGGCGAAATCAATAGTCCAAGTCAAATAGTCCTACCAACGGCATCAAACATGAAGTCGTTGATTCTCCCGAAAGGCCACAATTACCATGGATCTTGTCAATATCGGCATAAATTATCTTTCAACTCTATGTATTCTTCTATCCATATAGTACATTAAATGTACAAAATGGCTATAATGAGTTTATCTTATTCATATTAATAGTTACTCTAGGAGATTATTTATATGTGGTGCAAATGATTTGATTTTCATCTTCTTTCTAAAAAGGACAAAATCAATATAAGTCTAATGTATTTATTACATATTAGATACCTCTATTTTTAGATGTCCTTTTTACATTTGATCTAATCTCTTGTTGTCTCCCAATTGTTTTGTTGTACAACAAAACAATTGGGAGGCAACATTTTCCATTTGATTTCTCTTTTATTTTCAATATTTAAAATAGATATATCGAATAAGCCAATTTATTTGGGACACTACATATCCCTCTTTTCTTATTTAAAGATCAACCATTTGAATTAAGATAGCCATATATTAGGTTACATAAAAAAAAAACAATTTCCTCGCATTTATCACTACTACATTGTTCATTTTAGTTATTACTGTCTTTTTACTTATAATTTATGTAAAAACTGATAGTCAAAGAGTCTATTGTCTAATGCATCAGAAAGACGTACCATCCATCTTATCTAATGATAATAATGAAACACCACCAAGAAAATCAAAATCTCTTAAGGAAATTTTCGAGTTATATGACTTTGCTTTATTAGTCATTGACCCAACTTGTTTTGAAGAAGTTGTAGAACAACTTGAATAGTAGATTGTTGTGATAGAGGAGATGCAGGCCACTGAAATAAGTTCAATATAGGAGTTGATTGATGTTCTAGAAGGCAAGCATGTCATATTACTCAAGTGCGTGTTTTGAACAAAGTATAATATTGATGAAAGCATTCAAAAGTACAAAGCTCAACTTGTATAAAGAGATGCTTATAATAGCAAGGTATAGATTTTGAAGAGATTTGTTCTCCTATTACTCAATTTAAAATTGTGAGAATTATTTTTGAATTGGCTACTCAATTGGAATTACTTGTATACAAATTTAATGTGAAGTCCATTTTTTCAAATGGTGATTTAAAAAAGGATGTTTATGTTTCATAACCTTTGGGCTTTATTATTAGTGGCCATGAAAAATAGTTTACATGTTAAGAAAAAATCTCTATGAGTTAAAGCAAGCTCTATGAATTTGGTATAGTAAGATTGATTCATTCTTCCAAGATAGCAGGTTCACTAAAAGTGAAAATGGACCTACTCTTTATTTAAAGAAACAAGGTAATGGATTTTTTTTGTGGCAGTTTGCCTCCATGTAGATAATATGATTTATATGGATTCCTCAAAATCCTTATGATTTTAAGTCCTATATGTTGAGAAGTTTTAAGATCACAAATTTAGGCATATTGTAATAATTTTTAGGACTTGAGATCATATAAGGTGTTGATAGAATTTTTATGTCTCAAAAGAAATATACTGCAGACCTTTTAAAGAGGTTTAACATGGAAAATGATGAAGTGGCAATCACACCAATGAACATTTATAAGAACCTACAACATGAAGATGTGATCAAGAAAGTTAAATCAATAGTATTCAAAAGTTTAGATTTTGGTTTAAACTATCTGACACACACTAGACCTGACATTGCTTTGTTTGTTAGTGTTGTTTCTAAATTTATGCATAGTCTTACAAAACAACACTTTGGAGCAACAAAAAGGATTCTTTGTTATGTTAAACCTTTTGAAGAGGTTTAATATGGAAAATTATGAAGTGGCAGCCACACCAATAAACATCGATAAAAACCTAAAACAGGAAGATGGGATCGAGAATGTTAATCCAATAGTATTTAGAAGTTTAGATTTTTGGTTTAAACTATCTAACACACACTAAACCAGACATTGCTTTCTTTGTTAGTGTTGTTTCTAGATTTATTCATAATCTTACAAAACAACACTTTGGAGTAGCAAAAAAAATTCTTTGTTATGTTACATGGATTTGGTATTTAGTATTACAAAGTACTGAATTTTATATTAATTGGTTTCACTAACAGCATGTTATTTGAATGATGAAAAAGTACTATCAGTAATAGTTTTAACTTTGGTTCTAAAGCAGTGGATTTTAAAAAGTAAGAAACAATAACTCTATCATCATCCAAAGTTCAGAATGCAATAGTAGCTTTTGCAGTACAAAAAGCTTTATGACTCATAAAAAGTTCTTGTATATTTTAGTCTTTAGCAGAATGAATCCACTGAGATATTATATGATGATTGATCCCTAATTGTGATGGCAAAGAATCCTGATTTTCATAGAAGAACTGAGCATATCGATATACATAATCATTTCAATAGAAAACTAGTAGCTAATGACAAAATAATGTTGAAATTCCTGTGGCACTATTGAGCAAACATCAGTTATTTTCACAAAATCTCTTTCCTAGGCCAAACATTAGTTTTTCAGGTCACAGTTGGGTGTATGTAATTTTGATTCAAGGGGGAGTGTAAAAGTCATTTTGGAGCATATGATTTTTATGTTTTTATCAGTTAGTGTGTTAATGGTATCAAATCAGAAGTTATGTTGCTATTTTATAGTATGTTTTGTTACTCTTTTGGAACTATCTAAGGCCTCACACTGGATGTTTCATGAGTGCAGTAAATATTAATATTTTATTTTATTCATTCCTTCCCTAATATGCTCTACTATAAGTGACTCTAGGCAAGAAAGCTATCACTATGCTCCAACTTTGTTCATTAGGTGGATTTTGTTCTTAAAACTTTACCTTTTGGGTTCTCCTAGAAACATTTTGAAAAAAGAATAATGTAAACAAATATCTTTTAGAAGGTTATGGTTAAAGAATAATGTAAAAAAAGAATAATGGGTAAACATTTTGAAAAAAAAGAATATTTTGGGCTATGATAAGGGAGAGTAAAGAAATTGTTGATGCAACAAGACATGATAAAGAGGGTGCGGGAAAACAAACCATAAAATATAGATGAACTCAATTGGCAAACGTTATGTATATGTCTTGTTCTAGATCAAATTCTAAAAGTATAAAAATAGTTCGATACTACAAATTTGAACAAACTAAACAAATTAGGAGAGAGTACTATCGAAACAATAAAACGAACTCGAATTTCAGCAACGAAGATATACTTTACATTTCAACCAATCAATTTCATTATTTATGAATTCTGGATATATATTTTTAATACAATTTATATTCTTATGACATTATTTCTTAATAAGATAAGAATAAAAGGACAAGAAAATAGCATCTGTTGTTCAAGATGGAAATTAAAATAAAAATGTCAATAGATGTGATTTCGAGAAATCCAGTCATATACTAGTCAAAAGAAGATAACAGAAAATGTGTGGTCTAATTTTATTTTTATAATTTATGATCATACAAATTCACATACTATATTTCAGAACAGTAGATCAGGAACCAAATTAAACCTGAACATGGATGAAATATTTCAAATATATAACAATGATAGTGTTAGCTATATGGAGTATAGTAAGTGCTAAACATAATAAAGAATAGTTTCGTCCCCTTTGGCACACACCATAGCTCGTCCTAGTGGTTTTCGCCAGTAACATCCTTATGGCCCTCGGCTGGACTAGGACCAGAGTTCTTGACGTCCCCTGTACCGTGAAGAGTTTTGTACCTATGTCCAACCCCCGGACTTGGCCCTGAATGCAGCACTTCGCCTTCAACACGCAAATCATGAAGTCGACCTCCAAGCTTAAATCTACTAGCATCTCCAACCAACCTTGAACCACTTAGCTGTCGTGCTTCGACTCCATGAAGCAACATTGTTGTCAACAAGATCAGAGAACCAAGAAGGAGAAAGGAGAAGATTTTAGCAGTGTAGCTGTTTCCTTTGCCCATGTTGGAAATGGAAAAGCAATAAGCTATGGGTTATGTTCTGTTTGTTCCTTGTTCTTGAAGTAGTTTTATGTGCAACAAGTGGCATGCTGGGGTTGTATTTATAGTGGTTAAGAGACTGAGGTAAAGTTTGGGATTGTTGACTAAAATGGTATGGTATCATTTAAAGGGCATGTGAGATTTTAGCAATCTTTTCATTTGCCGCCTCCTTTGGTTCATGACGTGGGGAACCATCAAGGCAGTTTCTTCGGAAAGTGGACTTCTCGGTAAAAGAGAGACTGGTTTGGTCTCCAAAAATGGACAACTGATCCTAAAGTCCTATATAACAATAAAATTGAAGTCAAGATCATGATTTTTAGTACCTCTACTTTGGTTTATTATGTAATTATCTAGAGTCAATTTGTTAAATTTTGCAATGTGCTCTGGCCTTCCACTTGGCTAGCAACTTTTGATCTAATTTCGGCCAATTTGTGTTATCTGTACTGTATGCATAACTTTGAGTTAGCAGAATATGGAAGGCTTAGAGTTCCTTCTTTGGTTGTCCTACTTATGTATGAACTTAATTAGGTTAGGCCTAAAAGATTGGATATAAGTAACTTTCTGATTTCAACTTGAGCTAGCTTGGAACAGTAGAAAATGGACTTTGAAGCTTTACCATACTGCGATGGCTTGCATGAGGATAGTGACAACCACATCAGAAAGTAAGAGACATGGATGGTTCATGCAAGTACTGTGGTGGACTAGTTAATGTTGGTGAATCGTTAGTCATCATCAGTTCTTGAATCTACAAATTTTGGTGGTGATTACTATTTTAACTAACAATAGCGAGAATGAAATGCCCTTAAGGATATTGGTCCAAATTAATAGAGGATTTCCCAAATAATTTTTAGCTTTGGAGATTGCATGTAAGTTCTAAAATTTTCTGTAAACCTATCTATAGACCTTGGTTGGAGTAATAATTTATGAATGGAGCTCTTTTGTTGGCCTTAAGCAAAATGTTTTAAACATATACATCCCTTGTCGGTCACATAGAATCTATTAATTAATTGGATATGGACGGTGGACCCTTTTGATAGTGGGAAGGCATATATGTACAAAGCTCCAAGTTCGATGTTAATTTCTTCATTTCATGACTCTTTTAACTAATAGCCAAATTTGGAACCTTACAGTAATTTTAACTGTCTGCAACGGCCACATAGGTCAAGAGGATAAAAGGGTTGATAGTTAGTCACCTGAAACTCATCACCCTGACAGCGTAAATGTTGGACCTTGGCTCCCTGCAGACACACACATGCTATTATATTCACATGTACGAAATTGCTTCTCACCTTGGAACTTGATGTCTAGCAAGTGGACACTTTACATTTTGGTGCTCAAAATGGGGAATTAGTGTGAATTTCTTTATATGGTGCAATGGTGGATAGGCACGTCCTAAATATCCCTTAGAATACAACCGTGGGAAGAACGACTTCCTAAATAACCTCAATTTCTAAAGGTTATATGAACAAAACAAGTGAATTTCTTTTGCTATATGCTCGTTAGAAATGATATATATGATCACATGCTTTCAATATTTTGGAGTTAATTATGAATGTCAAATGAATATGAAAGTGTTTTTTAACTATTTAGTTCAACACGATTAAACAAAAATGTCTTAATACCAAACATAAGGTGGATATTTTAATACTATATATGAAAGTTACATAATGAATCAACTAGGAGTCCTCGTAGATAAAGAAATATACACAGATATATATCTAAGAGTTTGCGTTTACAAGTAATCAATTATGCCCCATTCCTACTCTTGACAAGCAACGACTGACAATAAGATTTAGGTAAACATCACTACTTTCCCTTTTGAGTTTATATTAGTGATCAAATTGTGTTTCCCAAGTGTAGATACATTCTAATGCCAGTAGGTTACATGATAATAATCCACTGGAGTACTTTGGGATGGATATGGTGATTATAATAATGTCGAAGTAGTAGTAGTCGTTTTAGCGTAAATTCAGTTACTTCTGATCTTTCAATTCGGCCTTATTCGACTCAAACCCTTTATTTCAATTTTTGGACCTACCACACTTTGACAGACTCTACTTGAACTCCACCAATATCTTTATTTCATACCTGCTACGATAAGAAAACTCATAACGTTCCATCCTTTAATTGACATTCATTACCTTAAAGGGCATATCTATGTCATCGGAATGTCAATGCAACTACTCCACTACAAAGTAGAACGCTATTACAGATGAATAGAGGTCAAGATTTGCCACATATGTCAAATTCAGGAACACGAGATGTTTCTACTTCATAAGGTCATTTGAACTTTTAGATGATAAAACTAAAAGTTTGGAATGTGACCTAACTTTGCATTAGAATCGATAAGGGCTTGTTAACGATAGTGGGAATCAAGCAACCATCCTTTTTTTTTTTGCTGTCCATCAAGAGTGAAATGCTGCTGACTAAATGCTCATTGTTACAGTATCGTCTGTGACAAAAACAAGAGATCTTTTGTTGTGAAAATGTTAGAAGGGTTTCGTTTTCAATGAAGATATTACAAACTCAGACATCTTTAATTAAATATTAAGGATAGATTGAAGTATGACAGCCTTTATTGTTGCTTACATCGAGAAATGGGATTAACTGTTGTTAGTTTGTTATCCCTTAAAAATAGGCCGCGAAAACAAGAAAACGACTGTATAATATTCGTGACATTGAAGGCAATGTTACTTGTAGAGTTTGCAACTTGAAGTAGGAGATAGCATTGTTGCGTGGAGTACCCAATAAAATTTGATCATCCCAATAGGGCTTTGAACATGGCGCGGCTTTTAGATTATCAAAACAAGGATGCTTCTTGTAATATACTTCCTCCGTTTTATAATAAGAGTCGTTTTAAAAAAATACACGCTTATTAAGAAAGTTAATACAATTATAGATATACCCTTATTAATACTTTCATAAAATTACCTCAGTAATCAGTATCTTAAATGAAATTGTGAGAGAAATTGCCTTAAAATTGTGATCTGTATAATTAAGATGAGAGAGAAATGAAAGGTTAATTTTGGAAGAAAAGTTATAAACATTCATACAAAGTCAAGAATGACACTTATTTTGAATAATTAAAATGTATCTAAAACAACTCTTATTATGAAACGGAGGGAGTATAGTTATATACAACCACGCATAATATGTGGTCGCTTGGCTTGAACTGATTTTAAAACAAGGGAGCTTAAGTTAATTTATACAATTCGTTGGACTTAAATTCATAAATTAATTGAATGTTTTATTTAAAAGACCTAATTAATATATTATTAAATATTGATATAAATTTATGGGATGCATATAAAATAATAAATACAAATCCTACCTGTGTTTTCCTTTGACTGCTCTGCGACTTCTGCTTAGTATAGCAAGATGTGTCTATAGTAGCACTCGTATATAAACGCTATGTACATATTTTGACTGGTTAATTTATTCTTCTGATTTACCAAACAAAAGAGGTCATTGCATAAAATAATTAACAATATTAAATATTTTTAGATTAAACTTGTTTTTGTTAAACTTTATAATTAAAACTACCATATAACCACGTTGTATTGTGCACGGTACAAGATCGGAACGAAATAAATATAACAGGTGATCTGAATTCGTAACATTAGGGGGATGAAGTAAGAGTTTCTTGAATAGACAAAAGTGATCAACTTCTTAATTATGTGGAACTGAGAAATTTATTAGCGCGTGACTTAAACAGAACCGTGAAGTCACTTGATAGGAGTAATACATAACATTTTAAATAATTCAATAACTTATTTATTTTAATATAGAATAATTCAAGAAATACTGAGTATATTCACTATTTGTTGTAAATTTTCTTATTACTAAACAGCAAAGTTATTAACAAGAAAATTGCATAAATTGATGTTTTATCAGTAAAAATATTGAATGATGAATTGATTTTGATAATCATACTTCTAAAACAAAGTCTCAAATGATCATCATAAACATAACCAATACTTCAAACCTAAAACAAGTATTTAATGGGCTCAATGAAAGTGTATGTATCTTTTGGGGCATATGTTTAGAAACTTAAAATACAGTTACGAAGAGAACTACGAACTTGTGCAATAACTTGAGAAAGAAAAACTAATGAAAAATACGGAAGCAGTAATGAAAACTATGTTTACTTATGGAAAGATATCCAATTCCAAAGACATTGACGTATCATAAAAGCCAAGAAAAACAAGTCATTAAGGTTCTGCAATGGTCCCATAATCATAGGCTTGAAATACTAAACATGAGGACAGTCGGCAAGCCAAAAAAGTTGACAATTCTTCCTCTTCTGGCCTCCTTAAATCTGTTAGATTTCTCCAAAACAAAAAAAAAAAAAAAACAGAGAGCTGAGTGCGAAGAAATGAAATTTTACTTTTGACAATTGGGACTTCTTTTTTGATAGTCAAAGATTTTCGTTATTAGGTTGACGTTTTTAGTTCAACAACTTCATGTCATAATAATTTGCATCAACTTAATTACGTGACCTTTTTGTCCTACAATTAATGTGCATTATAATTTAGATATTTTAAGACTAAAAATTAGAAACTAAGATATGTAAATAAAACCATGTTTATATATAAACAAATTATAAATGTTTTTAAGTGAACAATTAATGATTAAGTTTTCTCCCAATAATCTTAGCAACTTTTATCAAATACCTTATGGCATCATTGTTAGGGATGCTTTTGAATATAAATAAATACCATGATATGATATAATAGTGTTAGTCTCTAATGACAATTAGAAGGAAGGTGAATTATGTGCTTACAATATTTAATACAATTTTCTAACCAATGAACTCAATTTAACAATTTTCAATATATATAAGCATAAAGGAAATGGTTAATATAAATCAATTGAACAATTAAATAATACTTTAAAGGGATACAGAAGAGAAAGTAAACCAACTTATTGTGGTTAGGTAAATAATCCTTACTTGCATCCATTCAAAAGATTCTTTTGAAATTCCACTATAATTCTTTTTTAAGATGAAGAATAACTTTTATACAATCTTTACTTAATAAAGAGAATTTTTAATAATCTTCTTTCATGATCAAAAGGAGTCTCAATGTCATATGTAATACCTCCAAGTATAATAATATAATGCCTTAACCAAATCTTACAACTTAAAATATTTCACTTTATCATTTGATGGCGTAAAGAAGCTTATTGACACAAATATGAGACAATAATTCTCAAATAATTGAAAATATTTAGAAATATATGTAAAAATGCCCAAATATTGCTTTAGATAAGAATCAATTAAAAAGTATTTATAGGGTTTTAGCACCCCTACTAGCCGCCAGAGTTAAAAACTACATGTTATAATAGCTAGTTATAGAACATTAGTTGATCAGTATAACATATTAGTCGACCAGTGTGCATTGAATGCACATATTTACTAGTCGTTGAGATATTGGTCAACCATTAGAGTATATTTATAGCATCCCACTCCCACAAGACCCAAACCAGATATCGAGGGTGATATCCGAACCCGTGCCTCACGAGAGTGGTATGCTAGAGCAGTCAAAACAGTTTAAAAACTCGGTAATACATTTTTCTTTTTGAAAAACAATCGAGTGTGCAGATATCAGTAAATAATTTGAGCCCATTTTAATACGAAATCATTTTCGATCATAAAACAATTCCAGTCATAAATCAATTCATACACACATTATCCATAGCCAAAATTGGGCCCAATACAATAACGGTACTAATATGCAGGATTTGTAGAATTACAAGTTTACAATAACACCGAATGACTCTAATGCAGATGTGAAACTGATCCCGACTTCAAACTCTGACTCTTTTGCGGTAATCATACTCTCGTTTATCTAACGGGGTACTCGTCAATTCCTAAAAAATAATTGCAATGTTGGGTGAGTTTGCGAACACAATGAGAAACCATCATCGATGGTTCACTCAATTCATGCATATACACACAATTTACCAAATATCAAATACGATCACATTTCTCAAATGTAAGGCGTTTCGCCTTTCACACAATTCACATTCAATCACACTATATATGCAATGTACATGTGACACTTTCCAATTTATTACGATGTTGTGACCGTGCGCTGCTAAATCGGCCCGATGGATTTCGGCACATTAACGGTGAGCCTGTGGCTCTGAAATACGTTGGGCTTGAATGCCCTGATACGGTGAGCCTGTGGCTCTGATAAACGTTGGGCTCGAGGCTCTGTTGCGTTGAGCTTAAAGCTCGATGATATCGTTATCGCTCCAAATACAATTGTCATTATCGATCATACCTTTATGCATGAATGCATATGCTCCAATTTCCATTTACCGTCATTTACATTTCAATGCCATTTCCCATTCCTTCGGACCTTTGGTCCGGTATTTCAGTCATGAACATTTTTAGTTTATTTCAGTAAAACATTTATAATCAGTTACACACAATAGCACTTCAATATCAAGTTTCCAGTACTTCGGACACCTATGGTCTGAAATCAATCACAATCAAACACACATATCTTTTCATTATCTCCACATGGCATCAATGTAGAATATTAAACACATAAAGATTGAGGAACCAACTAGGTTACTCACCTGTACTTCCGAGCTATAGCCTGGAAGTCCCAGCAATATCCGTGGAATTGTTCCATCGGTGCCTCTAGAACAATTAAATAATTTCCATTACTAAATGCACAATCATAAATAATTCAATAGTGCACATGTCTTAAATAAAAGATGTACGATGCCTATTCATGACTTTCCCGGTACTATTTCCCATTTTCGACTTTATTTTGTCACATTCTAACCTTTTACTCAATTGCTCAATAATCACTCACTTTCGATTCAATAACATATTACGGAACTCCATCAATTCCATTTCTAATATTCAGTCAATTTATCAAGTCATACTAGCTAAGGTATTAACTCAAAATCAATATCACTATTTTCTAGATCGAATTTATCCTTTATGCTCAGTTTCTAAAATGCCCAGTAGCATTGATTTTATTTTCAAAGTCTCACATTATACTCCAATTGTTAAGAAACAATCTTTAGGTGTAATACAATCACGTCTTTAACTTTATTTCACTAATTGAGATCTCAAAAACCTGAATTCAAACTCTCATTCTTTTCCTCAATTGTAGACCTCGTTCTTTAGTTCATAACGAATCAAGAATCACCTCAATTGGAGGTCTACCCCATTAGTTATGCCCTAAAAACCAAACTAAATCAGTTCAAAAATCTGGTCCTCGCCGCGACGTATGGACGCTCGCCTCGACGTCTATACAGTGGCTCGTCGTGACGTATAAACTTGCTCGTCGCGACGTCCCAATCTATCGCTCGTCACGACGTGCACGTGACGTGCGCTCGTCGCGGCGCCTATGCACGTCGCGGCATACACGCGTCGCGGCGAATACTCCTTTTCTCGTCGCGATGTCTAATCATTTTCTCGTCGCGACGTGCGGGCCCTGGTTCATCTTCTCCGATTCGCTTTTTACTTTTCTCTCTCTAAAACCAGTCATAACTTACCCATAACTTCCCCAATCTTCACAATTAAACTCATATATGCATTAAACAATCATAAAAACACATTAAAGCCGTTTCACTTACCAATCAAGCCTCAATCCTCAAATCTTCCGAAAATCTTCTAAACCTTTAACACCAACGATCATCTTCCTTAGGATTTAGGCTTGGCTTTACACAAGGAGAAGGAGCTATCAAGCAACAAGCCAAAAATCAAGCATGGTGAAGAAACAAAGAATCGATCGAAGGAGAGGAAAATTTGCCTTAGGGAGGAAGACTTTTCTTTCTTCTTCCCTTATAACCGTAGATATTTAAAGGTTAATCACCTAAGTCTCTTGTCTTTTTCCTCGCAAAACATTTAAATCTCTTTCTCTTTTCAATTCATTTCTAGTCCAATTTGTCTCCAAATTTTAATAGCTCGATATATTAAATTCCAATATCATATATCTAAATTTTTCCATTGCCATTTACCAATTATTCTAGCACTATGCAATCAATCAGTCCATCACTCGAAAAATTTTCGGTTCGGACTTTTTCTCCCAAATTTCCAGAAAAATTTCCTAAAGTTCACTGTCAACTAGCGATCACTCAATATAGTTCCAACTCAATATTCAAACTCAATTATTCCCAAAATTCTCAATAATTCATAATCAAATCTAATTATCTCACAAATCACAATTCATATCAAATTCAAAATCAAATGTCGGGAAAATGTCATGAATGCATGTACCTACATGTGCATGTGCAAAAGACCCATTCCTCTAAAATTAGAGGCCAAATGAATGCTTAGTCAATAATATGCGGTAAAAATCCTAACCCGTCTCAATTTACCAATATAACCTTCCCATCGGTGACGGGATGTTACAATTCTCTCCCCTAACAAAAATTTCGTCCTCGAAATTTCATATACGATTGATCAAGAAGGAAGGGGAGTCTTTTCGATCATTGACTCTCTGTTTTCCACTTATTTCGCTACACGAATAATTTCTACCACTTAACTGAAATCAAAACAATCAATGAACCACTCGCCTTTCTCAAACTCTACATTGCCTTACTGTTTTCTCATGATTACTCGCAATTCATCACTTTCAATATCAATAACACAGATATCGGATTCTAACAATATTTCCTAATCTTGTCTATGTAACACTTTGGATCCGAATCATCTTTTAGGTTTTAAACTGAATTGCCAATTCTTATCTACACCACAGTCACATAGATAACCTCTATAAGCCTTTATCTCTATCTAAGTGTATCTTGGTCGAGGCGATACACTTCAAAGCATTTCATTTATCACTTATCAGATTACATCTCTTTAGAGTTAAAACACTAATCTCATAAGATTCTAATAGCCTCGATCCACTCAAATCATTGCCCTTTTACTTGGATTTCCTATCCTCATTACAGATTCATTTTACTCATCAACATAATACACTGTTCAAATGGTGTCACCCACACAACAATTGTTATGTCCTCAATCCGACTGGACTATACATCAATTTCATGTCCCTATGAACCCCACAATACTAGTTTGACATTTGTTTCCAACATTCAAGTCCGTTGGTTGATCACACATATAATCATTTGATTTTTCCCTCTAAACCATCAATTACTCTTTCGATGTACTCTTACTAAACCATAAGGCTTTGATCGTTCTTCGTGATTTCTCTAACGGTTTCTTTAGTCTGTACTACACATATTTCTTAATCGAACTATACATATCACTTTCTTCAACAATTGGAGTTATTTTCAATTCCTCGGTAAGGTTCACAAATTTCAAACACCTTAATTTGGTCTTTGCCAATCCTTTATATACACGACTGATTTTGAAATTCCAATAACTAATAATATATTCTTTTTGCCCCTTGTTACTAGCTCGTCAAATTGCACTCAGTAATACAAGCTTATCACCCGAATTGTGGTCTTCTGCCATTGAAATTTTTGTTCAATCCATTAAATTGCACCACTAGCTTAGTTTGAAATAATCAATAGCTTAATCCTTTTCAAATCATTCGAATTTCCGAAATCTCTTGACCGTTATCGATTTGCATATCCATGAACATCTTCAAAATGTTTCTGTACAATGAATGTCTCCAAGCTTTTAAAGCAATACTCAGTGCAACAAATTTCAAATCATTAATCATAATACAGCCCATGAAGTTATATTTGTCCCCAGGTACATAAAATCACTTTACACAATTTCAATAGATTGCATCATAACCTTTACTGGGACACCTTAGTATATATATTGCAAAATCTCCAAATATAGCGATACGATCAATACTCAATTTGTAAATTTTCTCCAAAAGTCTCTTTTACAATCATCAGTCATACCATTCACACATTTTCCTCAAACATTATTGTCAAAGCTAAACCAGAAAATCTTTGATAATTTCTGGACGCATCCAGCATTCAGTTAGTTCTGAATAACTCCAAACCCCGTATATAGTCCCTACAATTTCGCATTTTATCAACACCGATAATTTCATTAGGTCTCCCAATGCCCCCTGTTAGTATACTAATTCATCCATTATTCATTCAATCAGATTAAGATTCACTCATATGAAACTTGCATGATATAAAATTTCCTCAACGGTGCCAATTTATCTTCTTCACTTTTCAAATACGTTTGATCGATCATCGATGATCGTGGTCACTATTTACTCTAAACACAATTGAGACACCTTACTCTTCAATAATACAATCAACTCCTTATACCCATAATTGATTCATATAACTCTTTAAATTATCGAACGTCTCTAATGAGGAACAATTTTCTTATAATTTTCTCAGTTTCATCGTAACATATTCTGACACATGTTCCTTTACCCTCATTTCTCCACATAACCCAATTTATTTGCGATAGATCACTCCCTGGGTTGAACAAACGTTCATCATATCAAAAAAATTTTTATACTTTCAGAACATAATTACAAAAAATATACACGAACCTATATTCTCCTCATATTCGGAATTAATATTTCCTTGATGTTCAGTAATTCTCTTACATAATCAGAGTCATTTCACCAATATAATGCACACTTTTTCAGTAGCATTTTCTACCTCTTACGCTTGAGGCTCTGCTAGAATTAGGACTCCAAAATTTACTTGTACTTCATTTCAGATTTATCTCTTCAATGATTACTCTCAAATCAAATCGCCGATCAACTAAACCTTATCAATCATTAATCTTTGTTCATAAAACTTTATCAATCAACTATTTTTTATCACTATATCAGTCACTCTTAATACCTCGAGAAGATCAATTTCAACTATGCATAATATCCCAATAAGAGTAGTTCATGCCATGCCTTACAAGATCAGAACATCCCTTATAATGAGGCTCTGTAGGGCACTTAAACAATTTCATTTACTCTAATATCTTGGCATACATCGCCATAATCATCACATCATATCTGAAAATGTATTCACATCATTTACCCATCAGTAGCCTTACTACTAAGAACACTTTAATCCTATTTAGTTCTAGATAACCTTTCTCTTTTTGGTACCAGTTCTCGATCATGGGGACTTTGCTACGCTCATGTCCCTCTTTTATTCCCTCAAGCTCATTACCTGTGCTAACATCATTAACTGTCTCACTTCTTTCCCAATTGATCACTATAAGCACTTTCATTTCTTATTCCAACTCGAATTGAACTTTAAACTATAAGAACTATGACTGGCGGTTATCCACTAACTCACCAATTGATTCCGACATCATCTATACACGTGTGATGCCTTTTAGCTTAATAGTTTCACTTGCCATGGAGCTTCCATAATCAGGT
This sequence comes from Erythroxylum novogranatense, assembly GCA_029891385.1. Lineage (NCBI taxonomy): Eukaryota > Viridiplantae > Streptophyta > Magnoliopsida > Malpighiales > Erythroxylaceae > Erythroxylum > Erythroxylum novogranatense. Next base: position 104,506,673 of record CM057227.1, read on the forward strand.
GTGTAATTACGTATGCAATCAACTGAACCTTGACAACTTTTTCATCTACCATCTTTATTGTCTTACATTTCAATCTTTTTATTATTGCATTATACCCATGTATTTTCATACTTAAATCAATCTCATAGATGTACAATCATTCTTAATTTCTCACTAACATAATTTGACTCAAAGTCATATATCAATATTCCTAACTCTCGGCACAGTAATCAATCCCAATTGTAACTTCTCTAGATCACAAAACATTTTATTTTCATCCACTATATTTATACACTTTCATTCTTGCCATTTCTAACATATCTCTATTTTCCTTTATCAATTTCTATCCTCCATTCAAAGATATACTCAGTATAACACGGATATTGCATTTCTTAATATATCCGCCAATACCAGTACACCAAATCTTCATCTGTCAAATCGAACCATACACTTTTTTTCCAATTCCTCGATATTCACAACTTCCTTTTATCATCTTCTAACATATTATCATTTTCCTTACTATTTCTAACCGCTTAAATGATTGATATATGCTCATGCATGTGACTCATACACTAGACTAGGGATCAGCTGTCACTGTCTGCCGAGACATGACTTTAATGCATGTAACTTGAAACATTTTTCAGAATGCCCATGTAAGATTGTACTTCTGGACTCTGATATCACAAAGGTAGCATCCCACTCCCGCAAGACCCAAACTCGATATCGAGGGTGATATCTGAGCCCGTGCCTCACGAGGGTGGTATGCTAGAGCAGTCAAAACAGTCTAAAAACTCGGTAATACATTTTTCTTTTTGAAAAACAATCGAGTGTGCAGATATCAGTAAATAATTTGAGCCCGTTTTAATACGAAATCATTTTCGATCATAAAGCAATTCCAGTCATAAATCAATTCATACACACATTATCCATAGCCAAAATTGGGCCCAATATAATAACGGTACTAATATGCGGGATTTGCATAATTACAAATTTACAATAATACCGAATGACTCTAATGCAGATGTGAAACTGATCCCGACTTCAAACTCTGACTCTTTTGCGGTAATCATACTCTCGTTTGTCTAACGGGGTACTCGTCAATTCCTGAAAAATAATTGCAATGTTGGGTGAGTTTGCGAACTCAATGAGAAACCATCATCGATGGTTCACTCAATTCATGCATATACACACAATTTACTAAATATCACATACGATCACATTTCTCAAATGTAAGGCGTTTCACCTTTCACACAATTCACATTCAATCACACCATATATGCAATGCACATGTGACACTTTCCAATTTATTACGGTGTTGTGACCGTGCGCCTGAAACTGTCCCAGTGACGGGCACATTAACGGTAAGCCTGTGGCTCTGAAATACGTTGGGCTTGAATGCCCTGATACGGTGAGCCTGTGGCTCTGATAAACGTTAGGCTCGAGGCCCTGTTGCGTTGAGCTTAAAGCTCTGATAGACGTTGGTTGCTCCGGTCACAACTGTCATTATCTGATCATACCTTTATGCATGAATGCATATGCTCCAATTTCTATTTACCGTCATTTACATTTCAATGCCATTTCCCATTCCTTCGGACCTTTGGTCCGGTATTTCAGTCATGAACATTTTCAGTTTATTTCAGTAAAACATTTATAATCAGTTACACACAATAGCACTTCAATATCAAGTTTTCAGTACTTCGGACACCTATGGTCCGAAATCAATCACAATCAAACACACATATCCTTCCATTATCTCCACATGGCATCAATGTAGAATATTAAACATATAAAGATTGAGGAACCAACTAGGTTACTCAATTGCATTTCGAGCTATACTTTGAAAGTCCCAAAGAATATCCGTGGAATTGTTCCATCGGTGCCTCTAGAACAATTAAATAATTTTCATTACTAAATGCACAATCAGAAATAATTCAATAGTGCACATGTCTTAAATAAAAGATGTACGATGCCTATTCATGACTTTCCCGGTACTATTTCCCATTTTCGACTTTCTTTTGTCACATTCTAACCTTTTACTCAATTGCTCAATAATCACTCACTTTCGATTCAATATCATATTATGGAACTCCATCAATTCCATTTCTAATATTCAGTCAATTTATCAAGTCATACTGGCTAAAGTATTACCTCAAAATCAATATCACTATTCTCTAGATCGAATTTATCCTTTAGGCTCAGTTTCTAAAATTCCCAGTAGCATTGATTTTATTTTCAAAGTCTCACATTATACTCCAATTGTTAAGAAACAATCTTTAGGTGCAATACAATCACGTCCTTAACTTTCTTTCACTAATTGAGATCTCAAAAACCTGAATTCAAACTCTCATTCTTTTCCTCAATTGTAGACCTCGTTCTCTAGTTCATAACGAATTAAGAATCACCTCAATTGGAGGTCTACCAAATTAGTTATGCCCTAAAAATCAAACTAAATCAGTTCAGAAATCTGGTCCTCGCCGCGATGTATAGACGCTCGCCGCGGCGTCTGTATAGTGGCTCGTCGCAACGTATAAACTTACTCGTCGCGACGTCCCAATCTATCGCTTGTCGTGACGCCTATGCACGTCTTGGCATACGCGCGTCGCGGCGTATACTCCTTTTCTTGTTGCGACGTCTAATCATTTTGTCGTCGCGACGTGCGGGCCCTGGTTCATCTTCTCTGATTCCCTTTTTACTTTTCTCTCTCTAAAACTAGTCATAACTCACCCATAACTTCCCCAATCTTCCACAATTAAACTCATATATGCATTAAACAATCATAAAAACACATTAAAGCCATTTCACTTACCAATCAAGCCTCAATCCTCAAATCTTCCGAAAATCTTCTAAACCTTTAACACTAACGATCATCTTCCTTAGGATTTAGGCTTGGCTTTACACAAGGAGAAGGAGCTATCAAGCAACAAGCCAAAAATCAAGCACGATGAAGAAAGCGAGAATCGATCAAGGAGAGGAAAATTTGCCCTGTGGAGGAACACTTTTCTTTCTTCTTCCCTTATAACAGTAGATATTTAAAGGTTAATCACCTAAGTCTCTTGTCTTTTCCTCGAAAACATTTAAATCTCTTTCTCTTTTCAATTCATTTCCAATCAATTTGTCTCCAAATTTCAATAGCTCGATATATTAAATTCCAATATCATATATCTAAATTTTCCATTGCCATTTACCAATTATTCTAAAGACTACGCAATAATCAATCATTACTTAAAATTTCCGGTTCGGAATTTTTCTCCCGAATTTCCAGAAAATTTTCCTAAAGTTCACTGTCAACTGGTGATCACTCAATACAATTCCAACTCAATATTCAAACTCAATTATTCCCAAAATTCTTAATAATTCATAATCAAATCTAATTATCTCACAAATCGCAATTCATATCAAATTCAAAATCAAATGCCGGGAAAATGTCATGAATACATGTACCTACATGTGCATGTGCAAAAGTCCCATTCTTCTAAAATTAGAGGCCAAATGAATGCCCAGTGAATAATATGCGGTAAAAATCCTAACCCGTCTCAATTTACCAATATAACCTTCCCATCGGTGACGGGATGTTACAATATTGGTCAATCGATGTATCCTTAGATTTATATTGGTTGACCACATACATACAATGATCGGCCAATGTGTCAAGATGTCATCCAATTATAAGGTCAATTTTGATAAAAAGAAAATTCCTACTTATGTCCAATTTTGAAAAATCCTCAATTTTAGTACTGTGCCTAAGTTGAAAATTTAATTAAAGCAAAAAGGGTAAGTTTTAGCAAAAGTAAGGGTCAAAGTTATAAAAATTAAACATAATTGTAGTATTCAATTATCAATATCATAAAATAGTAAATAATTTTAAATTTACCAAAATGGCAAACAAAAGAATGATATGACAAAGTACCTAAAATGTCAAATTTGAATAAAATTATAGATGTATCGATATAATTGAAATTATAGATGTATCGATATAATTGAAATGGTAACAACCATAACACCTTTTTACTATGGAAGCATCAATTTAAAAATAACCTGAATTTAGAAAACATTTTAAAATCCTCATATTTGAAACCCAAGGATACTAAAGTTTCAATTAGATACAACCTAACTTGATTCTTATCAAAAGAGGGATGTTGTTTTCTAAAATAAAGAGCGAGTTGTCTATTTCTTTTGGAAGATATAAACAATCGAGATGAAATATATATATATATATATATATATATATATATATATATATATATATATATATATATATATATATATATATATATATAAAAGAGATTAAAACGTTAAGAATTATTGACCACATGCCTCAATTGGTCGGTGTTGGACCCAATTATTTTTATTAAGCATGATTTAATTTATTTTGAGGTCTTGTTAGATTAATTATTTTGGAGTAATTAGTATGTCAATGTTAGGAGGAATTATTGTTTGAATTGATGGAATTGAAGTATAAATGTAGTAAGAATGCATGAGGGGTAATTTTGGTAGATCACTTAATCCTTTAAGTTATAAGGCATAAGTGGAAGGGCATAAGGGCCATTTTACAAGCTTTAAGGGTGTGAATTAGAAGAAGAAGTGATTTTGTCTTCTTTGAGAAGTGAGCATCGTGGAAGAGAGGAAGAAGAAGGGAAAAAGAGAAGAAAGCCAAACTAGGGTTTTGGAGAATTTGAAGGATTTGAAGCTTCTTCAAGTAAGTATAAGCATTAATTGGATGATTGAATCTTGTTTAATGATAGTTGGAAGTGAAAATGAGGTTGAATGGTGTACAAAAATGTGTAATCTTCTAGGGTTAATGATTCTTTTGTGTTTGTGATTGATTTTGGGTTGGAATGAGTTTAGAAATGAAGTAGGAATGATGATTTAGGGTTAAGATGAGTTATATTTGAAAGATGAGAAGTTTATAGTTGAAGAATGTGGAAAAATAGGTTTTCGGGAGGATTTCGGCCTCGCATGTCGCGGCCTGTTCTTGCGCACGCCGAGGCCATTTTTCTGCACCGATATGTTTTGGTATTTTAGGCATAACTTTTGTTGTAAATGTCTAAATGAGGTGATTTTTGATTCGTTGTAAACTAGAGACATAGGAATATAAGTTTTATGAAGAAAGGAAGTTTTGAATCAGTCTTTAAAGATCTCAAATTGTGGATGGAAGTTGAGTATAGATTATAGTTTCAGCATAAGGTTAGTCCCAACATGATTGGGGTATAACTTCCATGTTTTTGAACCAAATGGAATGAGTTTGGTGTCGTTAGAAACTTAAGACAATGAAGAACATTTTGATAGGAGGAAGTGTTACCAAATGTCTTCATTTCTCTGATCATAACGATCATGGAAAAGTTGACCCGAAATCTAGTTTTGAAAGAGTTATAATTCAATTTTCGCGTTTTGATTATTAAAGCCTTATAAATTTTCTTTGAATGTTGATTGATTGAGAAATTGTTTGCGTTTAGGAAATCAAGCAGACCTAATCCGATCGCAAGAGGAAGGACAACTTTGAACTTGGATTATCAAGCGATATTAGGTGGGTGATGTATTTATAGTTATTGTGTGATTAGGCAAATTCTTGCCTATGTGTGAATATATGTTGTTTGTTATGCATTGTGAGATGCATAACATTTTGATCGAATATGTGGTTAATTGTTTGAGAATGATTTGTTATGATATTTTTAATGATTTTGATTTCGTATACCTTGAAAGAAGCATGAGAATTGATATGAGTAAATTATGATTTTGATCATGTTATGCCTCGACTTCGGTCATGGCATTCTGTATACATGAAAAGCATGAAAGCATATCATCTGATAAAATGATTCTGAGCATGATTATGTGCTTTTTTTTAGGCGAGAGTGGAACCATTCTGTTCGTCACGTGCACGATGACAAGAGCCTTCTCCCGGCTGCCCGCTTGTGGCATATGAGCTTCGAAATGGACTCATTCTGTTCAGGGTGTAAACTTCGGTTTCTCCCTTCTGTTTCCATGAAACCCTCGAGCCGCGTGATGTGCATTGCATAATTGAACTGTTCATTATGAAACATACTAAGTGTCATACGTTGTGAAATGTTTTGTGAGTTGAATTAGATGTGATGGATGTGTAAATTGCTTGAATATAGTGAGTGCTAGAATTGCTGCATGTATATATATATACATACATATGCTTGAAATTGTGCTAGTTACCGATGGCTATAAATATATTAGCTACTGAGCTATGTAGCTCAACCTATTATTTTTCCCTCCTCAGGTGCGACTCAAGACGACAATTGATCCTTGCAAGGCATCAAAAAACTCCGCAATAGTTAGAGATCTTTGCACTAAGTTAGTGACTGTTTTGGATAGTTTATTAAGCATATCAACATTGAGCATCCTTATGTATTTTGTTTTAAGCTTTTATATGTATTGTGTTATGTAGCAAAGTTTGTTCAATTTCTTGAATTGTAATGACATAAAGAATTGAAGTTCCTTTTGTATATGAGTTTGTTTAACTTTTAGTTAGAATGGATGTGTATGTGTTAGAATGTATGTGCAAATGTTGGGAGTCGTGTAGTGCCCCCTCACCGTAGGGGTACATATCGGGAAACCCGAAGGTCGCTGCGACACATATCCCACAATAAGGGTGCACTACCAGAACATTATCCAATAATATCCACATGGCATCGCAATAAGTAAAACCATAAAATATCACAATAAAGTAAATCAAGAATTTGAATCAAAATAATAATCATCTGCAGTCATCCAATGTCAGAATAGACAAGTCTATCAGTCTCCTAACAAAACCAAAAAGGAAACTGATACAAGCATCTATCCTAAGTCATCCTCAAAAGCTAACCCAAATTGACCGACACAGCCATCGCGCTTCTCGCCAAAGACTCGAGCGGCATGGAGAAGAAGATCTTCGGAGCTAGGAGTCTACTCTAACAGTCCTGAAAAATAGGTTGCAATTTTGGGTGAGTTTGCGAACTCAGTGAGAAACCATCATCGATGGTTCACTCAAATCATGCATTACATAAATTAAATGCATAAAGACGCACACAAGATAATATCAATTAACAATATTATATACAAGGTACATGTAACATCCCACCCCTCCGGAAGGGTAAAATAGTAAAATTGGCATAGGATGAGACTAATAGGGAATATTTAGTACTGTTCATGCATAATAGGATCGATACACGTGATCAATTGTGTATATGGAATTACGGTAAATGCATTCATGACATTCACAGTAATTGGGCCTAAAGCAATTTTATTAGAATTCATGGGATAATTGAGTTTGGAAAATTGTTTAGACTGCACCATAAATGGTTTTACATTTTAGGATTTTAGGAATTTTCTGGATTTTTCGGAGAAAATTCTTGACCGACAAAATGCAGAATCGCCTAAACATGTTTTGGGGTAGAAAAGGTGATTTTGTGATTGAAAATAATTTGGAGTGCACTTGTTACTGTTTTATAATTTTAGAGAATTTCATTAATTCTCGAAAAATAATTAGGGAAATTCTCTGAATGGATAAATCGCCAATTGGCTAACAAATTCGATTCTCGATAAAAATCGCTACCCACCGGTACTGTAATATTGGGTATTTTATTTTGGGACTGAAAGTAGGGTCATTAGAGTTAAATGGAGTAACATTTTGAATTGGATTAAACAAACATATTTTGACTTTTCTATGAATTGTGTACCAATTAAAATTTGACATTTAAAAGTGTAACATTAAATGCTTCCTCATCACTTTCTCTCAGTTATGTAAGTGTTTAAAGGAAAGGAAGAAGGAATTTTGTGCTTTGGTTACTCTCCACCCGAAAACACACTTCTCCTTTGCATATACATTGAAAATTTTCTCATCTTTCTTTACAACTTCAAGATACCATTTCTTATTCCATCAAAGCTAGAAGATGAGCTTTGTGCATACTTGAGAAGGGAAGGAAGTTGGTACTTTGGTGGGTGTAGAAGTAGAAGGTAAAAGTTAGAAGTTGAAGCTTTGAAGGAGGTTTTGTCTTAGGTATGTATTCATTAAAGTTTTGATCTTTAAATGATGTCTTTCATATGAATTAAATGCCATGATAGTATGGGGTAGTTAATAAAAGGGTTTAAAGCATGTATTAGGTTTAGGTAGGCATTAAAGTGATGATTATTATGATTTGAAGAAAAGGGGATGAGGCTAGATGAAGATGCATTGAAGTTAATGATATGGTTTGATTTTGAATTGAATAGGGATAATTATTTGAGTCCTTGAATTGAGGAAGTTAATGCTGTAAATTTTCAGTGTTAGCCCTAATATATGTATGACTGTATTAAAATTTAATTTGTATTTATTTTGATGTCTAGTGATGTGAAAAGGTATTGGAAGTGGTTGAACTAAGGTTAACCTGAAATCTGGAAAGTTGGAATTATAATTGATGTTACTGTTTTATTCATAATTTAATGTGTAGAAATGAAAATGAGGTAAGGTTAGTGGCCACTGAAACTTTGGTATGTTGGCTTCAATTTAGTGTGAAATAGGTGTTGTTGAATTTCAATGATAGAAGGGTGAAATTTTGCATGGAAAGTTACTGTTCCATTGCCTGTGAACAGTAACCGCAACCATGACATCTGAGTTTGCTGATTTTATGAATTAATTGAGATGGAATTAGGAGAATGGTCTTCATGGAAGTTGTAGAATATTTGATTATCTTTCCATTGCTATTGATCTTGCTATTTTAGAATTGTGTATTGGGAGATATGAATTGATTACTAATGACTGGTTTTGAGCAGTTTGGATGAAACCTAGCTTAAGTGTGATTTTGTGAGTTTACTGATTAGAGGCAATTTTAACATTTTAAGTGGACTGAACTGGTGTGAGTGAGCTTCTGAAAAGTTTTAGAGGAAAGATTACCTTGAAAATGACATATGGTTTGTAATTTTTAGAAGTCAGAATTGGGAGTTATGATTTTTCAAAACCTGACCCTACATTAGGTTATGGTGGTGATCATAACAGAAACTTCCATAACTGTTTTGAAATTGTTAGAGATCGAATTGGATGTTGAGTGCTTCATGAAAGATGTTATCTTTTCAGGGATATAAAGTTCTGAATTTACTGACGTGTATATAGGGAGTTATGCTTGTTGTAAGGTTCTTGCTCATATTGAAGGATTTCAGGGACAGTGACATTGAATGAATTAATTGACTGGTTTAGAAATAGAATTTGATTTTGGATTGTTCATGAAAGTTGTAGAGGACATTGTGAACTTATTGACCATATTTTTGTGGTAATTTATTACTGAAGAATCAGTGAGTTATGAAATTGTAATTGTCGCCTCGTGTTGATGGAAATTGAGTAGGCAGAAGGTTTGATGGGTTATTTGACACCCTTAGGGTTGGAATTGATTTTATGGTCTTCTTGAGAATTGTAGAGCTTTTCATAAGCTTTCCAATGAGGTATAGTGGATATTTTCTGATTTGTGTGTTAAAAGTTAGCATAATTGGAAATTGGGATTTAAATCTGGAAAGAAAGGGAAAGGCGAGGCGAGACAAACTTGCTGTCTCGCGAGGGCGAGATTAAGGGGCTGGTCGCGAGGCGACGCCTCGCCCTCATGACGGCGAGTGTATCCGCCATGAGGGCGGCGTCTCGCCGTGAGCAAAGCGATGGGTATACTTTTTATTTATTCTTGAATTTTATTTGGTATTAATTGATCCGATTGTTCTTTTGTCAATTTCTTTCCGTCCGACGTCCGATTGACCTGATTCCAGAGGCATCGGATTCGTTGAATATTTAATTTCATATTATGAGAAACGGAATTTTTAGACGGAATTTGACGTAGCTCCTATCGATGGAACATGTAAACCTTTGTTTTATTTAATTGAGGACCTATAGAGGTCCAAATCGCATGCCGTCGTCGCTTTATGGATTTCTAATTTTTGATAGAATTTTATTATGGGAAAATATTGAATTAGGACCGGGAATTCATGAACATGCATATCTCATCAACATGAGCACAAATTTCATATTTCGTGACTCGTACTTTTTCTGATTCATATAGAGGCCCAATTGGAGCGTCGATTGACCGACATCACAGAGACTTCCCGGCATTAGCTCGGAAGCAATAGGTGAGTAACCTAGTTGGTTTCTCAAATTTCTGGTTGTGTACATGCTTAACGTGAATTACGTGCAAAAGTGAATTGAATGAGCACTGTATGACTACTGGCATGTATGGGATTGTATTATATGATTTTACTGATACTGATAGACTGGGCTTTATAGCCATCATACTGAACACTGACTGATACACTGGGCTTTATAGCCATATTGTGGGTCGACCGATACACTGGGCTTTATAGCCATATTGTGGATTGATCGATACACCGGGCTTTATAGCCATATTGTGGATTTATTGATACACCGGGCTTTATAGCCATATTGTGGATCGATCGATACACCGGGCTTTATAGCCATATTGTGGATTCTTGATACTTGGGCTTTATAGCCAAATCGATATTTACTAAATCTTGCATCGCATGCATAATTGCATGATCGGATAATGGACGTGCCCCAGTTGCTATTATTATCGATAAGAGCTTGAGCTCTCATATCAGATCGACCGCCTCGAGCCCAGGGGAGAAATCACAGCGCCCCCACCGAACACCGATGAGCACTTGGGCACAATAATGAATAATCGGAAAGAGTCACATATGCATTGTATTCGCATAAGTAATCGCTTCGTGATGGTATGTGTTCTTGTGAATGGTTTCGTTATTCTTGGCTATGGTTATTGATCGCTTGATCGCTTATTGGTAATTGATGATTATCAGATTATACCAGACGCCATGGGCGTAATGCATGATTTTGAGTGAACCATCGATGATGGTTTCTCACCGAGTTCGCAAAACTCACCCAAAATTTGCATCTATTTTTCGTGTCTGAAGAATACCCGGTCGAAACACGGAGTATGCTCATGTAGATGAGTAAAGGTTAGAGATCGGGATCGGTTAGGTCTGCATTAGTGTCTTAGTAAATGGTATTCGCAATCATTTGTATAACAAAGCATTGTATTTTACTTGAGCCCTCAGGGTATGAATGTTTTATCGATTGATCGATTGTAATTATTCTTGGATGACCGTAATAACTGAAGGCGATTATATTGAACACGGATTTTATTTACTTACCGTGTTTTTGGTGTGAACGTGGAGTTAATGGCCAAAATTGCAATTAAAAATGTGTATACTGAATTTTAAATTGGTGATGTAGTACGCTACTCTCGTGGGACACGGACTGGATATCACCAACGATATCGGGTTCGGGTCTTACTAAAAGGGTGTTACATTTAGGTGGTATCGAGCCCAAAGAGTACGTAATGTATCTGGCACGCTTTGGAACATAGGTTTCATGCATTTGAGTTGTGTCGTTGCGGCACCGTGGTAATCGATCCTAGTCGAGTCGCATCGAAGATAAAGCCTAAGGGTGCATAAGTGTCAAGTGATTAAGTGAGAGAAGAGTGAGACCGGATTAGAGTGAAAATCCTAAAAGGGATAATCAATTAGGAAACGATAAAGGAAAAATGGATAAGAAGGTTGATCTTCATTGGGTTAGAAACCTCATATGTGATAATGAGAATGACGTGGTTGGCCTTGACTAATTAAGAATTTCCAAATTAAATTGACAATGTTATGGTGACGAAAAATGAAGATGTTGAGAACTTCGAGAGGTCCATTAGAGATATGGAAGCATATTGGTTATAGTAGATCTAAGTGAAATTAAAAGCTGGAGGGTTAGGTAATTGATTCGATCGTATATGTCATGAAAGGGGAAATATTGAATTGAGTAAAATGTAGATGGTCCAATCGGGCATATCTTGATTCACAGTATTCGAATTGGAGATCAATAAATATTATAAGCGATGATGATATGGAAAGAAGCTCAATAGAGATCTTTAACGGTTTATCGAGAACCGAAAGAATCGAAAAAGTAAGATGTTCAAAGGCCTATTAGAGTGAGGTAAAGTGTCTGAGATAGACTGAAATGAATTGGAAAATGGTTATGAACTAGACCGCATAAGTTTGAGACTGAAATTGTTAGGTGATTATTGTGCTTGAGGTTGGAAATTCGTATGATAAAATCATAAAGGAAAAAAGACATGATGATTCTACTGATGGTGTATGGGGAAATACTGAATTAGGTGTATATGGACACGAAAATGGTAAATGGATAGGTATATAGATAGAGATAAAATGGAGTAGTATCAACGACTTTGTCGGATATTGGGGACTGTGAACACCGATCATAGGACTGCTTGAGAAAATAGAAGATAAGTAGCGTAAAACGGAATGAAAAATAAGAATAATGATCATAAGCTGATAAGCCAAATTGATATGACCTTACAAGGTCAAGTTGCACGTAACGGATAGGGGAATGAGACATACAGTTTAATGATATGGTGAGAATGAAATAAAGATCTTGAAAAGAATGAAACCACAATAGTGGTGTATGAAAAGAGTTATTGTATTTAAGTCAATTTACTGTTAGGGATATCTATTGGACAGTAATGTTGATTGTGACTAATGAAATGTATGTGACAGATATATGGAAATCATAGAGGAAATGAGCGGTAAATGTTTAGAGTGATTATAAGTGTGAAGTTCTTAAGAGGTTAAAGTAAGACAAAAGTGGACTGAGTGTACCTGTATGAGAGGAATTGAAAAGTGATTCTGGTATAGATTACAGAACAAGTGGTAAAGAAAGTGTTTAAGTGACTGTCACAAGGAACCTTCGCGAAAGAAATGTTCTGATATGTTCAATGATGGCATAAGAGTGTCTTGATTGAGATTGTACGAATAGTGAAGAAGGATTGAAACACAATTAGGAATAATCATTGGTTGATGAGATTTTTGTGGACAAAATTAAAAGTGAAATTGGGTCATAGCTCATACTGCTGAGATTATCTGCATTGTATGTACAGAAATGTAAAGAATTCCATATTAGTGAGATTTTAATTTGAGGTGATTCTATTGCAATGTGAAGTGAATCGATCTCCGTTTATGATGCAAAACTGTTGAGGAATCTAGATTTGAAACGAAAAATAAAAGAGTCCCGAACTGAGAAGAGAGATGCTAAAAGAAAATGGAAAATTTTGGAGGTTTAAATATAGATGACAAGGTATTAACATATGTTGATAGGAATGATATGAAAACAAATGAGAAGAGAAAATGAAAAAGAGTAACTGAATAGAGACAAGAGGGTCAAAAAGGGAAACTGACAATGAGGTGATGTAGTGACACCTTCATAAAGAAATTGTAGATACACTCATTGTAGACTCAATGAAAAGGGTAAAGATGTACCAGAAAGTCAATAAGACCCTAATAGGAATTATGCGAGGTAAACAATGGTAATAAGCGTGATTAGAGCGAGAATGTGTTTAGAAGTGTTGAGCGGTGAAAAGTGAAAAGAACGATAGGATTAATTGAGGAATCGACATCGATGATATCATACACTTTGGAAAAGTGGGCGTGAGTATTGAGCTGCGACAATATGTTGAACAAGTATGAAATAAATTGAATCGAGTGTGATAAATGGTATTAGTGCCATTCTCATTATTGAAAGCCTTGAGACCTGTGAGATTCTATAAGGATACTTTGGGTTAATTTGAGGAAAGAGACGGTGTAAATACGATAATGCTTCAATGAGCGTGATCAATTATGATATTGGGGTTTTCAATCAATGTCAAGCGGATATTGGGTAATAGTGAAGTGTTTTGGAAAATTGAAGTTGTAAAAAAATAGTGATCTGAAAGGTTAAGAGTGCGAGAAAGTAAAGGGGAAGTTTTATGATGAGTTTTAATATACAAATGGAATTGGAAAACTATAGTGAATAAAAGTCGAAGAAGAAGTATGTGTACCCGATAAAAAGAGTTAGAACAAGGAAGTGAACTGTCAAAGTTACTAGTAAGCATATTTGAAAAGTGAAATTGAGTAATTGTAGTTATAGAATGAAGTGATTCTTGGCTCAAGTGTTTATAGGTTGAATGTCCAATAGGAAAAGGTTTGATTATGTTCTTGTTATAGAGTTTTGATTCACTGGAGAATATATAATGTTACCACTGCATAGTGCCTACTGAGAGTTAAAGACCCTAATGGATTTGAGACTAAAATGTGTGAGAAAAAGGAAAGTGAGACAGGAAAACTGCATGGTTAGCTAAAGTGGAATCGGATCGGACAAATGAGACAGAGTAAACTGTATATCCGGATTGAAAATGATTTCGTATTAGAACGGGCCCAAATTATTTACTGATATTTGCGCACTCTATGGGTTTAATTTTTATATATATATATATTACCAAGTTTTAAACTGTATTGATTGCTCTAGCATAACACCCTCGCGGGTCGCGGGCTCGGATATCACCGTCGATGTCGGGTTCGGGTCTTGCGGGAGTGAGATGCTACATTTCTTCATGTATCACGAGGTTAGTCCTTCGATAATGAATCTATGGTCCGTTGTTGTCCTTTATAAGATAGTCGGATGAGATCCGATATTGGTAAAAGAAATTTTAGATCTATAAGATTTGACGATTTGGATGATTACGATAGGTTAGATTTGTTAAATAGGTTAGTTTTAAGTGATGATGCTAAAAGAATTGAGAAGAATTGAGAAGAAAAGAAAGGAAAGTGAAAAAGAAGAAGAAATTTTCTAAGTCAAGAAGATGATGAACAAAGAAAGTAGTGATGAGCGAAAGGTATAGTGAATAGTGAATGAATAATAACGTATTTGTGAATAGTAATACATATTTTGAACGATGATCAGACGTATTTGTGAATAATGTACGTATTTTGAACAAGAAAATCTCGAAATTTGCATGAACATGCATAATGTATCATACAGTAATTATGCACAATAATAATTTGTATCTGTGTTCCCTATTATAGAGGAACGACCACTGCCAGATATTGCCGGGACTTCGAGGCAATAAATAGTGAGGGCGATTTAAGGTCAGTAATTAGGACTTTCAGTCATGTCAATAATTTCAGTAAGTAATACCGGTAATTTCTGTAAGTCATTTCAGTAAGTATATCGGTAATAAGTAAGAGACCCGAGACGGTTTCACTTTGATTTTTTTTCAGATCAATTGTGTCTTGATGCCGACAATGAATGTCCGCGTGCTCATATGTGCTGTACTGATTTGTTTCTGGAAAGTCTGAGATGTATTATCTGTGTGTTAAACATAGATTTTAAAACAATGCATATGTGTAATGTTTGATTTTGTTTGTTCTGTCTTGGGTGGCATCCATGTATCCTCCCAGGAGGTATTTGGGTGTTACATCTTTTGGTATCAGAGCATGGTTTAGGCGATTCGGTTTAACCCGCTTAACTATCGCTTGTACTTGAATAGAAGAGTCAGGTACGGCCTAATGCGATTTGTCCCATGTTTTGGTTCTGAATGTCCGTATGAAAAGATTCATAAGACCGTTGATGAGGTAGTTGAGAATTTGTGATTCTGGATAAGATTATAAGAATGGGTTCGATATTAGAATGTCATGATGGTTACATATCATAAGTTTCTGAATTGATGCGATTCAGACATGGGAAGTTGAATAGACTGTTGAACGTGCATGTACACATGCTTATTATGGTTAGACGGAGTGAGGTCTGTAATGAATTCTATGCCAGTATGTTCAAGAAGTACGAGTTTGATTTTCGATATGTATTTTTAGCTCAGGAAGCTAAGATGTCAAATAGGCAAATAATGAGGTAATGCATTTGTATTGGTGCATGCATTGGGTATTGAGATTCGATTCTGATGAGATTATTGGATTAAGACTTATTGACGTGTTCGGTATAGCATTGCGTTGTTTGCTGATGTTGGATTCCGGACGGGAGGTCTGATGATTCTGGTTATTGTGTGAGCATTATAGAAGTGCGTTTGATCATTGCAGATTTTTGGGCTGGATAAAATACAGCAAGTTATCGCCTGATTTTGGGAAAAGAAAAAAAAATGGAAAAGTTAAAATAAGAATACTAGTTTGAAAGTGTGATTCTTAAGATCAATTTTGGTTCATTTTGAGATATTGGCAAATTTGTGGCAAAAGATTGGAATGGTTCAGTTTCTAAGTGGGAGAGATTCGAATTTATGTATACTTATGGAAGACGTAAATAAATGACAATCGAAAGATGAGATAGAAATAAGGAACGAAGAAAAGAGAAGTCTTGTCCAAGATCAATTGAGAACAAATGTTGATAAGTGAACTTGGGTGAAATCATTCATGTTTTGCAGGAATGAAGAGAAGAAAAAATAGTTTGTATGCATAGAGACAAATGATGTCGCGTGAGGTGATTAGTTGATAAAACTTATCGCCATAGCTTTGAAAGCTTGGAGACACAGGAGGTGTAGTGACACATGTCGGATAGTTCATGTATTGATAGAATTGAATACGATCTGAGTCAATGAATAAAAGAATCAAGGTTTATGAATTGTTTGAATGAGTACTATCCTCGACACGTTTGTGTGTATCGATCTTTGTATAGAAGACACATGAGTTAATTGTATTACCACCGTAGCGATGTGAATGTAATGTGTTAGGAGGAGATGCATGGATCGTATGTCGAAATTGGTGGAATAAGGTGACGAGTTATATGATCGATCATAAGATGATATCGATATTAGGTTTCTTTGATCACATTGTTGCGTGATTTTACAAGAGGAATACGTGAAAGATGAGATTAATGATCGCAAGATATGAATTGAACCTTTTATTGATGATGTATGATTATGTAAACATTGGTTTTGTGGCTATCGTGTTTGCTATGATATTTGGTAGTATTAGATGCATTTGGTCCGAGGTAGAATAGGATTTGATATTGGCGTTATTGATTCCGAAAGTGAAAGTAAAACATTTATTTTTTCCTTATGAAAAGAAAAAATTACATGCCTTGTTCAAAGGCTATGCTAATAAGCAACAGAAGGATCATAGGAAATGCTAAGAAGAAAAAAAAAGTGCGAGCTTCATTTAGCTCGACACTAATATTAAGAACGAGATAAAGATACATCATGATAAGAATTACACAAAAGCATGCGATAGCGGATAACATTTTGAAATTTGGTTTCGTCTAGAAGAAATTTTGAGGTAAGAAAGAAAGAAAGTGTAGGGATGAAGTAATGAGGAAGGAAGGATCTCTATTTATAGAACATTTTTGTACTGTTAACTAGCCGTTTTTGATCGTTACTAGCTGTTTTTTTTTGTTAACCGTTACATGACCGTTACATACTAGCCGTTACCTCTGTATCCGCAATTCTTCGGATCAGATCTGAATTTCGAGGATGAAATTCCTTAAGGAGGGAAGAATTGTAACACCCCAAATTAGGGGTTAGCATATTAAGCAACTTTAGTCCGATTTATGTTATGTCTCTTTGACATTTTGGCATGCATTCATGGCATTTTTCGCGTACATTGGTTTAATGACACTGGATTGATTCGATTGTATTAAGATAATTTTAGTAATTTTTGGATACTTGATGATTTTAGAAATTGTTGGTGACGATTTAGTATTTTTGAACAATTATTTGGAAGTCATTATTTTATGACGGAATTTTGGTGAATTTTGGAAGTCATCAGGAATTACGGGTATTTGTTTGTTCTAAGAATTCATAAGTGTGTTTTGGTAATTAACTATTCATCCAATAGTACTAATTGAATAAGTGGATGAATATATCTGGGTTGATTAATTATTTTGAGACGTAATCGATAACGTTCATCGGTGTTGTTCCTTGACTCTGTCGATCGATTTGATCCGCTTTCACTGCAGATCACGAGGTTAGTCCTTTGATAATGAATCTATGGTCCGTTCTTGTCCTTTATAAGATAGTCGGATGAGATCGATATTGGTAAAAGAAATTTTAGATCTATAAGATTTGACGATTTGGATGATTACGATAGGTTATATTTGTTAAATAGGTTAGTTTTTAAGTGATGATGCTAAAGAATCGAGAAGAATTGAGAAGAAAAGAAAGGAAAGTGAAAAAAAGAAATTTTCAGAAGTCAAGAAGATGATGAACAAAGGCAAGATAGTGATGAATAAAGGTGTATAGTGAATAGTGAATGCGAATAATAAACGATTTGTGAATAGTAATACGTATTTTGAACAAGATTCAGACGTATTTGAAGCAGTAATAATCGTATTTGTGAATAGTGTACGATTTTTGAGCAAGATAATCTCGGAAATTTGCATGAACATGCATCATGTATCATACAAAGAATTATGCACAATAATAATTTGTATGTGTTCCTATTATAGAAGGAACCCTTATCGCCAAATATTGCCGGACTTCGAGGCAATAAATAGTGAGGGCGATTTAAGGTCAAGAATCGTGACTTTCGGTCATGTCAATAATTTCGATAAGTAATACCGTAATTTCGTAAGTCATTTCAGTAAGTATATAGGTAATAAGTAAGAGACCGAGACGGTCTCACTTTAATTTTTTTCAGTCTTCGAATGTGTAATCGTGGGATAATGAATGTCCGCTGCTCATACGTCTTTATCGATTGTGTATCGCTCCGGATAATGAACGTCCGAGGCGATTGTTGCATGATTATTTTATTGAAGTGCTAATTTATTACACATGAAATGTCCGAAATGATTTGTTCTATCCGAAGTCAGAGTTGTGGGTAAATAGGCGGTCTCAGAAGGCTTCGCGGACACTTCGTGTCGAGACTTGGTCTTCGTGACACTTTGGTGTCGAGACTCCGATCTTCTCGTGACACTTTGGTGTCGAGACTTTGGTCTTCTGTGACACTTCTCGGTGTCTTTCGATATGGACACTTCGTGTCGAGACTTTGGTCTTCTCGTGACACTTTTGTCTTCGATACGGACACTTCAAAGGTCGAGACTTGGTCTTCGTGACACCGGTCTCTTCGATATGGACACTTCGTGTCGAGACTTGGTCTTCGATAAGTCCGTTACCCACTTCTATTTTATGGACTTTTGATTTGTTTTGTCTCATAATGATAACATCTCATATGAAGTGCATTTTGCACGAGTATTAATCTCTGAATGCATGCTTATATCGTTATTGTGAAAAGAAATTGGTTAAATTAGATAAATGATTACTCACTAAGCTATAAGCTTAGCACGGTGGATTTGTCCCGTGTAGGTACAGAGCAAAGAGATTAAGGACTGGGACAAGTCAACCGCAGTGGCCAAAGGAGTCAGAGTTTTTGTGTCACTCGAATATGTATTTTGTTTGGTTTATTTGGGCCTATACATATTCTTTGGATTTGTTTCTGGAAAGTCTGAGATGTATTATCTGTGTGTTAAACTTAGATTTTAAAACAATGCATATGTGTAATGTTTGATTTTGTTTGTTCTATCTTGGGTGGCATCCATGTATCCTCCCAGGAGGTATTTGGGTGTTACATAAGTAACTCTTGTTAAACATTATCTATGATATGAATCGAATGATTCTTCTTGAATTTCTAATCCATTATAAGGATGTCATCCTTCTCATCTCCCTTACTTGGTTCAACAATTAGCTCTTTTGAAGAATCTTAGTGGTTATTCTTTAAGGGCTAATTTCTCAATATCATACAACATCTTCAAGACTTTCTTTGATACAAGGTGGTGAGATTAAAAACAATATGTACAAGCTCTTTAAAAGAAGTTCCTATTAAACATGTTATCTTCTTTTCAAGAATAATAAAGAAAAAACAGGCCTGGAGATTCACTATTCATATACCTTTTATTTTTTTTCTACAAACAAAGTCATCACTTTGTTTCAGGTACCCAAATGAACTTGGGTCTTTGATTGGTTTTCTCCTTCTTCTTTTCAACCCACACTTTCAAAGGTTTACTGATGTAGCGCCCCCTTACCGTAGGATATACACCGGGACGCCCGTAGGTCATACCAATACATAACCTACGACGAGGGTGCACTACGATTTGATGATTTCTGTATTCCACATGGCATCGGTATAATTAAACCATAATATCAAACTTGCTAAATTTTAAAACCAAAGATTTTCATTGCATAACCTTAAAACAAAATTTACAAGTCTATCAGTTTCCAAGAACTATACAGATATTTCCAAAAAGGAACTGTGAAAAAATCCTGAACTAGATCATCCCCAAAATCAATCCCAGCTAACCGACCTGTGAGCCATGCTTCTCTCGCCAACGCGCTCAACAAGGCGGAAAAGTCTCGCTATCTGGAGCTATGAACCTATGATCATTGTCCTGAAAAATAAATGCAATGTTGGGTGAGTTTGCGAACTCAACGAGAAACCATCATCGATGGTTCACCCAACTCATGCATATACACATAGTTCACATTATATCATATATTATCACAACCAGAGAATCACATGCATTCAATTTCACATTTATAAGGCGTTTCGCCTTTCATACAATTCACATTTGAACATTCATATATGCAATGTACATGTGACTCTTTCATTTTATTTCGTTGTTGTGACCGTGCGCCTGAGCTCATTAACGTTGAGCCAGTGGCTTTGAATAACATTGGACTTGAAGCCTTAATACGTTGAGCCTGTGGCTCTAAAATCGTTGGGCACGAGACCCTGATGCGTTGACCTTAAAGCTCTGAAATACGGTGGTTGCACCGGTCACAACTGTCTTTATCTGATCATGTCATTATGCATGAATGCACATGCTCTAATTTACACTAGGCGTGTTACAACCTAACATCACACTATGTCCAATTTCGAATTAAACCAATTAATTTCAATTTTATGCACAATTAACACTTCTATAACAATTTCCAAATATTTCGAACACCTGTGGTCTGAAATCAATCAAAAGCAAGCACACAGATCCATCCTTAACTCCGCATGACATAGGTACATAAAATGTAACACTTATAGGTTGAGAAACCAACTAGGTTACTCACCTCTGAACTTCCGAGCTACTTTCGGGAAGTCTCAGCTATATCAGACGATCGACGCTCCACTTGAGCCTCTAAAACAATCAGAATAATCAACCATTACTAATTGTACAATTTCTAATATTCAATAATGCATATGTAGCGAATGCGATGAGTACTATACAAGTTATGACATTCCCGATCCTATTCCTGAATCTTCCCAATTCGATCTTTATCACTCAAATTCCTAGCAATTTCTAATACCATAATTCAATTGACTATGTTCTGAATTCTCTCAATTCAAATTCCAATACATAGGAATTATCCTCAAATCAAAATCAATTCACTATTTAAACACCATCCGATTTCGAGAACCGCCGAAATAAATTCCAAAATTCCATTCTTCTAAATTTGAAATTCTTAATCTCTAAATTCCAATCAATTAATAAAGAACCAATTCATTAGAAATTAGAACTTCAAAATCTTCAATTAAACATTCAAAGAAAACACTTCATTTTCGGACATTTAGGGGTCCTCGCCGCGGCGCAAGGTCGTTCGCCTAGGCGAGACCACCTCGCCTTCGCAGCGACGCACGCGTAGCTCTCCCAACGGCCTGCTCGTTTTTGCTCGTCGGGACGTGCGTCCTTGCGCATCGCGGCGTGCGGAAGGAATCGGCTCGTCGATGCGCAAAATTAAATGCTCGCCGCGATGTGCAAGAAGGGAATGGCTCGCCGCGGCATGTTCATCACAAGTCGCAACGTGCAAACCCAGAATTTCTCAGATTTGTCAACTTCTAATTCATCCATTTTCTTTACAAACACTCCAAAATAACTCAATACACTAAGCACAACTCATTTCTAACCTTAAATCCATCAAATATTCATTATTCATCAATTACCCAAAATCAAACATAGTAAAAGCTCATAACCCTATCATCCGAAACTCATCCTAATTCCATTTCTCAAATACCCCAACTAATCACTGAATCAAACAAATTTAAAACATAAAGAAGTAGAAACTTACTTGATTTAAGCCTTAAACCTGCAAATATCACCAAGAACTGCAATCCTCAACTCAATCGACACCCACGACAATCACCCACAAAAACACCAAAAATTTTCCTTTTCCAATCCAAGGTTAAAGCTAGGTTGAGGATGATGGAAGAAACAATTTAAAGGAAGAAAATGGAAAGAATCAAACCAAGATGGAAACCCATAAAGGAGAAGAGAAGAAGAAATGAAATTTTTCTTTCAAAGCAAGAGGGAGGATCGTGGGAGCAAAGTTTAAAAGTTAGGGTTTATATATTAGAGATTTAAAAGCTAAGGGCATGTTTGGCAACTCCTATGCCACATGCCCAATTCTTAGGGTCTAAAACTCCAATTCTTATTCTAATTTCTCCCAAATTCGCAACGACTATGAGTAATAAATCCTAAAATCATAACTCAAATTATCTCATGTCAATTGTCAATCATTTTCGAAACCGGAATCAAATTAATCAATCATTAAGCCATTTTTTCGGTCCGAACCCATATCTCTTAAAAGTCTAGAAAAATTCCTATAAATCCTCAAAAATATAAAACACATATTCCTACACTCCAATTTAAATTTTCAAACCTCTAAAATTCAATTTCATTTCAATTTTATATTCAACACTTAACCTATATAATTATCACCCAAATTTTCCAATTTATACTATCATGCCGAGAAATTGTCATACATGTATGCACATTCATATGCTTATGCAATAATAAACATTTATCAATAATTAAAGAGGCTAAATGCATGTGCAAATTCAAATTATGCTTGCAACCAATCCTAATCCATCTGAATTACCAATACGCCCTTCACATTGGTAACGGGATGTTACAATTCTCCCCTCCTAATAAAAATTTCATCCCAAAATTTCTTACCTGACTGATCGAACAAGTGAGGGTACTGCCACCTCATGTGCTCCTCAGTCTCCCAAGCCGCCTCCTCAGAGGAGTGGTTCTTCCAAAGGACTTTCACCAATGGAATCACTCTGCTCCTCAACTGCTTGATCCGCGATCCTATAATCCGTACCGGCTCCTCTATATAACTCAAATCACTGGCTATCTCAATCTCCTGAGCCGGAATCACATGGGTCGGGTCTGATCGATATCTCCAGAGCATACTCACATGGAAGACGTCGTGCAACTGCGACATCTCACTCGGCAAAGCTAATCTGTACGCCAATGGTCCAATCCTCTCTAGGATCTCATAAGGACCAATATACAGAGGACTCAACTTGCCCTTACGGCCAAATCTCAGGACTCCTCTCCAAGGAGACACTTGAAGGAACACTCTATTGAAAAAGTTGTTTTTCATGCTTCTCTTTCAAGCAATTTTGTTAGAGTAGTGCCCTAAAGGCAATCACCTTTAGCGCATTTTGTACAAAGTTGTGTACATACTTTATGAATAAATAAAGAAAGACATATTTCATTAATTTGGTGTTCATTATTTATGAATTGATCTTGATCTATAAGCAAATTAATGAAGTCCATGATATATGACATAGCATGAAGGAAATTGTAATGTGATCATACTACTGAGATTCCTATCATGTGAAATTATGTCAGTATCTAAATTATCCCTAGTCGTAGGACTCAAATGGACATCCAGTAACTTGAGAGACTAGCACATTTCAAGCTCTTTGATTTGATCAGCAGTGGATCTCAGAAACTGCAAATGTGAGATGTTTAGAGTTGAGATGTGAATGCTTACTAGAGGTAGTAAGTACATTGGATGACTGCTATGAGATCATCACATGGATGTCTATTCTAATGTCATTGATAATCTCATCATAGCAATGGTGCAAGTATCCTTAGACTTGAGGTACTCGAGGATATCTTGAATCTTGATTTTGTGCTTTGACTCCATTCCTTGTTGCTTTACGTGTCGCTTATAGGGTGGTGATTGGAGTGCGACTTGAGGTATTGAAGGTAATTGAGTAGCCAATAAAGGATTCACCACTACGTGATAGCGAAGATGATATCCATGGCCTCTTGTCAAGGTCATTACTTGGAAATCTCTGGTCGGAGTTTATATGTCAAGAAGAGTGTCTTGATGACATATTAAGTAATGAGTCCCAGGACAAGAAGCCGATATCACTGGACTAGATTTGGCGTAGTCGATCTAGTAGAGTTGACACTTTGCCCATACTCATAACCAAGTGGGGTATAGCATGGTGAAAGGACGAATTGCACAGTAATTGACTATGGAAAGGTTCGTGATATGGTTCGTGATGAACATAGGTTCATTCGTCAAAACAATACTTTCCGGTCAATTGGGGGTCATGATGTGTTGCTAGATACTGCTCATGACTTGCTCAGATTAAGTGTTAATCTAAGTGGCCAACATAATCGGGAACCTAATGGGTCACACGCATAAGAGCGATTCGAGAATTAAGTAAAATAGTTTTAGACAGAGATCCAATAAATGGAGAGCAATAGGATTAAATAGATTCCGATGAGATCGAGATATGTCCCGATGAGATCGCGACATCGATATTGCTGAGACAGATCTTCGGTGTCCATAAGGACAGTAGGACCGACCCATGTGTGACTGGACCACTTTAGCATATATATATATATATCTTATTAATTAATTAAGTAATTATATATATATATATATATATATATATATATATATATATATATATATATATATATATATATATATATATATATATATGCCTAACGTGGATGATGGAGAAGAAGCCTTATCTTATTATATATATATAAGGCTAGCGTGGAAAGCCCACCTACTTTGCATTTAATGAGTCTTTAAATGTTGAAGACAAATGGCAAGTGGAAAATAAGAGAAGATGGTCGTTGGTTTTGGAAGAAGGAAGAAAGGGTTTGAAAAATAAAAGGCTTTCTCTCTTCTCCATCATCGATTTTCATCTTCTTCTCCAAGCTTCTCCAAGCTTCATCTTCCTTCATCAAGGTTGCTCTCCAAGAATAAGGTAAGAGCTAGCACTCTTTCCTCGTTTCTAGCTATTCGGGTCAAAGGGTTTGCCCCAGTTAGGTTCTCCGATCTCTGCGTGGATACCGTTAGAAACGGTCTCCTTTGGTCATTATGGTTAGACTTTGATATATAGACACATGGATCCTGGCTTTCGGGAAGGTCCCGAAATTTTTTTTTTGATTTTTCGCACCGTGTGCATGTGATGCACACATCGGGATTTTCCTACATCTATCTCCCACATCATACTCCATCTCTCTCCGATGCTGATCTACAAAGCTCTTCTGTCTATCCTGAGCCGCCTTGATGCGACTCCGAATCAATTGTACCTTATCCACAGTGTCTTGAATCAGCTCGGGACCCTCTAACATCCTCATACCCTCTTCATCCCAGTAAAGAGGCGATCTACACTGCCTCCCATACAACGCCTCATATGGGGCCATACCAATGCTACTCTGGTACTGATTATTATAAGCAAACTCAACCAGAGGCAAATATTGATCCTATGTTCCTCGGAACTCACAAGCTCGCAACATATCCTCAACAGTCTTAATCGTCCTCTCACTCTGCCCATCTGTCTAAGGATGAAACGTTGTGCTGAAGTTCAACCTCGTACCCATAGCCGACTGCAAACACCTCCAAAACCTCGAAGTAAACTTGGAATCCCTGTCTGAGACTATAGACACCGGAACCCCATGCAGTCGCACAATCTCTGCCACATACTTCTGGGCCAACTGATCAAGGGTATTATTCTCTCTCACGGGCAAGAAATGAGTCAATTTAATCAACCGGTCCACTATGACCCAAATCGCATCATGCTACCTCGGCGTCCTCGGCAACCCCATAATGAAATCGATCGAAATTCGCTCCTATTTCTACTCCGGAATGGGCAACGAATGCAGCTTACCCACTGGAGCCTGGTGCTCAGCCTTAACCTGCTGGCACGTCAGACACCGAGAAACAAACTCTGCTACCTACCTCTTCATGCTGGGCCACCAGAAATGCAACTTAAGAGTGTGATACATCTTGGTAGTATCAGGATGCATAGCATAGGTAGCCACATGCGCCTCCTCCAAAATCTCACGCCTCAGATCCTCTACATCTGGAACACATAATCTTTGCCCCATCCACAATGTCCCATCTCTCAACTCAAACTCAGAAAGCAATCCAGATCTGACTCTATCAATCAACCTCACCAACACAGGATCCTGGTCCTGAACTCGCCTGATCTTGTCATGCAATATCGGCCTAAGCCTCAAAGTAGTTAACAGAGCTCTATCCTGACCTAAATCCACCTGCACATTCAGAGCCCTCATCTAAATTAAGCTAGGCAACCTCCCAATCTGAATCTGAGCTGCATTGATATGAGATCTCCTACTCAATGCATCAGCCACCACATTAGCCTTCCCTGGATGATACTCAATCGTACAGTCATAATCCTTAAGCAACTCTATCCATCTCCTCTGTCTCAGATTCAGCTCTCTCTAGCTCAGCAAATACCTCAAACTCTTATGATCAGTGAAGATCTGGAACGTCTCCCCATACAAATAATGTCTCTAGAACTTCAGAGCAAACACAACTGCAGCTAACTCCAAATCATGCACTGGATAATTCACCTCATGAGACCTCAACTGTCTCGAGGCATACGCTATCGCTCTCCCATGCTGCATCAAAACACAACCTAATCCCTGTTGCGAAGCATCACTGAACACCTCAAAACCTCCAGTCCCTAATGGCAAAGCTAACACCGGTGTCGAAGTCAACCGATGTTTCAGCTCTTCAAAACTCCTCTGACACTCGTCTGTCCATCTGAAAACCACATTCTTCCTCAGAAGTTTTGTCAAAGGGGCTGAGATCATTGAAAATCCCTAAACAAACCTCCGGTAATAACCTGCTAATCCGAGGAAACTCCGAACCTCAGACACATTTCGAGGAACCTCCCAACTCCTCACTGCCTCAATCTTGTGAGGATCCACCTGGATACCCTCACCAGACACAATGTGCCCTAGAAACACCACCTCATCCAGCCAAAATTCACATTTAGTGAATTTGGCATACAACTGTCTCTCTCTCATGATCTGCAATATAGTCCTCAGATGCTCTACATGCTCTTGTCTATCTCTCGAATACACCAGAATATCATCAATAAATACAATCACGAACTGATCTAGGTAGGGCTGAAAGACCTTATTCATCAAAGCCATGAAGGCTGCCGGGGCATTAGTCAACCCGAACGGCATCACTAAGAACTCAAAATGCTCGTACCTACTCCTGAAAGCACTCTTAGGCACATTGGCCTCTGCTATCCTCAACTGATAATATCTCGATCTCAGATCCAACTTAGTAAATACCTGAGCTCCTTGTAACTGATCAAACAGATCATCGATCCTAGGCAATGGATACTTGTTCTTGACTGTAACCCAATTTAACTGCCTGTAATCAATGCACAACCTCAAAGTCCCGTCCTTCTTCTTCACAAACAACACTGGAGCTCCCCACGGCGAAACACTCGGCCTGATAAACCCCTTATCCAAAAGCTCCTACAACTGAGCCTTAAGCTCCCTCAGTTCCATCGGTGCCATCTTAAATGGAGGTATAGATATAGGAGTGGTACTTGGAACGAGATCAATCGAAAACTATGTCCCCCGATTCGGCAGCAAACCCGGTAACTTATCGGGAAACACATCTGAAAATTTCCTAATCACGGGAATATCCTGCAACCTCTGCTCGACTCTGGAGTCCACTACATGAGCCAAATATGCCTCACAACCTCCCTGCATCAATCTCAGGGCACTCAGAAAAGAAATCATCTGGCCGCGCCGACTAACACCTCGAAACACACCGGGGTGGACAGGAGACTCAACACGACCTCCTTGGTATAACAATCCATAACAGCCCTATGGGCAGTGAGCCAGTCCATCCCCAAAATCACATCTATCTCTCTCAGAGGCAACACTATCAGGTCTGCACTCAACACTGCTTGATCTATCTGGATCGAGCATCCCTTGCAAACCTCTCCCAAAGCAGTAGTACTATCTAGAGGTGTACTCACCTCTAGTCCATACTGCAACATCTCCCCAACCCCATGCAATTTACATGCCACATGTGGTGCAATAAAAGAATGCGTGGAACCTGGATCTATAAAAACATAAACCTCAAAACCAGAAATCAAGAGCATACCCGCAACGACATCCGGAGAATCCTGGGCCTCCTGCCTAGTCATGGCGTAGACCCTGGCCTGGGACTGCGGTCGGCTGCCTTGTCCCTCGGTCCCCATAAGGGAATCTCCAGCTCTCCCTCGGGCTCTGTCTCAGCCCCTAAATCCAGGTCCACCACCCCGACTCTGCTGCACTGTCGTACTACTACCAGCTCTCCCACTCGCAGCAGACTGAACTCCCAAAGTCAGAGGACAATTCCTAATCATATGATCCATAGAACCGCATGCCAGACAGGCTCCTGTCACTCTCCAGCACTCTCCACTGTGCCTCTTGTCACAATGTACACAAGCAGGATGGCCCTTACGATCTCCGCCACTACCATCGCCAGATCGCCCAAATCTCCCCTCGAACAAAATCGATCGTCTGGATCCTCCCAAGATCCAACACGCTCTGGCGCCTGATAAAGCTCCTACCAGAGCTACCCTGACTGTCACTAGATCGCTTACTCCTGGATCCCCGACCGGCCTCGGCTGACTACTGCCTCGAGTGCTTCTACTCAGACCTGCAGCCTCAACTCAATAAAGGTGCCCATATCAGACCGGGCTAACCTGGTACGGATCTCCAGATTGAGCCCTCCCTCAAATCTCCGGCACTTATCAGACTCTGTGGCAATCAAAACAGAGGCGTATCCCATCAGCTCATTAAACCGCACCTCATACTCAGCCACAGACATCTGACCCTGTCTCAACTCTAAGAACTCCTGCATCTTCATCTCCAAATAGACCTTGGGCATATAATTATCCCGAAAGGCTCTCAAGAAATCCTCCCATGTCGAATCATGGGCTGGTGGTGCTTGCGGGACGATCTTCCACCATCGATGAAAGTTGGACCACGGAGGAGAGATCTGTGATAATCAAATCTCTCTCAAAGATCACAATCCATCTGGTCGAGAACTCGCTCGGTCCTCTCCACCATCCTCGGCCTCGGCAGGAGGTCATGCTGCCATAAAAGTCAATGACAGCCTCGCTTGCACGATCGATCATACCTCCTCTCCCGTCTCACGGGAATCCTAGGAGGCTGCTCCTCAAATCGAGGCACTGAAGACTCCCTACTAGCTTCGATAGAACTATGGTCAGCTGACTGATCTACCTGATCACCAAGGACGGATGACCTATAACAAAACCACAATTCCGATCAATTTATGTTTTTCTTACAAAAATTCAAGCCTAAAATATACTATGCCCAAAAGATGTCAAACCATGCTCTGATACCACCTAATGTAGCGACCCCTTACCATAGGGTATACAAGGGGCCTTGTAGGTCATACCGATACATAACCTACGCATTGAGGGTGCACTCTTGATTCGACCATTTCATATTTCACATGGCATCGGAATAATTAAACCATAATATCAAACTTGCTAAATTTTAAAACCAAAGATTTTCATTGCATAACCTTAAAACAAAATTTACAAGTCTATCAGTTTCCAAGAACTATACAGATATTTCCAAAAAGGAACTGTGACAAAATCCTGAGTTAGGTCATCCCCAAAATCAATCCCAGTTAACTGACCTGGAGCCATGCTTCTCTCGCCAACGCGCTCAACAAGGCGGAAAAGTCTCGCTATCTGGAGCTATGAACCTATGATCACTGTCCTGAAAAATAAATGCAATGTTGGGTGAGTTTGCGAACTCAGCGAGAAACCATCATCGATGGTTCACCCAACTCATGCATATACACACAATTCACATTATGTCATATATTATCACAACCAGAGAATCACATGAATTCAATTTCACATTTATAAGGCGTTTCGCCTTTCATACAATTCACATTTGAACATTTATATATGCGATGTACATGTGACTCTTTCATTTTATTTCGTTGTTGTCACCGTGCGCCTGAGCTCATTAACGTTGAGCCAGTGGCTCTAAATAACATTGGGCTTGAAGCCCTAATACGTTGAGCCTGTGGCTCTAAAATCATTGGGCACGAGACCCTGATGCGTTGAGCTTAAAGCTCTGAAATACGGTGGTTGCACCGGTCACAACTGTCTTTATCTGATCATGTCATTATGCATGAATGCACATGCTCTAATTTACACTAGGCGTGTTACAACCTAACATCACACTATTTCCAATTTCGAATTAAACCAATTAATTGCAATTTTATGCACAATTAACACTTCTATAACAATTTCCAAATATTTCGGACACCTGTGGTCTGAAATCAATCAAAAGTAAGCACACAGATCCATCCTTAAATCCACATGGCATAGGAGCATAAAATGTAACACTTATAGGTTGAGAAACCAACTAGGTTACTCACCTCTGAACTTCCGAGCTACTGTCGGGAAGTCTCAGCTATATCGGACGATCGACGCTCCACTTGAGCCTCTAAAACAATCAGAATAATCAACCATTACTAATTGCACAATTTCTAATATTCAATAATGCATATGTAGCGAATGCGATGAGTACTATACATGTTATGACATTCCCGATCCTATTCTCGAATCTTCCCAATTCGATCTTTATCACTCAAATTCATAGCAATTTCTAATACCATAATTCAATTGACTAAGTTCTGAATTCTCTCAAGTCAAATTCCAATACATAGGAATTATCCTCAAATCAAAATCAATTCACTATTTAAACGCCATCCTATTTCGAGAACCGCCGAAATAAATTCCGAAATTCCATTCTTCTAAATTTGAAATTCTTAATATCTAAATTCCAATCAATTAATAAAGAACCAATTCATTAGAAATTAGAACTTCAAAATCTTCAATTAAACATTCAAAGAAAACACTTCATTTTCGGACATTTAGGAGTCCTACTTGCTAAAGAGTCGATTCGCTTAAAGCGAGACCACTCTAACAAGTAGCCGACGACGCGTAGCTCTCCCAACGGCCTGCTCGTTTTTGCTCGTCGGGACGTGCGTCCTTGCTTTCGTCATGGCGTCTTGGAAGGAATCGGCTCGTCATGCAAGATAATTAAATGCTCGCCGCGATGTGCAAGAAGGGAATGGCTCATGCCAAGATGTTCATCACACGTCATGACGTGCAAACCCAGAATTTCTCAAATCTATCAACTTCTAATTCATCCATTTTCTTTACAAACACTCAAAAACAACTCAATACAATAAGCACAACTCATTTCTAACCTTAAATCCATCAAATATTCATTATTCATCATTTACCCAAAATCAAACACGTAAAAGCTCATAACCCTATCATCAAAACTCATCCTAATTCCATTTCTCAAATACTGACTAATCCTTGAATCAAACAAATTTAAAACATAAAGAAGTAGAAACTTACTTGATTCAAGCCTTAATCCTGCAAATATCACCAAGAACTCCAATCCTCAACTCAATCGACACCCACGACAATCACCCACAAAAACACCAAACATTTTCCTTTTCCAATCCAAGGTTAAAGCTAGGTTGAGGATGATGGAAGGAACAATTTAAAGGAAGAAAATGGAAAGAATCAAACCAAGATGGAAACCCACAAAGGAGAAGAGAAGAAGAAATGAAATTTTTCTTTCAAAGCAAGAGGGAGGATCGTGGGAGCAAAGTTTAAAAGTTAGGGTTTATATATTAGAGATTTAAAAGCTAAGGGCATGTTTGGCAACTCCTATGCCACATGTCCAATTCTTAGGGTCTAAAACTCCAATTCTTATTCTAATTTCTCCCAAATTCGCAACGACTATGAATAATAAATCCTAAAATCATAACTCAAATTATCTCATGTCAATTGTCAATCATTTTCAGAACCGGAATGAAATTAATCAGTCATTAAGCCATTTTTCCGGTCCGAACCCATATCTCTAAAAATTCCAGAAAATTCCTATAAATCCTCAAAAATATAAAACACATATTCCTACACTCCAATTTAAATTTTCAAACCTCTAAAATTCAATTTCATTTCAATTCTATATTCAACACTTAACCTATACAATTATCACCCAATTTTTCCAATTTACACTATCATGTCGAGAAATTGTCATACATGTATGTGCATTCATATGCTTATGCAATAATAAACATTTATCAATAATTAAAGAGGCTAAATGCATGTGCAAATTTAAATTATGCATGCAGCCAATCCTAATCCATCCGAATTACCAATATGCCCTTCACATTGGTAACGGGATGTTACAACTGAATATTCTCTATTTAAGGAAACAAAATCTTTCAACATTTCCATACTTACCACAAAAATGAAATACAATGTTATATGAGTGATGATTATGCATGAATGCATTCCTTGGTGTTCTATGTGTGTATGTATTATGAGGAATCTTCTTTTGGATATTAAAGGTGTTGAATATTCTCCTAAGATAGTGAGATGAGCTACCATGGTTATATGTATGACACCTACTATAAATGAAGGCTTGATTCATGCTTTTTGAAGGTTTACAGGGGTTTGCATGATATCATAAAAGTTATGCCTATTCCTCTCATAAAAAGTTATGCCTATTCCTCTCTTTAGAGTATCGAACTTTCTAACTATTACTTTTAAATGATGTGCCTATTACTTTTAAAGAAGCAATGTCTAACATTGTCAAGGACTTCAATTCCAATAGCCACCAAAGCTACATAGGGAAATTGGCGAAGAAATAAAAAAGATGAAGGAATACTTGTGAATAATTTTAGAAATTTAATTTAATTTTAAGGTTTTCATAAGTTGACGTGTTTGTAATTTTTTAAATAATAAATTTCATATGTGACATCTATGTGGCAAATATGTAAATCATCCAATTTAATTGAGAACTTAACATTGAGCTATTTTGACACAAATTAAAGTAGAAGTACTTTAGCACCATTTTTAAAGTTTGCCCTAGTATTATAAATTAAGTAAAGTTTAAGCTTTTTTACAATTAACTTTCATTTTATAAATATAATGTTTGTTATGGATCTAGATTACTTATAAATAGTTTATATAAATGAGATCTTAAAAGGTCAATCCTTAATATAAATAGCAAGAAAAGAAAGTTAATTCATTAAAATCCATCCTATTTATGTCATTGTAGGTTAGGTCATATCAACGAAAATAAAATCACAAAGTTGCATTTAGAAAAAAAAAGGATATTTGGATCCTTTTGATTATAAATCATATAAAACTTGTGAACCTTATTTGTTGAGAAAGATGGCCAAGCTACCCTTTAGTGAAAATTGAGAGTGTGCTAGTGAGTTACGAGAGCGATGTAGGTTACTCTATCTATTTACACTAGAGTTGGATACTCATATTTTATTACATTCACAAGTACTCATTCTAGATATGATTATATGTGTCTGATGAAACAAAATTCTTAATTATTTAAAAAGTTTAAAGAATTTAGTCTTGAGGTTGAAAAACAAATTGGTAAAAATATTAAAAACTTGGATCTGAATAAGGTGTTGAATACTTAGACCATAAATTTCTTAGATACTTAAAGGAGAATCAGATTCTCTCATATTGGACTCCTATTAGAACTATATAACATAATAGAGTGTCCAAGAGAATACTCTATTAGATGTGGTTAGTTATATGATCAGTCATACGGTCCTTCCTATCTCCTTTAAGGATATGCCCTTAAAATTACTGATTATCTTCTTAATAAAGTTCCATCCAAATCAGTTGACAAGACATCATATGAGATATGGACTAGTAGTAGATCAAAGTTATCACACCTAAAGATTTATAGATGTTATGCTTATGTGAAGCATGCAACATTATAAGCTTCAATATAAATTAGATAAAAGAAAATTTATGGGGTATCTAGAAAAGAGTATATGATATCAATTTTACCATCCTGTTAAGCAAAAGATGTTTATATCAAGACATGCAATATTTCTAGAAAGATAATTTATTCTCAAAGAAATGAGTGGGAGTGAGGTAGAACTTTGAGACATTTAAGAATAATAATTTCATATTAAGATAAAAACGTGAACCTCATGTTAATACATATGATGTATAATTAATGGTTCTTGAGACATATAACCAAAGGACATATTAGTAGAATAGTCCTCCTTGCATTAGATTAGATATACATATTAAAAAGGAAATATAATATATTGCTCATATATAATGAGCCTACTACTTAAAAAATAATGTTTGGCGTTAATTCTTTAAAATAACGCAAAGCTATGAGATCTTAAATATAATCCATTTATACTAACAAAGTATGGAATTGTGGTGGATGCTCATGATGGTATTGTAACTATAAGATGCAAATGGGTTTTTAAGAGAAAAACAGACATGCATGGTATTATACATATGTACAAAACAAGGTTAGTAGCTAAAGCTTACAAACAAAAACAAGGAGTTGATTTTGATGAAACATTTTCATCAGTAGTTATGCTTAAATCCATAAGGATTTTATTAGCTATAGCCACATATTATGATTATGAAATATGACAAATAGATGTCAAAACAACATTTTGAATGAGAATTTGCTTAAGGATGTGTATGTAACATAACCTAAAGGTTTTGAATACAAGAGATTTCTTAATTTAATATGCAAGTTATGAAAGTAGATTTATAGACTTAAACAAGCATTATAGAGATGGAACATTAGTTTTGAAGAGATAATCAAAGATTTTGATTTTATAAAAGATGTGGATAAACCATGTTTCTATAAGAAGTTTAGTGGGATTCTAGTTGTCTTCCTAGTACTATATGTGGATGATATATTTCTAATTGAAAATAACATACCAATGCTCAAATCTTAAAGATTTGGTTGTCCAGGAACATCTCTATAAAGGATATACGAGAAGCAACCTATATTTTGGGAATAAAGATCTATACAAATAGATCAAAGAGATTACTTGGCTTATCCTAATTCATGTATATAGACAAAGCTCTAAAGAGGTTTAGCATGGAAAATCCCAAGAGGGGATTCTTACCCATGTTGCATGGGATTTCTCTCTCGCAGAATATATGCCCTAAAACATTAAAAAAAATAGAGATCAAATGGATTATATTCCATCTGTTTCGACAATCAGATGAATAATATATGTAATACTATACACTAGACCGGATTTCTCTTATACTTTGAGTGTAACGAGTTGTTTCAAGAAAATCCTGGTGATAATCAATGGATGGCTATAAAAAAAACATCTTAAAGTACTTAAAAAGGACTAAAGGTGTTTTTTTTAATCTATAGAGGATTTGAATTAAGATTTTAGGGGTATTTCAAATGTTATTTTTTAGTTTGATCCAGATGATAGTAAATCACAATTAGGGTATAATTTTTACTCTAAATGGTAGTGCATTAAGTTGGAAAAGTTCCCATAACCAACCACTACAGATTTTACGATTGAAGTAGAGTACATTTCAATATCAGAGTCGACAAAAGAAGTAATCTAGGTCAACAAGTTCGCCACTAAATTTGGAGTGGGTCCTAGCATTATTGAGCCAATAATATTGTAATGCAATAATAATAGTGTCATTGCATAGGCAAAGGAACCAATGTCTCATCAAATAGTCCAAATATGTATTCAAGAAGTTTCATTTGATCAGGAAGATAATTGAGTGAAAAGATAGAACATTAAAGAGAGTTCCCATTGATGAGAACCTTACAAATACTCTCACTAAACCATTATCTCAAAAAGATATGATAGGCATATGGATGGATATGATAGTAGATATATAGACGATTGACTTTAGTGTAGGTGAGAAATTAATAGTTTATATACTTGCAGCCAAATGGTTAGTTGCAATTTTATATATAACATTATTATTTTAATTAAAAGGTATTTTTTATTTTATGTATTCATTAATTATATTTAGTGTTTTAATACTAAAATAAAATCTACGAAATAGTTACTATATAATTATGATGACATTATAATTATAAGATTCAATTTATATTTATGTATTATTCTTAAATTGTTCCTAGTTGTAATTTCATCAAGACAGGATATTGATGAAATAGTAAAATTAGATGATGAAATGATTAAATTATACATCATAACTATGCATAGACATGTTAAGTAAAACTACTTTAATATCCATAATATTTTGGACTTCTAGAGATCCTTCTCTTTGAATTCCGGTCTTGATTGTCTTCCTTGGTTCCACCTTCCATTCATGAAGCAGATCGTAGGAAGGCTCTTTCTCAAGCATAAGCGAGAGTTTTCGATCCCGATCGACAAACAAAACTCTGAAGGAAGCCCAGTTTATTTAGTAGGAAATCAATGCGTTTGAAAGATCTTTTTCTCACCTGGGAACAAGCCCAACAAAGCACTTTTCCTACCAAATTGGATCTATCTCTGCTTTTTCCATTATTTGAGCTCTGAGCTCCTCGGCAAATCATGATGTGCGCATCTTGGCTACTCTGCTTTAGTAGTGCGTTAACTAGTAGTCCACTACGATTAAGGATTTGATCTTGACACTGTCTTACTAACTAGAAGCGTAATTTTTATTAAAATTAATTAATAATTATAATAAGAGTTTAACTTTAATAAAAAATTTAAAATTTTAATAATAAATAAACTTTTGTGTCTTTTTCTATAAATAGGAAATAGGACACCGCTATTTACTGCTTTCAAATGTTAAGCTCTGTCTTATTTCTGTTCTGCACTTGAAGTAATTCCACAAATGTGAGGTTGGTAGTGGAGACTTTTTTAATATTTAGAAGTATATCTCTTACTACTTTTTAATATTAAACGGTTGATAAATGTAGAAAACTATCCGTATAACAGTAATGGTAGTTGTGATTTTTTCTTCTTCAAATATGGTTTAGATTTTTGATAATGTATAAATACACAGCCCAATCCGGCCCAATCGAATTAGCATTCTAGCTCCAACCTATCGTCTCACCCTGTCTAGGGTTTTAATATTCTATCCAATCTCAACTTCAAGCCATAGCTGCTGATGTCGTTTAGAGGCCGCGGGCGAGGTTACCATGGGAGAAGTGGGTTTGGGGGGTTTTCGAAGCAAGAACCGTTCGTGCTGTTCCCTGAAGTTGAATTACCCGATCCGAAAGATGTAAAAGATGAAAAGACCTTAGTCACTTGGAATTTCTTGTTACAAAGGTTTTTCAAGGCTTCTCCTTATCATCTCAAAGAGACTTCTAAGAATGTCTCATCAAACAGCGAGAGCGTGGACATCCAAAGGTTTTGTGATATGATGAAGCCAAAGGTGCAATCTGAACGTGATTCTCTTGAACAAATTCTTCAGCTTGGATCTAAAAACTTCCCAAAAGAATTGGTTGAAGGTTCAAGGCTAAGCCGAAAGAAACTGCGTTGGAATACAGGGTCAGATCTAGAAAAATTGGATCTCTTTGAGAAGCTTGAGCAGAAGATTCAGGGTAAAGAGGAGAAAGGTGAAAGAGAAAAGGGAGAAGAAGACGAGGAAGTTGAAGACGAAGAATTAGAGGCCGAAGACGAGATCAGTGATGATGATTATAATCAAAATGTCGATTTTGACGATGATGAAGATGATTACAACATGGATGATGAAAATGATGATGGACCCACTTATTAGTTTGGCCCAGAGAATAGTCTTCTGTTTCTAACGTGAATGTGTATGTGCTTGATCTGTAATCAATTTGATGATCACAATCTTCTTATGAACTTCCGTTGGGCGTAGGCTCAATGCAAAGTTCTCCACCGGTCACCGTCTTGAAATTTCCAATTCAACTAAACCCCACCAAAACCCTAATCTCCGTTCAGCGTGGGTTGAAGTCTTAATTTTTATGCATGTTCTGGCTTCTTTGGATGTGAAATGAGTTGGGTAATAGTTAAAATGTGCAAAAGTTTGGAACTTTGATTAAAAAAACTAGAAAAGACCATGTGACTTGCTAAACGTCGAACGGAATTGGATCAACTCTAAGCTTGTGGAAATTCTTTTTTCGTGGTATTTTCCTTGTTTCAAGTCTGAAGAGAACATGCAGCTGGTCTGGGTCATCAAGCAGAGAACATCAATTTAAAATAAGGTACGTGATGTCGATTTTACCTTCATTAAATCAACATCTTTTCTTTTTTTTTTTTTAGCTCCATGGTAATGAACAAAATTAAGAATTTGTTTGCTAGAGTCGTGGGATGTTTCTTATTGCTGGTTTTCGAAAAACGTGGAAGATGGCGCTAAGAGTCGATGGACATAGTAATCTCATATAAGGTGTAAAGACAGGGTTAATCAATGATTTAGAAATTGGACTATACATTAAACCGGTCAAAGAAATCAAACCACAATAAACTTTATTTATAATAAATAAAAGTAAAAATTATAAAACTAAATACAAAATAGAATATAAAATAAATTTGTAACATTTTTAAAAAGATGGTGGTCCCACATGTTTAAAAGGATGGGTGAGTTATTATTTTAACCTATTTTATCATAAAAGTTATATAATATAAATCGGACCGAAAATTAAGTCACTTTGTATTTATTCGATCAAATCGGTTAATTAGGTTTGACGTTTAAAAATTGAGATTAATAACTTAATACTTTAAAGTATTAAGTTGAAAATGATATCTTGATTATATATGAGTTCATTTAGACTTAGTCTAATTTTTCCAAATTTTCCTTAAGAAGTTGAAAAATTAAACTAAATTAGTTATCAAGTTAATAATTAGAATCAAGCAAGCAAAGATTTTAAAGGATTTTCTTTCATATTTATTTATGTTAGAAATAATTAATATAATGATATTATATTTGTTGGGACTTAAATTTTGAAATTTTAAAGTCTTCAATTA
Organism: Erythroxylum novogranatense; assembly: GCA_029891385.1. NCBI lineage: Eukaryota > Viridiplantae > Streptophyta > Magnoliopsida > Malpighiales > Erythroxylaceae > Erythroxylum > Erythroxylum novogranatense. The sequence goes on from CM057227.1 coordinate 104,545,318, forward strand.
AATATTAAGTACACTTTAAGAATATAATAGTTGTCTTCCATTATTTTAAGAATAAAATTAGAGATATGTTTATGATAAGGCTTGTTAAGTGATTCAAAGTCCCTTTAAGCGAATATGTTTTATCTTAATTTAATGAATCCTACCTAACTAAATTTGTGTTATTTGAACGAGTGACTTATAATTATGTGAATTTAGAGACAGTAATAAGAAAATATGTGAGATATATTTTGACAAAGAGTTGTCAACTAACGGATCTAAAATTCATATAAATTGTGATTAATAAAATACTATCTACCTAATTCAAATTAAGTTGGCTTGTTGAGTAACTCAAAATCATTAACTTAATTTGAATAGGATCTCAACATACTAAAAGTTATTTGATAATTTATTGATTTAATAGTGAGGACTATTATTTTAAATGAAATAGTGACAATAACTAAATATTTATTAAAGTCTTTTTATTTAGTTTTGTGGCATAAACTAAGCCAAAAGTATAATTTAAAATCTAACGCTTACATTAAAATTTAAGTTAAACGTTAAACACTAACATTTCGAGTTGTTCAAGTTGAAACTCAATATTTACAAAACGTTAAAAATAAACTCTACGAAGACAAAAAAAATCTGACATAGGTTATGCTTTGTCAACAAAATGTTGAAGTGGTATTTAAAATTTTTTGCATATTAGTTTGACCCACCTTTTCTTCTCTAGCATGACATTCTTATTTTTAAATAAAAGTGGTCTCACATCTATATATAAAACTCATCGTTTTGTTCAATCATTTGTATTCTTTGATTGGATATCTTCTATCTGCAATCTTCATATGAAATTGAAAAAAAAAAGTCTCAGCCAACTTTGTGAGTTCCTTTCTCCTTGTTCCTGAGAAGTTTTAGACTTAGGAAATGAAGTTACATGATTAAAACTTGTCAGGTTTTGTGTTTTTTTCATCTTGCTTATGTTCTTTAACACTTTTCCCAGATTTGTCAGTGGAACAGAGACAGGAAATCTAGTGGTTAGGCTTGGGTTGCTTCATCACCACTTTTTATTGGTTTTATTTGGTCACATATCCATATTTTGCTTATCACTAAATGATTTGTAGTTAGTTCCAGTTTTATCTGTGCAAATGCAATTAGCAGAACCCATTGTTTCGTAAGCAGAAAGATGCCTCGCAAGCAGCCTGTCAATCATCAATTTCTTCATTGCAAATGCAAGACTTGGTGTCCTTGCTAGTGGGAGTCTCTCAGAATTGCAACAACAATTATAGTAACTGCAATTGCAAAAAAGTTCAGAAGCTTTAGAACATCACTGATGGTCCACTTGCTAAGCTGGAGATGATTAGCTCTCTTAACGAGAATGAAGTAAATCACTCGTTAATATAGAAATCCGATATGATATGTAAACTACACAAGAAGGGGAGTTGAATTGTGTAATCTTTTTGAAAATATTAATCTTTTAAGACTTCTTGAATTTCTTACGAAAAATTCAAATGATTACTAAAATACTTTGCTAAAGTTGATAAGCAATGCAATCGCAAGTAATATTATCTACTCGTCTAACAACAAGAAAATTAAAAGTAAGGGTTAGAGAATAGACGATGCAATTTTATACTAATTCGACCCAAATCTTGGGCTGCGTCCAGTCCTCAGAGTTAGTCCGAGATTTCACTATACTCTTCAACTTTACAAGCATTCTTTCTACACTTGCAAAGCCTCTTCAAGTCTCTCTCACAAAGTATTCTTTATCAACTGTATTACTCTCTCCAGGCTTTAGCCTTCCTTTCTCTCTCTAAGAAAAGTATTTTTGAGCTTTAGATTACAGATGTATTCGCTCACTTCTTTCACACTTTGAATATAGAATATTTGCTAATGTTAAAGCATTTGTTATCTTAATCGTCGACTAGAACTAGTATTTATAGCCTAAGTCTCCAACTGTCTTCTTGAAAATTGCTTCTTGAATCTTCTAGAAACGGTTATTAGTTGAGTCCTGTAACTAACTCCAACTAACTAACTGTCTGACGTTCTAGAATATCTTCCTTTTGTATCATCTGGAGTAATACTTCTTCTATTACTACGTTTCGTCTGTTATTCCGCTTTGTCTATTACATTGTTTCGTCTGGTGTTGACCACGCACCTTCTGAGTTGACTAAATGTTACTTACATTTTTCTGCACACTTAACAAACTTATCAAAATAGTTCATACATTTCTAAGATTATTATTATTTGATTTCATTAAAATTAATAAAAGTGAAGTCCTCTTGACTTAACAATCTCTCCTTTTAATGATAACAAATAATCATAATTTTAGAAAATAAGATGATATTTATAGGCGAATAGTATTCCTACGAATAATAAAGTAAAAAACATAAGAAAAGAATTGCATACAAGATATATACAATGCTTTCATCTTCTCTTCTTGTTCTCCTCTTTTTCTTCTTCTCTCCCTATTTATTATTAATAAAAAAGATTGCTCATTGTAGACACTTCAGAATTTCAGAAAACATACATTGCATGTCAATGTGGATCGTCTTGAGGTCTTGTTCAATAATAACCCGTAGTAGTGCTACTTCTTTATGAAGATCAGCCACTGAGTCAGCTAGTTCATCAACTTTAGTATAAACGTCATCAATTTCTTTTGCTAATGCTTCCTAAACTTCCTTTTGACTGCGACTTGCTTATGTCCAATTTATGAAATGCTTCAAGAACTCTGGATTATCAATAGAATCTTGTTGTATTTCACTAAGTGGATGAAGGCTTTCAACAGCAGATGGTTCTGAAGGTAAAACGTCTAACTCTATAATTTTGATAGAGGGTAGACTGAAGGGTTGTTTTCCTTCTAGGAGATCAAGATCATTAGGTCTAGGTAGTTTCAAATTGGTTGCCCAAGAAGGTGTAACACATCCTTGACTGAAGGTATGAAACCTAAAGGTCTGAAATGCATGACCAAATGCACAAAGATTTCTAAGTTGAAATTGATACCTTCAACCATGATACTTCTATACTGTCCTTCTTTTACTTTGCCAACTACCTTGAAGTTTTCATCTGTGGTTAAAACTCCAAATTTACTTTCTGATGCTTTTGAAATGTGGTGTGAAACATAGATTCTTCCAAGTTGAGCTGCATTACATGCATCATCTATGTTCTTCACAGCTACTTAAATCTGCTCTTCTTTAAGATCATCTTTATTTCCTTCAGGAAGCATCTTCTTTTTCCCTTTTGCTTCATTTCTTACAAGGGTTGAACATCTTGGTTGAATATCTGGCACAATTTTTATCGATGTTCTACTCGTAATCCGATAGATTGTATACCAATCCTTTGAAATCTTCAATGGATATAGTTCTGCCTTCTCATCTTACAGAATACCATATAATCTTCGTTCTCATGACTTAGAAGATGTATGGTTTGATCATTAATTGGTATCGGTTCGACTAGTACCTTGACTGACTTTTTCGAAGGTTCTCTGATAATAATTGAGCTTCTACTTCGAACAAGTACTGGTTTTTCTATAATCTTCATTCTCAAATCCTTTTTGTTGATTAGTTGAGAAGGATTATAAGGTTTCAATTGGTGTTCAACTATTTTCGCATTCTGTTGAATATCAGATGAAGAAATGTTTTTATGACTGGGTTCACCTTCTTTTGTTTTTCTACCAGTTTAGATGAAAGTTATTATTGAGGCTTCCTCCTCTCAAATACCATCTTCCTTTTAATTTTTGTCTCTCTAGATGATTTTGCTAATTGGCTTTGCAAAATAGAGATAATTGATCTGGTAGGCTGCTGTCTTTTTTCTTGCTTTTCAAAATCTCCATCAAGAATAAGAGATTTCCTCTTTTTCTATTCTTGTTGTCGTAAGGTCAATAGTCTTGGTGACTTTCTTGATTGTTTGGATTTTTCGGATTGAAGTGTCTCCACCTTTCTCTTCAATGACACTTGTTGTGATGATTGTTGAACCCTACCTTCCTCTTTCTATAGAATCGTCTTCGATTGTATTGGTGCATCAGACGATTTCTCAGTCTTTTCTTCTATGGATGTTCTTCATGTTGATTGAGGTTTTGTTTTTTTTGTAGACGTACCACGTTCACTTCTGCCCCATCTTATGATTAGCTCCCCCTCAGACCTTGCTTTCGGTGTAGAACCTTATCCTCCTTATCATCAAAATTTATCTCCATTATGTGAATAATTGTGGCATTCATGATGCTCTTCACATCCATCTTTACCCTGTTACCTCTGTCGAGAAAGATTCCTGATTCTCTAAAAATCCTTGTCAACAACATTCCATACGGTAAAGAGCTAGAATATCCTTTTGACTTCATCATGTACTTCAAAATCAAGTACGAAAGATTAATGGGTTGATGATTCAGTAAGGGATACAGACAATGTCCATTGTTCATTATCACAACGTCCTTCAAGCCTAATCTTGGTAGAACACAGTGAAGAAACAGTGAATGTAGAACCCTAGCCTTCGGAGCAGCCTTCTTAACTTCTGGATCACTACTTTTATAGAGTTATCAATTAATGTGCATTCTATCTACTAGGACACCCATTGACCCTCTTGATAGTATCTTACATCACGATAACTGACAAACCATCTACCATTGATAATAAGGTATCGTCCACCACCTTTGCATTTTTCCAAAACTCATATATCTCATTCAAATAGACCTTTTCACAAACCTGGAAGAAGTTTTTCCAACCAACTGCTTTAATCTCTAGTTCAATGTCCATCTGATTTTCCTTTAATGATTTGAAATCAACGTGTCGCCCATAGATAAGTGATTGCTCCATTTGTAATTTGTAACAATTAAAAACTAAACACACAAAAGTATTTCGCTCAAAGTAGCAATGTTAGTCTTTAAAAGTAAGAATATGAGCTTAGAACAGAGTATCGAATCGTCTTAGTTAAGAGTACTAAACAAGTCGGTTTCAAAGTATTTCAAGAAAATTCTAGAGTAAAAGGCATTTTAGAATCTTGAGAAGATTTCCTTCTTATACCCACTCTTAAAAAGTTACCGTTCATAACTTATCGTTACTATTTACTTGAAAACTTACGACTTTTTATCTTCTTTTTGTATGAATCATCTAGGTCATGATGTGTCAGACGAATGGTCATTCAGCATTACCATATTTAAGTTTCGTTTGATTTTCTTGAATCTATCTTCACAAAAAGGTTTAGTGAAGATATGTATCCATTGTTGATTCGTCTCAACAAATTGTAAACTAGTGATTCCTCTTTATACATAGTCTCGTATAAAATGATGTCTAACTTCAATATGCTTTTCCCTCAAGTGTTGTGTTGGATTCTTTGATAAATTGATAGCACTTGTGTTGTCACAGAAGATTGAAATTTGATCTTCTTGTATGGAGTAATCTTCCAACTGATACTTAATCCATAACGTCTGTGAACAACAACTTGCAGCTGACATATATTCAACTTCTACAGTAGATAGAGTAATTGAACTTTGCCTTTTGCTTGACCAAGAAATAAGATGAAAGCGATAACCTCCACTTGTCCTCTTTCTATCAATTCGATCTCCAGCATAATCAGCATCACAGTAGCCAATTAACCTAAAATCTTTACCTTTTTCATATGTTAAACAAAGATCAACAGAACCTTCCAAATATCTCAATATTCTTTTAATAGCAATATCTTGAGATTCTTTAGGATCTGCTTGAAATCTTGCACACAAATAAACACTAAACAATATATCAGGTCTGCTTGTTGTTAGGTAAAGTAAAGAATCAATAATTCCTCTGAAGAGGATTTGATTAACCTTCTTACTTGCTTCATCCTTAGATAACAGGATTGAAGGATGCATAGGAGTTGACATAGATTTAACCTTCTCCATTTTATATTTGACTAACAGTTCTTTGATATATTTTTATTGATGAATAAAAATCTTTTCTTCGGTTTGCTTAATTTTTAAACCAAGAAAGAATTTCAATTCACCCATCATACTTATTTCAAATTCACTTTTCATAAGATTTTTAAAACTGAAACATAGTTTCTTAAAAGTTGCACCGAAAATAATATCATCTACATATATTTGTACTATAATGAAATCATTTTTGATACATTTTTTAAACAGAGTCTTATCTACTTGTCCTCTAATAAAATCATTTCGAATCAAAAATAAACTTAGACGATCATACCAAGCGTAAAGTGCTTGTTTTAATCCATACAAAATTTTATGAAGTCTATAGACATAATCTGGTTTATCAGTATCTTCAAAACTAGAAGGTTGCTTTACATAAACCTCTTCATCTATAAAACCATTCAAAAAGACACTTTTCACATCCATTTGAAGCAGTTTTATATCATGACAAACAACATATGCAAACAAAATCCTAATAGCTTCTAGTCTAGCTACAGGAGCATAGGTTTCATTATAGTCTATTCCTTCTTGTTGATTATAGCCTTGAGCTACTAATCTAGCTTTGTTACGGTTTACTTTACCTTATTCATCTAGTTTATTCTTGAATGCCCATCTAGTTCCTATGACAGACTTATTGGGTGGCCTAGGAACTAAAGACCAAACTTTATTCCTAACAAATCGATTTAACTCCTCTTTCATGGCTAAAATCCAAGCTTTATCTTGAAGAGCTTTATCAATTTTTATAGGTTCTAATTCAGAAACAAAAGCTACATTTGCTGCTTTTCTAAATTTTGACCTAGTTCTCACTCCTTCTGAAGTTTCTCTTATAATTAGGTTTTCTGGGTGAGAGGATTTATACTTCCAATCTTTCCTAAGACTAAAGTTTTCAGGAATATCCTTTACCTTATCAGGTGGATTAACTAGTGGTGATATGTCTAGTTTATCAAATAAGGGAGCAGATAGAGTTGCATCATCAGAATCGTCTCTTCTATCTGGATGAGAATCATCATCAAACTTAACATGAATAAATTCTTCAATAGATTTAGAAACAATATTATAAACTTTATAAGCTTTAGAAGATATCGAATATCCTAGAAAAATTCCTGAATTGATCTTAGAATCAAATTTATCCTATTTTTCTTTTGTATTCAATATAGTGCATTTACAATTGAAGGTATGGAAGTAAGAAATATTTGGATTTCTTCCTTTCCATAACTCATATGGAGTTTTATTTAAAATAGATCGTAGAAATACTCTATTTTGAATATAACAAGTTGTGTTCACAACTTCTGCCCAGAAATACTTAGTAAGATTTATTTCACATAGCATAGTCCTTGCCATTTCCTGAATTGTCATATTCTTTCTGTCTATAACTCCATTTTGTTGTAGAGTTCTAGGAGCAAAGAAATTATGAAAAATTCAATTCTCTTCACAAATCATTCTGAATTTTTCATTTTCAAATTTTCCACCATGATCACTCCTAATTCCAGCAATAGAAATTCCTTTTTCATTTTGTACCTTTTTGGAAAGAACTTTAAAGCACTTAAGAGATTCATCTTTATGCGATAAAAACAATATCCAACAAAATCTAGTGAAGTCATTAACAATTATGAGACCATACTTCTTTCCGCCAAGAGTTAATGTTCTAGTTGGACTAAACAAATCTATATGTAGCACACTAGAGGTCTAAACGAAGTTACAACATTTTTAGAAGAAAAAGATGTTTTAACTTGTTTTCCTTTCTAACAACTCTCACAAAAGAAATATTTGTTAAAACTTATTTTTAGTAATCCTCTTACCAAATCATGTTTATCCAACTTGGAAATATGTTTAAAACTAACATGACCTAACTTTTTATGCCAAATCAGTTTTTCCTCATCTGTTGATATAAAACATGAAATATTATGACTTTTCAAATCTTCTTAATTAATCTCATAGAGATTATTTCCTCTCTTGACAGAAAAGAATACGGAATCATTTTTGTTTTTAACTACACAAGGATTTTGATTAAATGATACTTTAAAACCAAAACCACATAATTGACTTACACTAATTAGATTATGCTTTAATCCTTCAACTAGCAAAACATTATCAATAGACGCAAATGAATCTTTATCAATTTTGCCGATTCCAACTATTTTGCCCTACTGGTTGTCTCCAAAAGTTATTGATCCTCTTTGTATATTTTGGAGGTCTAGGAACATAGACCATCTTCCTGTCATATGTCGCGAGTATCCATTAACCAAGTACCATTGGTGTTGGTTGCTTTCCCAAGAAGGAAAATCTGCAGTATATATTATGTCTTTCTTAGGTACCTATATTTTCTTAGGTCCTTTGGGGTTAGATTTATGATATTTCCTTGAATAATAAGAATATTGCTTCTTTCTCTTTCTACTAGGAGCAAAACTCTTATTATGACGAGCATTACTATTAGTAAACCCTAAACCACTTTTATCCTTTGGATGTCTATATTTTCCAATTATATCATTCATCCTTTTAGTACTTTCAGTAAATGTTAATAAATATGCTGAAAAACTATTAATCCTTTTTTTATTGATTAATTTCCTCAGATCTATTTGCAGTTACTTTCTTTTTCATATTGTCTACTTGTTTCTTAAGGCAAACGTTTTCTTTCTCTAACACTTTCGTGTTCTTCAAGCTTTCAACAAATTTCTTTTTCAAAATCCTATATTGCTTTAATATAACATGCGAATCTTCTAATAATTCTAAATATGCCTATTAAAGATCATTAAAGTTAGAAGTTACCTCATCATCGCATTCCTTTTCAGCTACCAAACATATATTTGCTTGTTCTGATGCTTTTGAATCAGAATTAGATTCGGATGAGTCCAAATCTTCCCACATTGCCATCATGCTCTTTTTGTTTTCTTTACTTTTCTTCTGTTTTCTTTTGAGCAATGAACATTCAGACTTGTAATGTCTTGGTTTATTGCACTCATAGCAGATGATAGACGTTTTCTCATTCTTGACTTCGTCTTTACTATTCTTCTTAAAAGAAAAGTCATTATTTCCTTTCGCTTTCTTTTTCCACATCCTCTTAATCTTTTTTGAAATGAAGGATAATTCATCATCATCTTCATTTGAATCTTGATCAGATCCACTGGCATCATCATTATTGATTTCTTCAATCTTTAATGTTTTTGAAGATATGCTTCTATTTTCTGATTCTTCTGACCAGCCTTTAATGCTATATACTTATGTCTTCTAGGTTTATCTTCTGCATCAAGCTCTACTTCATGTATCTTCAGTAAACCAAGCAATTCGTCTAACTTCAACTTACTTAAGTCCTTGTCCTCTTGTATTGTTGTAACTTTGGGACTCCATCTTTTAGGTAGACTTCTAAGAATCTTTCTGAAATGATCTTGATTATCGTAGATTCTCCCAAGAGCTTTAAGTCCGTTAACGATTGTTTGAAATTGTCCAAACATTTGATTAATAGTCTCCTCATCTTTCATCTTGAATAGCTCATACTGATGGGCAAGAATACTGATCTTGGACTCTTTCACTTGATTTGTTCCTTCGTGTGCAATGGCTAATGTGTCACACTTCTCCTTTGCAGATATGCATCAATGAACCTTGTCATATTCACTTTTGATTAGGGCACAACTTAGAAAGAACTTGGCCTTTGAGTTCAACTAAAATCGAGCTTTTTGATCGACTGACCATTTGTCACGAGAGATGATATCGCCTTCATCATCTGTTGGTGTATATGGACCATTCTCGATGATATCCCAAAGATCAATATGTGTGGATTCTATGAAGAGCCGCATCCTTTCCTTCCAATAATGATAATCCTCACCATTGAACGCAGGAGGTCTTGTCACTGAGGCACCTTCATCTATAAAAACATGTGATTCAGCCATGGATCTTTGCCCTCACTTTGTGACAGTGTTTCTTAGAAACCTCACTTTGATACCAACTGAAGTAAATCACCTGTTAATATAGAAATATGATATGATATGTAAACTACACAAGAAGGGGGGGTTGAATTGTGCAATCTTTTCAAAAATATTAATCTTTTAAGACTTCTTGAATTTCTTATGAAAAATCCAAATGATTACTAAAATACTTTGCTAAAGTTGATAAGCAATGCAATTGCAAGTAATATTATCTACTCGTCTAATAACAAGAAAATTAAAAGTAATGGTTAGAGAATAGACGCTACGATTTTATACTGGTTCACCCAAACCGTGGGCTACGTCCAGTCTTCAGAGTTAGTATGAGATTTCACTATACTCTTCAACTTTACAAGTATTTTTTCTACACTTGTAGAGCCTCTTTAGGTCTCTCTCATAAAGTATTCTTTATCATATGTATTAACCTCTCCATGCTCTATCCTTCCTTTCTCTCTCTAAGAAAAGTATTTTTAAGCTTTAGGTTACAGATGTATTCGTTTACTTCTTTCGCACTTTGAATACAGAATATTTACTAATGTAAAAGCATTCGTTATCTTAGTCTTCGACTAGAACTAGTATTTATAACCTAAGTCTCCAACTGTTTTCTTGAAAATTGCTTCTTGAATCTTCTAGAAACGATTATTAGTTGAGTCCTGTAACTAACTCCAACTAACTTACTGTCTAACGTTCTAGAATATCTTCCTTTTGTATTGTCTGGAATAATGCTTCTTCTATTACTACGTTTCGTCTATTATTCTGCTTCGTCTATTATATCACTTTGTTTGGTGTTGCACTTCGTCTGGTGTTGATCGTGCACCTTTTGAGTTGACTAAGTGTTACTTAAATTTTTCTACACACTTAACAAACTTATCAAAACAATTCATACATTTATAAGATTATTATTATTTGATTGTCATCAAAATTAATAGAAGTGAAGTCCTCTTGACTTAACAGAGAAATTTTTCGAGAAGTGTTATAAACGTCATGGTAGCAAATGCTTTTCCTAATAATGGTTACAATTCCATTAAGCTTCACCTGCAATGGCATCTCATCTTCTCCTATTTTGCTCGAAGTAGCCATCAACCTACCCCATTTAGTTTTCATTTTCCACTCCCATCTTGCACTTTGTTTCCTAATAAAAGAAAAGGGCTCTCTTTTCTTGTGTTTACTGGATCTCTCACCTGACAACCTAGATTCATCAATCGACAAGTTATTTCCCAATATAAAATAACCATTCACAAGGACAAGATCTCCAATAGATAGATGAACAATATCTCCAACCACCAAATCATAGATTGAAACCTTGTCTCTGCTACCTTCTCTAGTCACCTGAAAAATTACTTTCTTCTTCTCCTTATCCAAGGCCTTAAATTGAAGTGATTACTTGTAGTCACTAACTGTAGTAACAATGACTACAAAAAAAATTGAAAGTAATATTCCTAGCCTATCGTACATACCTTTTGGCCATCCTTCAGTGGCAATTCCTACTCCGGTGGTGTTGGACCCCGATCTTTGAGTGAAAATTTGAATTATGAAAATGAAATTTAAGGAGTGCTTTGTGTATGTCTTATATAAGAGATGTCTTAAAATTTAAAGAATATTGAGAAGAAAAGAAATGATCTGATTTTGATATCTTTGGGGTTTTGAGTGAATTGGTATGGTTTATGAAATTAAGTGGATGAGTTGATTGAAATTAAGTTGAAAATCTAAAAATAAAGAGAAAGTGTGAAAATATGAAAAATTGTGAAATAGTTGACGTTTTGGCCTTTGAAAGTTAACTTTTGATTCAGGAAAATTTTGATAAAATGGTCTTCTGGAAACTTGTAGATTATATTAAGAGCTTTCTGTAGCCATAAAGTTTGCAATTTTTCGATATCGGGAGTGGAAGTTATGATCAGTCAAAGTTTATGGTAGATAAGGTTGACTTTTGACTTTGAGTATGACTGAATCTTTGACTAAGAAATTAACCTAGTTAGAGGTTAATTTAGCTTTGATGTTCTTCATGAAAATTGAAGGGTTTGTTTTGATCTTTATTTCGATATAAAGTATGCAATTTTTCGATCTCGGAATAATAAGTTATGATTTTTATAAGTTTATATTATGGTTTTAGCATGAATATTAGAGGATAGTATCTTTGACCGGAAAATGGACTCCCGTAGGAGTCGAATTGATGTTTATGTCCTTCGTGGAAGATTTAGAGCTTCCCTCAAGCTTTCTATAGAGACTAAGTTTGTCAAAATTGGAGTTCGGGAGTAAGAGTTGTGAATTTTGGAAGTTTTTGATTTTTATATGAAAAAAAAGAGGAAATTTGTTTTATCCCCGTCACTAGGGCGACACATCGCCCTAGCGATGGCGAGTGTTTAGCTCGCGTCACTAGGGCGACGCATCGCCGTAGTGATGGCGGGCGTTCCGCCCGCATCACCAGGGCGACCTCGCCCGCACGACGCCATTTTGATTCTTTGGTTTTCTTGACTTTACTTTCTCAAATCCGACCTTTGTTCACTATTTTGCTTATATCTTTTCCGTCCGACATCCGATTGAGTTGATTCTTACGGCGTTGGATTCCTAAGACAATTATTTACATCCTCATAGAAATTTGTGAATTTTTTAGATTAAATTAATTGAGATTAATTTAATCAAAGTGAGTCGGGAAATTTTCCGAACATGGTTCAGTCAGTATTTTGTGAAATTCGGGATCTGTAGAGATTCGATTGAAGCAATGCTTGAGGAGAAATAAAGATAAGACAAGGGGCTACAAATCATATGAAGAAATGAAATGTCAATTTTGCCCCTAAGTCCTTCGAATTATGAATGGAAGTTCTGATTAGAGTGTAATTTTTGAATTGGGAACATCTGAGAGTATTTTGAGTATAACTTTTGATCTGGGAATCAAAATGAGGCGATTCTTATTTTGAATTAAACTAGAGACATAAGGCTACAATTGTTATGAAGACATCGAGTTTCAATTTTGGGGTTAAGAACGTAAATATCTGGATGGAAATAATCGTACATGGAAAAATGTGTTAGAATATGGATATACCCAAACTGTTTTACGCATAACTTTTGGTGTAGTGATCCGAATTAAGCGCGGTTAGTGGCGTTGGATTCGTATGATTGAGAGAAACATTTCTCAAGAAGGAAGTTTTGACAAATTCCTTCAAATTGATAGTGCGAATCAACCCGCAAGTAAGCATGACTTTAAGCTTTGAATGGAGGGCAAAATTGACAATTAACCTTCATTTAATGACACACATAAGGTGATGTCGTTTTCAGACTATTAAAGCCACGAAAGTGGCTGGAAAATTAGAAGAAAATGAAAGAAGAAGAAGAAGAAGAAAGAAGAGTGGAGATTCGTTTATGGAGAAAAGAAGAGAGAGAAAACAAAGTTCCAAATTTTCTACTTGTTTCTTAAGGATTTTGGGATGGTTCCAAGAGAGAAAAAGGTAGAGCATAAGAGCTTCCTTCCAAGCCAAAAAAAATCGAATTTGGAGAAGAAAAGAGGTAAGAGAAAATTTTGAGCTTTGAGATTTTGATGAATTTTTGATTGAAAAACATGGAAAAGGGCTTGGGTTTGTGATTTATGAAGTTGATTTTGATATATATGCTTTGGGTTGTGTTTAATTTTGGATGAAAATTTGATTAAGGTTTAGGCTTAATTTTGTGATTAAGAATTTTGTGAAATTTTGGTGTAGAATTATAGATAATGATATGGGTTTGTGAAATATGAAGTTAATTTTGAAGAAATTGTATTTTATGGTATTGAATTTGGATAAATTGGTTTAGGCCAATTTTAATATTTGGGGATTTTTGAAATTGAGGATTTAGATATTTTGGAATTAGTGTGAATTGATGAATTGTGACATTAATTTTGAAAATTAAGTTATTTATGAGATTGAATTTGAGTGTATTGGTTTAGGCCAAATTAGAAATTTGAGGATTTTGTGAATTAATGGTGTAGAATCATCAATACTAGTATGAATTGGTGAAATATGAAATCAATTGTGAAGAAATTGTGATTTATGATATGGAATTTGTGTCAATTGGTTTAGGCCAATTTTGAAAATTGGAGATTTAAATAGCTTGAATTTATATGGAATTGGTGAATTCCTAAGTTAATTTTGAAGATTATGTTATTTATGATGTGAATTTGGATGATTATGGTTTAGGTTTTGTTAAATTGGAAGAGAGAGAGAAACAAAAGTCAAATTGAAGCATTGGACAAGATGCTAGCATGGATATGAGGTGGGTAGTATATTTATTTATTGAATTGTAAGCTAAGAATGCGAATTTGAAAAATTAAGAAGCAAAGTTTTGATAAATGATTTTATGGAAATGATTTTGAGAAAATACAAGATTTATGAAATTAATGAGTTTCAAATTATTCGATTTATGATTTAAATGATTTAAGGAAATTAGTGCATGTTTGGTCATGAATGTGATTATTATGTTATTAATTTGGTGATGTGCATTGCGTTAGATTGATTAGGTGAATTTATGTAAATATATGCTTGTGTCATTTTTGACACAATTTGATGTTATGAGATGAATAATGTGAAAAGCAAGATGTTTTGAAAAGTGCCTTCGGACCATCTGAAATTATGTTTTGCTTATGTGCTATATGGGTTTGGTAAGGTCCTTTGTGAGTCGGTATTGTCTCTACTTGTTATAGCCTTCTCCACGCTTGCCATTAGTGGCATAGGAGTTCGATCTCGGACTCCCCTCATTCACTACCGCATGAATCGCTATCTTGAGAATGTGCAAGACGTCTATTTTACCGAACCAAACCAAACCATTTGATGTGTTATGTGATTTGTGTTGGATGTTGCGGTATAACCCGAAACACACCGCAAAGATAACTCGCAAACACCTACAGTGGGGTGTGGGGTCCGACACTAAACCACTTGACGTGTTATGTGATTTTGCTTTGTTTATGCTGTGATGTATTATGACGCGATGCATTCATGTTTGAAATTGTGCATGAATTGTGAAAAGTTTGAAAACTTGAGAAATGAGAAAGTAAGTGTTTATGAATATGTTGAAACAAATAAAGATTTGGAAATTTTAGAAAATGTTGATGAAGGTTTATGAATGTTTTGAAAGATTTGAAAGATAAGCTTTGAAAGGTTTCTACCGTGAAATGTTTGAAAATATCAAACTTCTTGAAAATGAGTTTTCCGCTTATTGTTCAATTTATAAATATATTATCCACGAGCTTCCGAGCTCACCCCCCTTTCATCCCCATCTCCAGGTTTCGAGCAGGAGATCGGATGAAAGAATGTGAAGACGTTTGGTCCGATTTTGCATTGTTTGTATAGTTATGTGAATTGAGAATTGGAATATTTTGTAAATGGTGTGAATTATCGTTAAGTAAGTGATTATAATGTATTTCGAGCATGTATTTCTGAATGTATGAAGATTATGAATTATTGTATGAGAGTATGAGATTGTATATGGAATTGTGTATGATTATGATGATGCAAGTAAACTGTGGGTTGTATATGAGTGAATTGAGATATGGATGTTTTTGATGATGTTTGAGAATTATTGGAGTGTTAGGTATAGATGTGTGTTTCTGCCGGTGTTTGGATTCCGGACGGGAAGTCCGATGACTTTGTGTGATTCTGGATTTAGTGATATTAGAAGTGTATTTTACTTTTGCAGGAATTTTTGGGATAGGATAGATGCAGTCGTTATGCTGCCGAATTTTTGTTAGATAAGTTGAAAAAGAAAATTAAATAAAAACGAGATGTTTTCGGATGAGATTTATGTTTTGTATGAAAGATGATTAAAGTGTATAAGAAATTTGGAAGAAAAGAAAAAAATTATTATACCGGAATTTGGATAGTCTAGGTTTTCCAACGCGATTATGTTCATTCGATAAGTTTTCTTTGATTATTGTTTCCGGATGTCGGATGTGTTCCGCTTGATTTCGTTTCGCTTCGAAATCTATTCGTTTGATTCGATTAGTTATTGCTTCCGCTTTCATTTGCTTCCGTTTCGATTCTGTATTCGCTTCGCATTTGCTTTGCTTCCGCTTCCTTTGTGATTCGAGTTCGTTTTTACTATTCGCTTCCGCATTTTGTTTCCGATTCGAAATTTCGATCTGAAATTTCCGTTTCCATTCGCTTCCGTCTCCTTCGTTCTTCGTTTTTCGGTTGGGATTCGGTTCCCGGATCGGTTCCCAACAAGTGGAGACAATAGCCCACATGATAAGAATTATCATTGTGAGACATGAAGTGCTTCCCACATAAACATCCAAAAAACCTTGGAGGTTTCTCTGCATATTGGTTATGTCCATAAATGTTTTGCTTGGTATATATTTCCCTGAAGGAAACCCCCTAACTAAAACACACGGAGACCCTTGTTGTTAATCCTTCAATCCCACCACAAGATTCCAAGCTCTTTTGTTCTTAGGTTCGAGCAAGTGATGCAAGTTCTTCTGCTTTAGTTTTAGATGAAGATTGTAGATAGAAGATAACCTAAAGAATACAAAATAGTTAGGATTGAACAAAATGGTGAGTTTTATACATAGCTATCAGACTCACTTTCGTTTACAAATAAAAATGCTACATTAGGGGGGGAAAAGTGGGTTCCACTAATATGTAAAAAAATTTTAAAGGTTACGTCGGCATTTAACTGACGAAAGGTGACCTCTATTAGATTTTTCATCTTCATAGGATCTGCTTTGAACATTTTGTAAATATTGGGATTCAACTTGAGCACCTCAAAAAGTTAAGTTCAACTTAGATTTTGGTGTAGACGTTAGAGTTTTAAATGCACTTTTGGCCTATAAACTAATACTTACTCTTTTTTTTATTAGATAAAATAAGTATCGATCTATCCCTAATGAGTATCACAGATACTAACAAGCTTACTAGGCCTAATTTCATGGACTAGTTTCAAAGCTTAAGAATTGTTCTCAAGTATGTGTTCTTGACATTCCAATTACATTATAGCCTAGTTTGGCTACAACAAATGAAGCCTGGAAGTCATATTAACATCATATTGAGGATGTTAAACAAGTTAAATATATGATATTGGCTAGCTTATCTCCTGACCTTTAGAAGCAATATAAAAAATAGATGCTCCTCTTATGATTATACATCTCAAAGAGTTGTTTGGTGCACGAAATAAGGTGGAGAGTTATAAGACTTCTAGAGCCTTATATCAATGCAAGATGGAAGAAGGATCTTCAATTGAGTTACATATACCAAAGATAATTGACAATATTGAAAAATTAGGCCAACTAGATTATATCTGAACCATGGGTTAAGCATTGACTTGGTGCTTTAGTATCTCACTTCAAGCTTTGCACAATTTTTATGAGCTTTTATATAAATCAAAAAGATATGTTATTGCCTGAACTATTGAATAATCTCAAGACTATAGAGGGGCACCTTAAAAAGGAACAATTGCATTTTTATTATGGATTCTTCCAAGAGCAAAAAAAAAGAACTCTAAGAAAGAACAAAAATATAAGGCTTATGCTAAAATAACAAAGCCAAAAGGTGGTGTCAAGAAGAATAATAACCATAAGGGCAAGTGTTTTCATTGTGGAGTTGATAGACACTAAAAGAGGAACTGTAAAGCTTATCTTGCTGGCCTGAGAGATAAGAAGCTTAAGGAAGTTACTTCTTCAAGTATGTTTATAATTGAGATCAATCTTTCTATTTATATTATTCATTCTTGGGTATTAGATACTACATATGGTTCTTATATTCATAATAAGACGTAAATGTTAACAAAGAGCATATCACTGAGGAAAGGTAAAGTGGACCTACGAGTTAGCGATAAAGTAAGAGTTGTTACATTAGCTATAAAAACTTGTATTTTAGCTTTGACATCTGACCTTAAACTAGAACTAGATAATTGTTATTATGTTCTAGTCTTTTCTAAAAACATTATTTTCATTTCTTGTTTAGATTTGAATGAATTTGTCTTTATTATTAAGAATAAGAGTTGTTTTTTATAAAAGATGATGTATAGCAGATCTGAATGACTTATAAATGGTTTGTATAAATTAGATCTTGAAAGGTTAATCCTTATCATAAATAGCAATAAAAGAACTTATATATTTAAATATAAGTGACCCTATGCCTACTTGTGATAGAGGTAGATACTCATATTTTATTACGTTCACAAATGATCATTCTATATATGGTTAAGTATACTTAATGATATAAAATCTAAATTATTTATAAAAATTCAAATAATTTAGACTTGAGTTGAGAAACAAAATAGTAAGAGTATTAAGAAATTTAAATTTGATCAAGAAATGAATACTTAGACCATTATTTTCTTAATTACCTAAAAGAAGATAAGATTCTCTCTGATAGACTCCTCATAGTACTCCACATTATAATAGACTATCTAAGAAAGAAATCATATTCTATTAGATATAGTACATTCTATGATGAGTCATGTAATTCTTTTTGTCTCATTTTGGAGGTATGCCCTTGAAAATGATGCTTAACTTTTGAATAGAGTTTCATTTAAATCGATTGACAAGACTCCATATTAGACATAAAATGGTAGTAGACCAAACTTGACACACCTAAAGATTTTGGGATGGGATGTGATGTGTCATAATTTTGCCAAATTTTTAGCGTTGAAAATTTTTTATAATCTTATCTTAATATGTTCAAACCCTATATTTTATTTATTTTTACAGGATAAGGGATGTTATTTGACTGGAAAAAGGATTAGGCATCAATACAAATTTGAAAACTTAAATGGAGGAGCAATATCAACAGTAATTAAGGGAAAATCAAGAAAATTGAATAAAACGTTTTCTTTTACAAATTTGGATCAGATTATTGTAATCAAATTAAAACATTGAAAAACAGTTTGACGCGAGTCTAGGCATGGGCAAATTCAGTAGAAATTGCAATTTTCAGACTTTGAATTTGTAAGAGAAAAATGTGTTTAGAGTTATTAGAATCTTATATTGGCCAAATCTAGGTGTGAATCAATGAAGTTATGATTTGGAGGATCCAAGGAATCACAACCATAAAAATTTTCACATGAGTTTAAATGGCTATAAATAGACCATCTTCTAACCACATTTTTTGAGCTTCTTAAAGCCACTATTTTCCTCCTTTCTTTTATAGATATTAAAGTAGTCTTTTTTTATATGCTAATCTTAGGAATGGCCATTGTTGATTAAGTCTTTTATTCTTAGTTGAAGGAAGTGGAAGCCCTCTTAGATCTTTGAAGATTAGGAGGCAGTTAGGTCTTATTGTGGAGTATTTCATTTATTCATGTATTGAATTACTTTTCTATGATTCTACTTTATGATTATTCTTGACTGATTTCTAATGTGCATGATTAGTTTATTGATTGAAATAACCATTTGCTTGATTAACATTTGAATATGTAAACAGTATTTAGCATTAACCAAGGGCTCGTTCATTACAACAACAAGATTTATGTACCACTTAAAACAAATATTCATCATAATTTGTTGCAAGAATTCCATACTTCTCCTGTGGATGGTCATTTAGGAATTAAAGTAAACTTAGCTCATCTTGCAAATTTTTTTGCCTAGCTTGTACATCTTCTTATGTCACCAAATTTATTCAGTAGTGCAATATATGCCAACAGGATAAATATTCTACTTAGAAACCTTATGGAATTCTCCAACCATTACCCATTCCAAATCAAGTATGGGAAGACATCTCTATGGATTTCATTATTCACTTACAGAACTTCCATGGTAAGTCAGTGATTTAGTTAATGGTTGATTACTTGTCAAAATATACTCATTTCATTGCTTTGTTAACAAAGTTCACTATCCACACCTTGGCTTCTATTTTTTTGGTAGAAATTTATCGTCTGCATAGTATTCCCAAAATTATTATCAATTTCAGAGATAATTTTCATTAGCAATTTTTGGAAGGAGCCTTTTCATCTTAATGGCATTAACTTATCTTACAATAGTGCCTACCACCTATAATTTGACTATCAAACGAAGGTGTTAAATCGCGCCTTTGAGATATACCTTCGATGTTTTTTCGGTGATAAACTATGACTATGGGCTCGCTGCCTTCATCTTATTAAATATTGATATAATTCTTCCTGTGACACTGCCATTGACATGTCTCCATTTCAACCATTATATTGTTGTCCACCTTCTTCAATCCAGTTACACATTTTCGACTCATTTACTGTGACTGCACTTGATGAATCATTACAATAAAGATAAGCACTCTTAGCAAAACTGAAAGCCAATCTATCTAAAGTTCATTATCTTATGCAATAATAAGTAAATCTTCATCATCAAGATTGCAAATTTGAAGTTGGAGATTGGGTTTGTTGGTTTTTTTGTAGGGAGAATATATGTATGGAGAAGACTCTTATTTATTTCATATCAGCTTTGGGTTTAAATAGCTGAGAAAGCTAACAACAATTTAGAAAAATAAGCAATCCTAATCGTGATCCTTATGAATCACATAACAGATAACAATCCCTTTAGAATAGGATTACATGTTGACTAGGACTTTTATTTAAAAATGAAAAACATAGCAATCACGTGCACAAATTTAAAGCAAACATTTTAACACTCCTCCTTGCTTTAAAGTTTACAAAGCTTTAATGTCAAAATAATTCATCATCCTCAAGTTGATCGTTTATAGCTTGATTGGCTTCTCTCACATTTTGTTGCGCTTTACATATCCTTTTAACATGTTCTAGTTGTCCACACTTATTGCATCTTACATCTGGCCTCCACCAGCACTTGTGTTTTAGATGATTTGTTTTCTTGCAATACAAACATGGTGGAAAACTCTGAGTATTGTTGTTATTAATCCTCTTTTCGTTGTATGATTTTACTGAAAAAGTGCCTTCCACGATTCCTTCTTGCCTCATGAGTCTCCTTTGTTCTTGTGCTTGTAATGCACAATAATTATGCCAAACTGATTTTTTCCAAATCCTTTGAGTTTTCAAGTGATGAAATTGTAGCCTCAAATCTTTCTGGGATGGTTACTAGAATTTTTTGAAATATTCTATAATCATCAAAATTAGAACCAAGAAATCTTACGTTATTTGCAATGGCAATGAGCCTGTTGGAGTAATCCCTGATCATTTCTGACTCCTTCATTTTTTGTATCTCAAATTCTCTGATCAAATTGAGCATTTGCATTCCTTTGATTCTTTCGTTCCCTGCATATTCTTCTTTTAAGAAATCCGAAAATTTTTTGCTCGTCTTGGGTGTCATAATTATGGAAAAAAATTATTAATGTGAATCCTAAAAGCAAGCAAGCTTTTGCTTTGGATTTCCTTTGTTTCCTTTCTTTGTGGATTTTGATTTAAGCCACCATTGGATTTGTAGGCAAATCCAGAACATCGTAATCTTCATCTACAGCTTCCCACAAGTCATTTGCTTTAAAGAAGGCCTCCATTCGAACAACCCAACTTAGATAATTTCTTCCATCAAACACTGGCAGAGTAATGGCAGTGAATGATGATTCTGAATCCATTGTCATGTGGTTTTTGTTTGTGGTGTGGGAAAGCCTAGAATGAGTTACGGGTTATAGTTATAGGTTTATAGGTTTAGAGGTCCCTTAAGATCAAGAGAGCTCTGATACCAATTGTTGGTTTTTTTGTAAGGAGAATATATGTATGGAGAAGACTCTCATTTATTTCATATCAACTTTGGGTTTAAATAGTTGAGAAAGCTAACAAGAATTAAGAAAAATAAGCAATCCTAATCGTGATCCCTATGAATCACATAACAGATAACAATCCCTTTAGAATATGATTACATATTGACTAGGACTTTTATTTAAAAATGAAAAACACAGCAATCATGTGCACAAATTTAAAGCAAACATTTTAACAGGGTTTACCTTAAGCTTTAACCTTATTGTTAGATTTTCCTTCAACTTAGGCCCTCCTAAAAGTTACTCATTATGGAGCTCCTCCTTTTTTGACCTACCTTTCAAATACTATTGCAAATGGTCAACTAGAAGTGGTTTCTTGTTAATATGAAATAATTAATGGAGTTATAAAAAGAAACTTTACAAGGGGGAGGAGACCACTTCTGTCATCGCCCTATATACACCAAATCAGTCCACAACAAAACACCTACCAGGCATTTAATGCAAAAACAAAAGGATCAAGAATAGTTTTCATATATGCCATCTAGCCCTCATACTTGGGGTCGGTCGATACTCCTCTTTCCTAGCCACAATGCTTACTCTAATCTCATTCAGAATGTTGTACGCTATCTGATATTTATCGGTTTCTACGTGCGTGTAAAGATAACAGATAGAATGAATGAAATCAGCTTTAGACAATAAGGCATTTTCCTTATCTGGTTGTGTTCGATAAATATATTAGCTCAACGTGATTTACCAATCATACACTGAATTCTCAATGACCACCATATGTTGGATATTACTCCAGACTACTGAGGAATAAATACAAAAAAAGAACATATGGCTACGGTCTTTGTCAACTTCGTCAACTAGAGGTGGTTCCCATAAGATATTGGGTCACCACACCATCCATGCCCTAAATGGGTTACAAGAGTAACTTATGATTGAATGGGACAACCAGTAAGAAAACGAAGCAACTTAGGAAAGCCTTAACCGCTTAAGAGCTATTTATCCTACTTTTGACCTTGAGGGCAAGCTCATTCTCCATAGAAGCGGGTGATGATACATTTGGGCTGGATAATGGACCGTCCATTTCTATAAATGGGGTAGTGAAACAAAAAGAGGACAAAAGTTTCAGTAAGGAGAGACCTAAAAGGAAGATCCATAAACCCATGTGGCTTAGAGACTACAACTAGAACTACTATAGAACATTCTATAATCTGATATTAAATTGTTAAGAAAATGAGAAACTTGTCATTATCATTAGATCCTTGCTTTACTCTCCCTCACAATTAGTGTTTAGTGACAACTAAAGAAAGGAGATGTGGAGAAAAAGTAATGTTTGATTTTTTTTCTACTCCTTCTCTTTATTCGGGAGCCATCTCTACTATAATTAGGAATTTCTTTAGCTTTTACCTCTTATCAGTTTAATTAATTTTTTATTTGTTTCTGATAGTTTTAGAAGGCCCTTTCTTTTATTTGAATATATTCCATTTCCACCTAGTTGAATACATTCAAGAATTATGACCTACATAATTTTTTATTCTCTTATAAGTTTATAAGTAGGAATAATCAATCTTAAAGTGCCAAATCTTTCAAAAAATTTAATTTAGTGTCGAAGCTTTTAAATTTTTAATTGAATGATCATCATTTTAAAACTTTAATAGTTTTGTTCAAAATATTAGTTTTGTTCATAATTTATTGATTTGACTAACATAATCCTTGTTATTCATGACATGTCCACCAAAAAATAGTGGTCATAGTTAGATTGAAGTGAAGAGAATTTTTTAGGTGATATTTAAATATTATAAATAAATAAAATTGTTAGCAAAATTAGTAAATTACTATGAAAATTAAAGTTTTGAAATTAAGATTTTAAAAGATTAGTCTATCAATTGAAACTTTTAAAAAGATAGGACGATTTGATAAAATCCTAGAGAGTTGCATAATTTAAAATTAGTTATCCCTTTATAAGTATCATTTTTTAAGCCACGGAAAAGATGCATCTAATGTAAGCAAAACTCTCTGGGCAGTTCCTGTCGTGGGTATCCGAGACTTTTTGCTTTAGTTGGCTTCTCAATTAGCACATAAAGGAATTTAAAAATCAGTCAAACTTTATGTGTTTCTTTTAACCTGTTGTTGGCGGCTTAATGCATGTTAGACATGGTTATTATCTCCTTGATCTGGTAGAAAGCATCAGGTATGAATCAGAAAAAGATGTCTGGGTGGGTCTTTATTGCTCTGCTTTAGTTTCTTTTTCCTTGTTGCAGACAACCTTCTAAGCCACTTCTATTTGCCTACAGCTTCATTTAACCGTAATTGCGGTATCTGGGTCACCAATAGATGGAGACTACAAATAAGTGTTGCAAGCTCACAGAAAAAGGGAGCACTTAGCTCTTCATCCGTTGAAAAATAATTAACATCGTAACCTTACCGACCGAAGATGCTCCCATTTGGATTTGGAAAGTAGAAGCTAGGGATAGCAATGGGTAGGATTCAGTTCGGATTTTACTCAACCCATATTCATATCCATTTTTTATGACTCAACCCATATCCATATCCATATCCATATCCATCGGTTTTTACGATTTACTACCCATATCTAAATCCATTGGATTATTCGAGTTTTTGGATATCCATCGGGTTGTATAGCACATAAAAATATAACTTCTAAATTGAAAATATGAAGAGCAAATTTTTGTGAACGCTCTAAATCAAAATTAACTTAATAATAATAAGTCAAGATTTTGATTTGTATATCTTAAAAAACTATAAAATTGGAATAATAAAAATCATAATGTCTAGTGCAAAGACAAGTAGACAACATATGCTTTTCACAACCAATAACTAAAAAAAATTGAAATATCCAAAACTTCAAACTGTCTTTGCGTGAACTCTACAACATTCAAAACTTCATCTCCATATCATTTACATTATTATCATCCTATAAGAAAATAAAATATGTTAACAAATAGAGTCAAATTATAAGTTAATTTAATATTTAAACTCTAGCCACACAAGAGAAGTACGCTTCTTGTTTTTAGTTGCACCATGATCACACAATTCTATAGCTGCAATCTCCTCTTCTTCATGAGGTGGTGGACTATAGAGATTCTCAACTCCTTCCATCAGTTCCACACTATCACTCACGGTCACAGATTTAGTTGGATTTTTTATAAGCAAACGACATACAGTCACAGAACAATCCAATGGAATTAGCTAGATTTAAACAAGTATAGGTGTTAGCTGGATTTAAACAAGTGTAACTGGTTGATGACATTATAAATAATAAATAGTATTCGATGGTATTGGTAGTCGATAGACGACGTTGAATGTAGGAAATAGGAATGCAGAAATAACTTGTAATTTAAAAATAGACACAAACGTATTGTAATTGTAAGACAAGTGCAGTACCGCCAGCCACCAGGGGATCACCTCACAGCCTCACACCAAGAAGAAATAACGTGTATAGGCGTATAGCTCTGCAAGTGGGTATGCGAGACGACCTTGTGCGTGCGAGTTGCGAGCTGTGACTTGTGAGTGACGACCTTGTGCGTATGAAGACTGATGACTAGTAACTTGATGGTTGCGTTAATCACATGCAACGTATCAAAGCTTTCTTGACTGGCAGTGACGAGTAACTTGATTGTCAGTAACGAGCAATGCAAATTGTGGCTTGAGAGTTGAGACGGCAGCGGCTAGGAGTTGGAACGTTCGAGGCTGACGATTGACCTGTTGAAAGAACTTGGAAGTTGAACGTTTACGTCGATTAATTAGGAATTTTTTGTTAGGTTTTGTTGTATCTAATTTATTTATTTCCTTCAGTTCAGTGATTTCTTAGTATTTACGTTTCTTTTAATAACGATGGTAAGATGCAAACAATTATATATGTACCAATTAATATTGTTATTTGAAAAAAAAATATTGTTATTTGAAAATGGATCGGGTATGGGTATCTATCGGTTCGGGTTTTTACTATACCCATATCCAAATCCATATCCACATTTATTTTTTAACATCCATTTAAAATCCATTTTTTAGCATCCATATCTATTTTTTAAAGTCGAGTAGTACGGATATAGATCGGGTTGAAAACTCATTGTCATCCCTAGTGGAAGCTTATGCTAAAAGCACCGCCTTCTACAGATTCACTACAAGCCACCGTGTCCCAATCATTACAGGCACCATCAAACCACGAGTTCATCGTTGGCCAAGCTAAATAAAAGGCATTTTAAGTTGGAAACGGCAAATCCTTAAAGAGCTAAGTCACGTTTCTCACATGTTAATAGTCACTGTGCAGTGTGCACTTTCAGGGACTTGGGACTAACAGATGGAAAAAGTGACTGCATAACATTGGACATGAGAGCAGTGAAAATATGTCAAGGTTTTCTTTTTTCCCAGGAATTCACTCTGATATCAAATGTGGCGATAAGAACTTTCATAAACGCAGGCTCTCACAGCATTGATGTAAACTCCTATATGGTACTCGAGATTTTTTAAATTCTTAATCCAAAATTTGGTCCTCAAAATCTTAAATTCAAGACCCCTAATTATTGGCTTTTACATTAATTCTTGACATGTAGTTGATCAAAATTAGAGTGATTATTCCACAGCCACGACTCTCATCATCTTTGTCTTTTTAGATAGGTTCACTGTTAGAGGTGGAATGGCAAGCACAGGGACAGTGATGTAATGATAACGACGAGTTCAGAATAAAACGTTGAAGAATTTTAAACGCATGAATCATAATATTAGCACAGAGACAACTTGACGGTAGCCATAATTTTCCACCAGTTCTGGAACAACGGAAATGTCTTCAATTGCTAGAGAAGAGAAGATTTTACTTTTCTCATGATTTCAGAAGATACAATACAATACAATACAATTCAAGTTCACAAGAAAAGTACAAATCATTTTCCATTACCACTCTTTGCTACAAAAGTCGAGGCAAATTCAACTTACTAGTACATGACTAACGACTTTATTACTATTGCCTCGAAGATGAAAGTCTTCAGTTTACGAATTTTCCATAATTAAAATATTTAATCAGAAAGATCATACCAGCTCTTCGTTGAAAATTCTTGTTTTTAGACACACACAAATTTAATACAATCAAGGATATATACGGAGGAGAAAACAAAACTTCTTTGCTGGAAAAAAACAGCACAAAGACTCTCACTAATTCGAGAGAAAGATCTTTCATCCAATTTTATGATGTTTTATCAGATCTAGTGTCTCATTTATTTATTTATGTGAGATTCAGATTTATTTATCGCTAACTCACGCGAGACTCACATAAATAAATGACTGAGATTCACTGGACACAATAAGACACCATAAAATTGGACAAAAAATTTGAACTCCACTAAATCCATATCGTAACACTGAAGATTCTCACCAACTCTGTACCGTAACACTGTTTTCGCTCTTTTTCAACAACACAGTTTTCCTCTCTTTTTCAACTCACTCTCTTCTTTCATCTCTTTTTATACACACATCTCACATCAATGCAATAAAATAAAATGTTACAAGTGCCTAATTAAAATACTCATAAATTGCACAATTATTGGTCTTCAAATTTCATGAACTCTTCGTATCCCTAACTCCATAAACCATTCGTACTCCTAACTCGTGAACCATTTATGAATCATGTTTAACTTCCAATAACCATTTATGAATCTAGCCATTCACAGATGTTCAACGTTTTGGTTGTGTACGTGGCAGGTGAACCAATAACTATTGAAACTTGGAAGCAAATCATGGAACTTGTAGAGGGATCACTCCGTTTTGTTACGTGTCTGGTTTCTCATGCTGATGGCTTTAACGTCGATATCAAGTCAAACATTTGCAATTTTGGTAATATGTCTTTGACAAACATTGATATACCCCTACCACTGCTTTCTCATAAAACCTCTGCTGTTACTGCTATCAGTGCCGCCGTCGTGTCTAAATTGCCCATCTCCCTCCTCACGTTGTCGCAATTCTGTTAGTGCCATATACAGTGGTTTTCTAGCAATTATTTACCTGACCATCTTTGCTTGAGCCGCGTTGCATCTTCAAGAGGCAAGGACGCAACAAATCCAGAAGTTGGCCCAGCCATTGCCGACACAGCATTACATGCAAAAGCAATCCTCCTAGACGTGTGTAACATGTGTTCAAAGTGCAAAGACAACGTGATCTTGTACGAGAGCCCAAGTGACCAACGTAAGGCGTGCGTTTAATGTAACGTGGCATTATCAAACTGGAGAGCCTGGAGACCAACCAAGAAGACAACACAACCCACCTGTCAACGCCAGTCTTTGTGCACAACAACAAGCTTGCCATAGTTGACATATCCTGTTGAAAGGCATCTTCCTACTGTGAGACTTGGGCCGTATGTGGACGTCTAAACAGTAGAAGCAGTCACATATTCATCTTAAGAAGGTGTTTCACAGTATAAATCCAAGATGAATAGAATGTTACCATTTCAATTTTTGAAACTTAACAAGGAGAATTATGACAACTGTTGTATTAGAATAAAAGCATTGCCAGGATCACAAGATTTATGGGATATTCTAGAAAAAGGCTACAATCAAAGACGGAGCTACAGTAGGGGCACTTGTACCTACTGAATCTAAAAACTTTTAATTTAAAATTACTATTTTAATTAAAATTCATTAAAAATTTAAAATTTGCCCTTCATTAATTTAATTAGTGATAAAATAATTATTATTATTATAGATTTATTAAGATATCAAATAAAAATAAAATAGGAGCCCATATATTTTATTAAGATTACTATTATTTGGGCCGTGATTTTTTAATGAAAGACTATAAATAAAGAGATAAAACTACATACTTGACTTTTTTATTCAGATTTTCTACCATTTTGACTTCTTCATTACACTATTTTTGTCTTTTTGGCTTCTTCTTTCCCTAACTCCATAAGGACTACCACGTCCAAAATGAAAAATAATAATCTATATTGAACGTAATTGTGGAAAGGATTTCCCCCACAGGCCCCACCCGCTTTTCTTGTTGATAGGTAAATTTTCACTTTTTTTTTAAAGAATGAGTAGTACGTATAATTTAGAGAGGGATTCTTGTAAGTTGTAATAAAGTTGGTACAAGAGACATTTAGGTTGTGTAATACATATAATGTAAGTTGTAATCATGTGATTCATTGAAAAAGAGACGTTTAGGTTTATGTTGGTGAAGTCAAAGATCCTTTTTAACTACAAAGAGATTAATGAAAAATATCCTATATAACCAAACGGTAATATAATATGTTGTTTTTGAAATCCTGAATGTAGTGTTTTTATACTTGTCGGGTCTTGAATCTTGACTAGAAAGGGAAATGAGAGGGACTAAGGAGATTGTTTTAGAGTGCAACTGAAGAGTATACTGATGTTTAAACTGACTTGATTGAGTGACTTGGATTTTCTTTGATGTACGTAATTATAATAAACTTGCTAAATTTGTTATACTAAATAATTGTCCATGTCTTTACTTGTATAATTTACAAATCCTTATGCTCTTGAAAACACGCAAGTAGGATCTCATAAAGTACAACCTTAACGGGAGAGCAAAATGGTTTCTGATGAAAATTTTGATCATTGTTTCTATTATTTTCTCCTTTTTTATTTACTATAATTTTTTTCTGAGCTAAGTATAGTTCCTACTCCAAAATTATTTCTCCAATTAATTAAATTACATAAGAGACATAGGCCTCAGTATTATTAATTCCATTTTCATTTATAGGCCTTTACTTTGAATCTAATTAATTAGTATAGCAAATCAACCAATGTTTGCTCATGAATATAATAATACAACGAAGCAAGTAAAATTTACAAAGATGGATTATTATTGCTAATAAATGATTGGTTTAAAGTTTCCAAGTAGTATAGTACATCTTTTTCTATATCAAGTCCAATCGTAGTATATATGAAAATTTTACTTTTGTTTGAATATTTCATAAATTTACATATGTGTAAAGTGTTTTCAAATAGTTTTAATTAGTTAATTTTTGTGAATAGATAATTTTTTGTTTATTTTGTATTCAATTTGTCCCAAATTACTTAACTTTGGTTTCAATTATTTACAATTTTCTCAAAAGGCCTCTTTTCAAGAATATAAGAGTACTTCAAATATTTTGCCTCACTCAAAATAACTTCGGATCTATCACAGCTACAATCATCCAAAACGTGAAGAAGCGTTAACAATAGCGGAGAAAGAAGAGTTATAGAAAGCTAGAAAGAAGGATCAGCAAGTGCTCACTCTTATTTATATGTGCTTAGATGAAAATATGTTCGAAAAGGTGTCTACTGCAACTACGACAAGAGAAGCATGAGAGATTTTACATAATTGTTTTAAAGGAAAATACAAAGTAATTAAAATACACCTGTAAACTTTGAGATGTGACTATGAAAATCTAAGATGAAGGCAACTGAATCTATAAAAGAGTATTTTAGTCGAGTCTTGACTATTATGAATCAATTAAAGAGATATGGAGAGTCGATGGAAGACGTTCGAATGATTGAAAAAATTCTTCAGTCGCTAATTTTAAATTTTGATTACATTGTAACTGTCATTGAAGAATCAAAGGATTTGGATTCAATGTCTATAGATCACCTTTTGGGTTCGTTACAAGCCCATGAAGAGAGATTGAAGAAAAGAATAGAACCGGATGCTCAAGAGTTACAAGCGAAGTTGAATTTAAATGAAAAAGAAGACAATCAACATCAAGGACGTGGTAAAGGACGAGGAGGCAAAGATCGTGGTCGAGGCTGGAATCGTGAAAATCGTGGAAGAGACAGAGGAGGCAGAAACAATTTGAATGATAACGAAGAGTCATATTTTTGGCAACAATATCCAAGAAGACGTGGTAGAGGTGGATTGTTTCAACAAGGTTGTGGTCAAAGATCCAATATACAATGTTACAATTACGAAAAATTGGGTCACTATGCAGCAAAATGTAGATGGAATTCAAATGAAGAAGAAAACTCAAATTGTGTTGAGGTTGAAGAAGATGATGATGAAGCATCTGCCTTGTTATTAGTGCAATGGTAATAAAGAAAGGAGTGAGGATTATTGGTATCTCGACTCAAGAGCCAGCAATCATATGACTGGTAATAAAGATTTATTTTGCAACCTTGATGAATCTATTAAAGGTAATATTTCTTTTGGTGATAAAACTAAAGTTTCAATCAAAGGTAAAGGAGAAATTTTGATTAAATTGAAGAATGCAGATCATCAGTTTATATCTCATGTTTATTATGTTCCTTCTTTGAAAACAAATATATTAAGTATTGGACAACTTTTGAAGAAAGGCTATGAAATACAAATGAGAAAGAGTGGATTGGTCATTCAAAACGGAAAAGGAAGATTGATTGCAAAAGTGCTAATGTCGAAGAATAAGATGTTTATACTGAAGATCAATAAAGATAGTCCCATATGTTTAAAAGCTACTACGAATGATTTTCATGGTTGTGGCATCTTAAGTTGAGCCACTTGAATTTCGGTGGATTGGAGCCATTGTATAAGAAAATGATGGTACATGGCTTGCCTTTTATAAATCGTCCTGATCAAATTTGTGAAGGTTGTATGTATGGTAAGCAGCCTAGGAGGAGCTTTCTGAAGGAGTCTCTATCTTGAGCTATATAACCACTCGAATTGGTGTACGCTAATATATGTGGTCCTATCGCACCAAGTTCATATGGAAAGAACAGGTACTTTTTATTGTTTATTGATGATTATACTCGCAAGACTTGGGTTTATTTTTTGAAGGAAAAATCTGGAGCATTTGAAGTGTTTAAGAAATTTAAAGCACGTGTTGAGAATGAAAGTGGTTATCCAATTAAAGCAATTCGGACTGATCGAGGTGGTGAATTCACGTCGAATAAATTTAATCAATTATGTGAGTATCTTGGTGTTCGACATTCTTTAATAGTTCCTAGATCACCTCAACAAAATGGATTTGTGGAGCGTAAAAATAGAACTATTCTTAACATGGCTCGTAGTATGCTGAAGACTAAGAGGATGTCAAAGGAGTTTTGGGCTGAAGCAGTAGCATGTACGGTGTATTTGAATATTCGTAGTCCCACAAAGAGTCT
Organism: Erythroxylum novogranatense; assembly: GCA_029891385.1. Classification (NCBI taxonomy): domain Eukaryota; kingdom Viridiplantae; phylum Streptophyta; class Magnoliopsida; order Malpighiales; family Erythroxylaceae; genus Erythroxylum; species Erythroxylum novogranatense. Next base: position 104,576,789 of record CM057227.1, read on the forward strand.
AATGCAAATGACTCCACAAGAAGCATGGAGTGGAAGGAGGCCAAGTATTTCACACTTAAGAGTATTTGGAAGTATTGGCTATGTACATGTTCCTGATGAAACAAGAAGCAAGTTAGATGATAAGAGTCAAAAGTTCATATTTGTTGGCTATGTTGAAAATTCAAAAGGGTACAAATTTTACAATCTTCGTAATGAAAAAACAAACATTAGTAGAGATGTTGAGTTTAAGGTACATGGGAGTGGAATGTACCACAGGATGAAATTATGAATTTCTTCCTTTGTTTGATAATTTTTTTAATGCAGATAAGTTCCATAATCAAATTGTTACTAATGTTACACCGTAAACTCCTCCACATGAAGTTCAAACAACCCAAACGATTATGTCTCCACAAAGCTCCTCTGAGAGGCCACATCATATGCGGAGTTTAGAAGAAATATATGAAGTAACAGAAGAAATCAATGATTCTACTATGTTTTGATTGTTAGCAGATACGGAACCAATGACGTTTGAAGAAGTTGTCAAAGATGAAAGATGGAGATTTGCTATGGATGAAAAGATGAAAAAAATTAAAAAGAATGATACTTGGCGATTGATAGTTCTTCTAAAAGGGAAGCAACCTGTAGCAGTAAAGTGGATTTATAAAGTGAAGAAAAACTCAAAAGGAGAAGTAGAGAAGTACAAAGCTCGACTTGTTGCAAAAGGATTCTCGCAAAAAGCTGGAATTGATTATGATGAAGTCTTTGCTTCTGTGGCTCGCTTTGAAACCGTTCGATTAATTATTTCATTGGCAGCTCAATAGAGATGAAAGATTTATCATATGGATGTAAAATCAACCTTCTTGAATGGAACTTTAGAGGAAGAGGTTTATGTGGAACAGTCATTGGGTTACATCGTTGAAGGACAAGAAGACAAGGTGTTGAAGTTGAATAAAGCCTTACATGGTCTTAAACAAGCTCCAAGGGTTTGGCATACATGTATTGATGATTATTTTCAAAAGGATGGTTTCTCAAAATGTTTGTATGAGCATGCCTTATATGTCAAGGAGAACAAGAATGGATAAATTATGTATGTTTGTTTATATGTTGATGATTTGATCTTTACGGGTAGTAAGCCTAAGACGTTTGAAGAATGTAAGAAGAAAATGACTGAAGAATTTGAGATGACTGATTTGGAGCTTATGACTTTTTATCTTGGAATTAAAGCGAAGCAAAGTGAAGATGGGATTTTTCTCTCGCAGAAAACTTATGCTGAGGCAATTTTAAAGGAGTTCAAAATGGATAGAATCAATTCAGTTTCTACTCCAATGAAATGTGGGATCAAGTTTTCTAAGTTCGATAATGCAAAAAAGGTAAACCCAACCTTACTCAGAAGATTGGTTAGAAGATTGCGATTTTTAACTTGTACAAGACCAAATATCTTGTATAGAGTTGGTGTCATTAGTTGTTACATGGAAGCTCCAACTTTGACGCACATGAAAGCAGTAAAAAGAATTCTTCGATATGTTAAAGGAACACTAAAATATAGCTTATTTTATATTGATGTAAATAATTTCATATTATTCGCATTTAGTGATAGTGATTGGGGAGGAGACATCGACGATCGAAAAAGTGCAAGTGGTTTTGTATTCTTTATAGGAAGTACTATGTTTGCTTGGAGTTCAAAGAAACAATCAATTGTTACTCTCTCAATTTGTGAATCTGAGTATGTTGCAGCTGCTTCTTATGTTTGTCATGCTATTTGGTTGAGGAAGTTATTGAAAGAGCTTAAATTTAAACAAGATGGAGCTATGGATATTTTTGTTGATAATAAGTCTGCTATTGCTTTCGAAAAAATCCAGTTTTTCATGATAGAAATAAACATATAGACACCAAGTACCATTTTATAAGAGAATACATTGGGAACAAAGAGATTCAATTGAAGCATGTGACATCTAAAGATCAAGTTGTCGATACGTTTACCAAAGGTTTAAAATGTGAAGATTTTTGCAAATTGAGAGCTATTCTTGGAGTTATTAAAAGTTGAATTACAAGTTTAAGAGAGGGTGTTACATATTAAAATTGAATTATGATTGTTAGAGTCTAGTTAGAGTTATTAATTAGAGTCATTGTTAAACTTGAATTATGATTATTAGAGTCCTAGTTAGAGTTATTAGTTAAAGTCATTGTTTAAGTTAAATAGTAGCAGTCTAGTTTATCAAGAATTGATTTTGTAAGCCTATATTTATGAGCGTATTTCATATTTTATCTAAGTGGAATTTACCTGATAATAAAGAAGATTGTTTAGCCTAATAATTTTTGCTGCCCATCAGCTAGACACTGACTAATTCACTCTCGTTGAACTAAGGAAGGAGAGACTCAAGAACAAAAGATAACTAATCGTTTGATTTTTAAACTTGATGTTAGTGCATCAATCAGCTTGAAGAAATAAAAATTCAAATCGTGGTGATGGAAGCAGAGGATGGCACTCACCCCACTTCGATTCAACTACCACGCTCAGGAACCAATTGTTGAGATATCATGCTCCAACACTGCCAAGTTAGCTTTTTTTTATACAAGGGAAAGCTACAACACAAAAAAGCTAACTAACGCAAAGATTTGCGGTACACATATCCAATCTTGTCTTTGTTGATGAAATCCAGGATGGGCAACGAAGGTTCCTGAAGAATATAAAGTCCGGTGCTTGCCATACTTGCAAGGGCGGCTAGGTTATCTGCGCACTAATTCCCTTCACGATGCACATGCGTGATTTGTACCTCTCAATCACGTATGAGTAATCCACGGGTATCTGCCAACTAAAAATTATTAATATCAAGCTCAATTATGGGAGAGGAAAGTATGTTAATAACTTCTAATGAGTCCACTTCAAATATGACCCGGCAGTACCCAAGGGACCAAGCCAGCGTGAGGCCCGAGTGAACTCCCCAGAGCTCGACTATTAATGGCGAGCTGCTACCAAGATGCTGAAAAAACCCGCCACACCACTATCCTTAACAGTCCCAAATTAGTCCGCCAACGGTAGCGATTCGCGTCCCTCTTTTAAAAACTCCATCCTTGTTGAGTTTTACCCAATTCATTGGCAGTTCTGTCCAGCCCACTCGAGTGCCTACCAATAGGCCCTGCTGTCGTGTTGAGTTTCATCTAGTTCACTGACAGTTTTGTCCAGCCCACTCGAGTACCTATCAATAGGCCCTGGTGCGAGTACACATAGCTTTCCACTGCCCTTGCCCTAAGGATCCAGTCCATATACTCCAAAATTGCCTTTATACCATCCTCTGGCCAAGCAAACTCATCGTCGAAAAGACTTTTGTTTCGCCACGTCCAAAGCATCTAGCACGCGGTTCCAAAAATAGTAGTCCAGTGCCCTAGTAGCTCCTGGGAGTTTTTCAGAAGGTTGGATTTCACCCAACACCCAACACACCATATCGTGATGGAAGAATTCTGTATCGACTACGTCTGCGGGAAATTTCCTCCAAAAAGCGAGCACTCTCAGACAGTCCCGAATGACATGTAAAGTGGATTCTTCCTGTCCACAAACGTGGCAGCTGCTATCGATCACAATGTGTCTCACCACTCATTGTTTGTTAGTTAGGAGTTTCTCCATGGTAATGAGCCAAAGGAAGGCTCTGATCCGTTGAGGACCTGCCCATTTCCAAATTAAGGGCCAGAGACGCTGATGACTGTCTGAGTTTTGCCTTTCGATCAATTCATAGGCTGACGCCACTGTGAATCTCCCATGACTGGTGTATCCCTATCTTATGGTATCTTCCTCTGCGTTGGTCACATTAAAGGTTATCTCTGCTAACTCCATGCAAACTGAGGATGGTAGGTAATGTTGAAACAAATTCGACTTCCAGTGGCCATCCTCGTGTTGCAAGTTTGCTACCTTATCATACAAGGCGCCCTCTGGTATTGAAGAGGTCGCAACATTAAGTAGCAGTCTCCAATCTTTCACCCAATTGTCCTGCCAGTCGTAGATATGTCGACCGTTACCTAGTTGCCATTAGATACCTTGGATAACAAACTGCCAAGTGGCCGCAATTCTCCTCCAAAAGCTCGAAGCCCTTGGCCTTTCAATCGAGTCAGGGATGTGGTATGGGTCCATACGATATTTAGCCCGTACAATTCTGACCCATAAGGCCTCAGGTTTTGTAATAATGGTCCAGCCCATTTTGGTTAGTAAGGTATCATTGGAAGATCGAATATGCTTAATGCCTAGCCCCCCAGCCCTTTTGGGTTGACACACATCATCCCAACTGACAAGGGGCATTTTCCTTTGCTCTCCTGTGGAACTCCAAAGTTACGCATAATTTGTTCCAAGTCATTACAGAGCTGTCTCTACAAGCGCACTGTTTGCATTGTAAAAACCGAGAGGGCTGAAATCACTGCCTGAGTTCAGATGACACGACCCGCAAGCGACAACTATCTGGCTCGCCATCTTGTTAATTTCCTTTGGGCATTATCTAGAATGTGCTGATAAGTCGTGCGTGTGGTATGCTCATGGAGTAAAAGGACGCCTAGATATTTGCCCAGATTGTTCGTACTCTGAATGTGAAGGGCTTGACTGATACAATGCACCATTTCCGGCTTAACGTTCTTGGAAAAGAAAATCTTCGTTTTGCTTCCTCGTCTCTCATCCCAATCGTTGTTAATCACATATGCACCTATTTGCATGCATATATAAAGACCTTGTTTAAGATGCTTAACATGATCTACGTGATTATACTTTGTATTAATTATTGCCAACAGTTGTTGTTGTCTGTGTATATATACACCTCACAGAGCTTGCTTTATGCAGTGTCCACACGCTCATCGACAACATTCTTGTTTTTGCCATCAGTCACTGGGAAAATGGGTATCCTTGCAAATGAAAGAACAATTGTTGGATGGGCAGCGAAAGACCCATCTGGAATCCTATCTCCATATACCTATACTCTCAGGTTTTTCCACGTTTTGATACTCTTAGGATTGATGATCTTATATTTTGTTACGTATACATGCATGTATAGAAAGGAGCACTATTGACGTATCGTCTCTTATGATGCTTTTTTTCTGGATAAATCGTGTTTTTGTGTAGAGACACAGATCCTGAGGATATTTATATAAAGGTTCTGTGCTGTGGAGTATGCCACACTGATATTCACCAAGCCAAGAATGATCTTGGCATGTCACACTATCCCATGGTCCCTGGGTACTACTCTCTTAAAATTTAAGACACTTCCTTTAGGACAGTGTATAAACTTTCTCTTTGGCTTGTTCTTTTTTTTTTTTTGGCTCATAAGCACTTCTACTCTTTTTCCACTTTCTGATTGTATTACTTGTATGGATCAATAGCCACGAAGTTGTGGGTGAGGTGTTGGAGGTGGGATCAGATGTGGCTAGTTTCAAGGTCGGAGATATCGTTGGTGTCGGCCTTGTAGTAGGCTGCTGCAGACAGTGCAGACCATGCAAATCGGACAATGAACAATACTGCAGCAAGAAAATCTGGTCGTACAATGATGTCTACACTGATGGTAAACCAACGCAAGGCGGTTTCGCTGAATCCATGGTCGTCCATCAGAAGTAAAAATCCAAACTTTCCCATTTTCCCCTTCACAGCTTCCATAAATTTGTCACTCAATTCAAATAAATATCTTGAACAGTTTTACTGTTCTGAGAGGAGAAATGAAGAGGATGAAACCCATCACAGAATAATTGTTGGTTTTTTCATTAAACCGAGTGAATAAGAAAAAAATTGTAGTCTTATTTATGAAGGTTTGACCTTTACTTAGGTTTGTGGTGAAGATACCAGATGGGATGTCACCAGAGAAAGCAGCGCCTCTACTTTGTGCTGGGATAACAATTTACAGCCCATTAAAGCACTTTGGATTGGTTGAAAGTGGACTAAGAGGAGCCATATTAGGGCTTGGAGGAGTTGGGCACATGGGAGTGAAGATAGCCAAGGCAATGGGACACCATGTTACCGTGATTAGCTCTTCTGATAAGAAAAGAGAGGAGGCTTTGGAGCATCTTGGTGCTGATGAGTACTTGGTCAGCTCAGATGCATCTAGAATGCAAGAATTTGCTGACTCTCTTGATTATATCATTGACACTGTGCCTGCCTTCCACCCTCTTGAGCCTTACCTTTCTTTGTTGAAACTTGATGGGAAGTTGATCTTGGTGGGTGTTATCAGTACCCCTCTCCAGTTCGTTACACCTATGGTCATGCTTGGTGAGTCTCTCTCTTATTCATTTTGCTTGGAAATTCCAGTATGCTTTCTTGTTACAGATTACTGTACTTTGTTATTAGATGGCCGCTTAAACCTTGTTGTTTTTTTATGTCTGATTATGATTTGTTGGTGATCGTTAATAGGGAGAAAATCAATCACGGGGAGCTTCATTGGAAGCATGAAAGAAACAGAGGAAATGCTTGAGTTCTGCAACCAAAAGGGCTTGAGCTCCACGATTGAGATGGTGAAAATGGACTATATTAACACTGCTTTTGAAAGGCTCGAGAAAAACGATGTGAGATATAGGTTTGTCGTGGATGTTGCTGGTAGCAAGCTCGACCAATGAACCAAGTTTATCTATCAATTCTCACCAAACTTAATACAAACTACACTGTGAAATTAAAAGTGTGCAAGGGTTAATATTCTTCTATCTTTTGGTACTTGTTTCCCGAAGATTAGTTTATGCTCGATGGCATGTGACCTTCAATCCACCAACTCTGAACCAACCCTGTGCTAATCTATTTTAACCATTTATTTATGTGATTCCCAAATAATAGATGGTTAAGATGAGCTGGTACAAGGTTAGTACAGGATTAGGGGACCAGGATTTGAGGGGATGTTCGATGCCTTGTGGATGTACTGTTTGTGACAATAAAAGATGCTTGATTTTCCAGTTTTCATTTACAGGGCTGCCTGTTTTTGTTGACTTGATAATTATCAGTTTAATTAATTTTCCTTGCATGTTTATGATTGATTGGAAAGCCCTTTCTTTTATCTGCATATATTCCATTTCCACCTAATTGAATACGTTCAGGAACCATATCCTAAATAATTTGGTTTATTCTCTTTTAAGTTTATACGTAGGGATAATTAATTCTAAAGTATTCAATCTTTAAAATTTTTCAATCAAGTGTCCAAGTATTTAAATTTTTCAATTGAGTAATCAACCTTTTAAAATCTTGACAATTCAATTCAAAATATTAATAATTTGTTGATTTAACTAACAAAATCTTTGTTGTTTATGACATGTAGCTGTCCACTTGAAAAAAAAGTGGCCATGGTTAGACTGGAATTAATAGACTTTTTTGAGGTGAACATTTGCATACTATGAACAACAAAAATTTCATTAGCCAAATTATAAATTACTAATGAAACTAACACTTTAAACTGAACTGTTAATATCTTAAAAGATTGATTACTCAATTGTAAATTTTAAAAAATTAAACTCTAAATTGAAAAAACTCTAAAAAGTTGAACAGCTAAGGATTAATTATCCCTTTATAAATTCTTTTTTTTAAGCCATGGAAAAGATGCAAATTCGGTGGGGGCATCGGCACTTTTGCTTTATTTGGCTTCTCAATTAGCATAAAAAGGATTTTAAGAATCAGTTAAACTTTAGTGAATGTGTTTCTTTTACCCTCAGGTTAGACATGGTTATTATCTCCTTGATCTGGTAGAAAGCATTACGTACGAATCAGAAAAAGATGCCTGGCTGGGTTTTCATTGCTCTGTTTTAGCTCGGTTTTCCTTGTTGCATGCAAACTGTTTTTCCTTTTAACTGTAATTAACGTATCTGGGTCATTAGTAGTTGGAGACTACAAGTATGATTGGCAAGCTCACAGGAAATGGGAACACAACTCTTCATATGTTGAAAGCAAATTAACATCATAATCCTACTAACCTGGAAAGTGGAAGTTTCTGCTAGAAGCACCGCCTTCTACATATTCACTGCAAGCCACCGCGTCCCAATCATTATAGGCACCATCAAACTTTGATTTTCTCAACTTGCACGCATCAAACTTGATGCTCTTTTGCCTTCTTATACGCAAAGAAGTTGGGATATTGAAACACGCACCAATAGTTCATCATTGGCCTAGCAAAAGAAAGCATTTTAAGCTGGAAACAGCAAATCCTTCAAAGAGCTAAGTCACGTCTCTCGCATGTTAATAGTCAATCTCCACTTTCGGGGACTTGGACTAACAGATGGAAAAAAGTGACTGCATAACATTGGACTAGAGCAGTGAAAATATGTCAAGGTTTACTTTTTTCCCAGGAATTCACTTTGATATCAAATATGGCGATAAGAACTTTCATAAACATAGGCTCACAGCCTTGATGTAGACTCCTATGTAATGGTCGTTGAACGAACATAAATAATATTAGGATCAAACTTGAGTTGAGAGGAATTATATCATTTTGATATAATTAACTATAATTATATTAATTTAAATTTAAGTTTTAAAATTTATAAATTAAATAATTTTAATTTTTTAAAAGAAAGGTTACTTAAGATTTTTAAATTCTTAATCCAAAATTTGGTCCTCAAAATCTTAAATTCAAGACTCTTAATTATTGGTTTTAAATTACTTCTTGACATGTGGTTGATCAAAACTTAGTGATTGCTCCACAACTGTCTCATCGTCTTTGTCTTTTAGACGTTTTCACTCTGGCTCAGAATGGCAAACACAATGACATTGATATAATGATAACGATGAGTTTGGACTAAAAACATTGAAAATTTTTCAAACGCTTGATATTAACACAAAGACAACTTGACAGTAGCTGTTAGCCCCTTAGCACGTAAAGGTATTTCACAGCTAGCTGAAAACGAAACTAGGGTAGAAGGAAGTTGGATCAAGCATGGTACAAGTTTTGATAGAGTTTCGGACCATGTACGAGATAACAAGGCTAAGGCTAAGTTCTTAATAGACTAAAGACTTAGTAGTTACTCAAATGGATGAACCATAGCTAATGGATTTGTCATGGTAAGCATTAGATCGAATTAGTATGTTATCATTGGTTTTAGCTTGGATGACTCATCATTAACGGATAGAGATCGTAGGGAGATCTTGGATGATGTGGCGGATAAGATCACAGAGGATAAACATCAGCTCTAAAGGATAAAGATCACGCGGGAGGATCATCTGAAGATAGTATACATCTTTGTGGATAGGGTTAGATCATGTGTAATCTTATATCTTGTTACTTAGGATGTAGATAGACCTTATTAGATAGAGTCCTAATTTAGATGGAAATGTTATCTTATTGGATAATGATGTAATCTGATAAGATAAAATGTGATCTTTTGTAGTAGGGTTTTGTTAGGATTCTAATTTGTTCCACAAGCCTTAATGCCTATATATAACCCATTTGAGCCTTGTTCCTCAAATATAGAGAGAGACACTCTGAGATTGAGAGAGCATTCTTTATATACATTGAGGGAAGTAATAAAAGTTGGTAGTTTGTTGTATCTCTTTCTTGCTTTATTGTTGCCTTTACTATTATATTGCTTTCATTGTTTTTTTGTGAGTGTAAGAGTCAAACACTGCAAGGGTCATGAGACGTTTGAGAATGAAATTGTTGGTCGACGATCACGTAAGAAGGCTGAGTCTTGCTTAAACGAACCTAAGTAAAATTGTCATGCAAAGGAGTATGTGCAACTTACGGATATGTTTGGTATTTAAGAAGACCTTTGTAATAATTGGTATCAGAGCCAAATTTCAATATGATAGGAGACAACAATTTGACAAAAAGTGTCAACAGAGTGGAGGCACTCATTGGCCCAATTCTTCATGGAGAGGAGGAGGTTACTTCCTACAACATTAGGATGGAGATGTTGGCGAAGCAAATCTAAGCATTGTAGCATCAAATAGCAAAGTTGATGAAGGCACAAAAGGATACTAGGTTCGAGATGACGATCTTAAGGTGTGCTATTGCAACACAGGAGACTAGACGTGTCGAGAGCACCATGGTGAAGGTGTGTAAGCCCAAAGCTTTCGAAGGAGCTCGAGAACTTTCTATGGTACATGGAGGAGTATTTTGTGGCTATTAAAATACCAGATGCTAAGAAGATCAATTTAACGGTCATATACTTGGATAAGGATGCCAAGCTTTGGTGGAGAACAAGGAACTCTGTGGAGATCAGTACGGATAAGGATCCCATCGACATGTAGGATAAGATGAAGAAGGAGTTGAAGGATCAATTTCTTCCGATGAACACTTCTTGGCTCACGAGGGAAACTTTAATGAAGCTGAAACAAGATAGATCGGTAAGGGAATAAGTTAAAAAGTTTAGTTACCTAATGCTTGACATTGATAATATGTTGAGCGTGGACAAGCTCTTCAACTTTTGTCCAAGTTACAACCATGGGTTCAAATGGAGTTGGGGATGTAAAATGTGAAGGGCGTGGTTGGTGCAATCGTTGTTGTTGATGCTTTGGTGGACTTTCGGTGACGAAGGAAACTAAGGCAAGCTCCTCAACTTTTCCAAAGGCAAAGGCCTAGCCAGATGGGAGAAGAGTGAGGGGAAAAGAAGAATGACCTCGAAGGGAGACTTCAAGGGAAAGGCAAGCAAAATGGTGGTTTCAATAATGGGAGACATCTTCTAAGAAGAGCAAACTTACGTATTACCTATGCAACGGTCCACGTTTTGCGAGAGAATGTCCAAGCAAGAAGAAGGTGAACATTTTGGTCCTCGAAGAAGAATAAGAGGATTCAGAAGTGGCACTGAATCTGATCACCTTGTTGAACGCGGTTAAGGGTGAGTCTAACCCTTTTGACAAGTTAAGGTATGTAGGGATACAAGTCAATGGGAAGGAGGTAATTGTGATGATAGATACTGGAGCGACACACTCTTTTGTGACGGAAAGGATGGTGCGTAAGTTAGGGCTTAAAGTGTCAAAGACCCCGACAAGTATAAAGACCCCAACGAGTAAGGCATAAGCGATGGTAGGAGCTGCTTACAACATCCCAGTGAGTACAGGAAGTTGGTGTGTCAAGTTCAATTGCATGGTCATACCACTTGAAGATTTCGAGTTGATATTGGGGATCGATTTCTTAAAGGGATCAAAAATGGTGTTGTATCTAAGTTTGGAAGGTATGATGATTAAGCATGAGAAAAGTTCCTTCTTTGTTAATTGTTGTAAATCTGGAGGTGGAACAATCGATGATACAACAACGGTAGTATATGTGTCGGCTATAAGCATCGAGAAAAGGTTGAAGAAAGGTATAAAGACCTATCTCGTTACCATTTGGCAGATTAGTGAGGGCCACATGGTGGAAGTCTCTAATGCGATTGCAAGCTTGTTGAGGGAGTTTCGCGACGTGATGCTGAAAGAGATATCAATGACTCCTCCCCCTCTTCAAAAGATAGATCACATGATTAAGTTAGTTCCTAGAGCAATCTCACCTGCACATGCCCATATAGGATGTTCCCGTTGGAGTTGAGGAAGCTTTAAAAATAACTTAGTGAACTGTTGGAGGCAAGGTTCGTCTAACCGTCTAAAGGCCCATATGGTGCCCGGTGCTGCATTCCATAAGTAGGATAGAACATTTGGATGTGCATAAACTATCGAGTTTGAATAAGGTAACAATCAAAATAAGTATTGTGTTCTCTTAGTTCAATATTTAATGGACAGATTGTCGAGAGCTGTGGTTTTCACAAAGTTGGATCTTCATAGTGGGTATTGGCAAGTGTGGATAGCCAAGGGTGATGAGCAAAAGACAACGTGTGTGACTCACTATGGATTATACGAATTTCTAGTCATATCATTCAGATTGACTAACGCCCCAGTGACATTTTGCAACTAGATGAATGATGTGTTGTATGATTTCCTTGACAAGTTCATGGTAGTGTCTCTCGACGACATCGTGGTGTATAGTACATATATGGTTGAACATGCGAAGCACTTGAAAAAAGTGTTCGAGCGGCTGAAGCAACATAAGCTCTATGTGAAGATGGAGAAGTATAAGTTTACACAGCTAGATATCAAATTCTTGGGTCACTTAGTGAGCAAATATGAGGTCAGGATGAATCCAAAAAAGGTGAAAGTGATAGTTGAGTAGAAAGTTCCCAAGACAATATGAGAATTGTGAAGTTTTCTCGGACTAGTGAACTACTATAGGCAGTTTATAATGGATATTAAAAGAAAGCAGCGCCATTGACAACCTTGCTAAAGAAAAAACAAGAGTGATGTTGGTCAGATGCGTGTCAGGAGGCATTCGAGATACTTAAAGTCGCTATCTTAACTAAACCTATATTGAAACTGCCAAAGTTTGATCTTCCATTTAAGGTACACACGGATGCATCGGATAAAGCCATTTGTAGCGCCCCCTTACCATAGGGTATACACTGGGACGCCCGTAGATCATTCCGATACATATCCTATGATAAGGGTGAGCTACGAACAATCTCTACTGTACTTCACATGGCATCATAATAATCAGTATAAAAATCACTAATTTTTGAAATCCAAAATTTTCCCCATTTCATTTCACTAAAATCAGAACTTTACATATCTGTCAGTTTTTCACTGTCTGTACATTACTCCAAAAGCCTAATACAAAATGCTATATAAACAGGGAAAATACAATAACTCTATCTAGGTCATCCCAAAAATTCCAGCTGACCGACTTGTGAGCTGTGACTTCTCTTGCCAACACGATCTACACGACAGGAAAAGTCCCTCTGGAGCTAGGAGTCTACTCTCGGTCTTGAAAAATAAGTTGCAATTTCGGGTAAGTTTGCGAACTCAGTGAGGTAACCATCATCAATGGTTCACTCAATTCATGCAACACTCAAACATAGCACAGTTATATCATAATTTCACATTCAGAAGTACCACATGATTGTTATCACATAAGTATAAGGCATTTTGCCTTTCACTCAATCAAAGAGACTAAGTTAAATGCATATGAAATGCGTATGTGACACTTTTCTAATTTATTACAGTGTTGTGACCGAGCGCCTAAACTGTCCCAATATGAGCGCATTAATCGTTGAGCCTGAGGCTCTGAATCATTGTAGGCTCGAGGCCCAATTACATTGAGCTTCTAGCTCTCGGTGGTTGCTACGGTCACAACTGTCATTAACTGATCATGCATTCATGCAGGGAATGCACATGTAACAATGAAGCAATATATATGTCACAACCAACACCTATGTCAACATTTATGACATCATAAGCAAGTAGTTCACATAATCACAAACAAGTAGCACTTCTATGTCATAGCTTCCCAATACATCGGACCTTATGTCCGGAATCCATAATCAGAACACAATCCCACCATTATTCACCACAGAATTATAAGCAAATAATAATTAAGGAACCGTCTAGGTCACTCACCAATAGCTTCTGAGCTAATGCCTAGAAGTCTCGGCAACGTCGGTGGGTTGACGTTCCAAATGCGCCTCTATAACAGTCAAAATATACAAACATTACCAAATGTACAATCAGAAATATTTAATAATGCACATATAGCAATTAAAATGTGTACAATTCATGTTCGTGACATTTCCGACACTATACCAAAAATTCGCATCACAAAATTTTCCTCTAAATTTTAGAAACTCAAAGACACTAAAATCGCTCAATTCGGACCTCTATAGGTCCAATTATTGACAAAACATGGACCAGAAAAATAATTACTCGGTCCTCTAATTTTGACCAAATCAATCCACGTCAATTTCATCTCTAAAAATTTACAATTTCACATAGAAATAAAATTAAATATTTTCCGAATCCGATGCCTCGAGAATCAGGTCAATCGGAGGTCGGAAGAAAAAGTTATTCACAAAATACTGAAAAAGGGACATATTAAGAATTAAATTAAAAATAAAAAATAAAAAGTGGAAGCTGGGTTTCGCACCCAACTTCGCACTCTGGCGATTTCGCGAGGTCGGAAGAAAAAGTTATTCACAAAATACTGAAAAAGGGACATATTAAGAATTAAATTAAAAAATAAAAAATAAAGAGTGGAAGCTGGGTTTCGCACCCAGCTTCGCACTCTGGCGATTTTGCCCCGCGAAATCGCCCAATTCAATTTTTTTCAGTGCCATTGGACAGTCTTTTCCAGTACCGGAAATCCAATCAGTCCTCCGCTTGGCAATTTTTCCGGTCCGAAAATTTTCTCTGAAATTTTTCAAAAAAAATTCTAAAATTTTCTAAAAATGTAAAACACACAAAAATCCACTCCAATTATATTTTCAAGCACAAAATCATATTTTTTTCACAATAATCACATTTATAAACACATATACAGGGAAATGTCATGAATACATGTACAATCATGTGCATGTGCAACAATTGTCATTCATATATATATATAGGTCATATTATGCATGATCATGCCGAGATACGTATACACACTCATATCACATCCCAATTTACTATTTTATCCTCCTCATCGGTGATAGAATGTTACACCATTGGTGGAGTCCTAGTACAAGAAGGTCATCCCGTAGCATTTGAGAGTCAAAAGCTCAATGGTGTGAAGCAGTGATACTCAACGAATGAGAAGGAGATGCTCGTAATGGTGCATTACCTTGAGACATTGCGAGTGTATTTGTTAGGGACCAGGTTTGTTGTTCATCTGAACAATGTTGGTATCACGTTTTTCAGGACCCAAAAGAAGTTTTCCATAAAGCAAGCCAGATGGAAAGAGTTCTTGTTGAATATGACTTCGTATAAGAGCCTAAATCGGGGAGGTACAATAACGTAGTAGATGCTTTGAGTCGGAAGGAGGTATTCACGGTCCTACATGCCATTACTAGGGTGGACTCTAACTTATTGGTAGGGGTGAGCATTATTCGGGCCGGCCCGATTATCCGACCCGGCCTGAATTAATTCGGGTAAAAAAATTTCAAATTTCGGGTAATTCGGATATTACCCGAATTATTTTCGGGCTGATGTCGGGTAATTCCAAAAAAATTCAGGCCGGCCCAATTACCCGAATTAGGTTATAAAAATACAAAATTTAGGGTTTTTTAAAAAAAATTATTAAAAAAACTTGAATAATCGGGTAAAGCTAACAAAATTTCGTGTAATTGAATTGAATAAGCTCGGGTAAGAAAAGTTCAGTTCAGTAGGGTAAGATAAAAAAATTCGGGTAATTCAGCCGAGCACGAACAGAAAATTTCTACCGAATTGCCGAATGCTCACCCCTACTTATTGGAGCAAATTAAAGCTAAGGCTCCATTAGACAGCATATACTGTAAGTTGATCTCACAAATTAAGGAAGGTGTTATGCACAAGTTTTGGCTTGATAAAGATGAGCTGTTGATGACTAAGAGTAGTCAAATTTTTGTGCCAAGTTTCGGTAGCTGGTGGAAGCAACTGTTAAAGGAGACGCATGACTCAAAGTGGGCTGGTCACCCTAGAGTTTAGAGGATGATGGCACTCCTAGCTCTTTCTTATTATTGGCCGAAGATGGAGAATGACATTGAGGTTTATGTCAATACGTGCCTTATATGTCAGTTGGATAAACCGGAGATGAAGAAGGAAGCCAATTTACTCCAACCGTTATCCATTCTCAAAAGACCATGGATGTCAATTTCGATGGATTTCATAGGAGGGTTTCCAAAGGTGGACAATATGGCGACAATCATGGTAATTGTAGATCGTTTCTCTAAGTTTGAAATCTTCATTTCAACACCAGCATCAGCAGTGTGTCCCTCAAATATTGCAATGGAATTGTTCTATAAAAATTTGGTGAAATACTTCGAAGTCCTTGCGGACATTATGAGTGACAGAGACGCCAGATTTACAGGTTGATTATGGACGTCCCTTTTCAACATGATAGGCTGCGATTTGAAATTTTCAATGACAAATCACATTCAGATGGCCAAACGGAAAGGATCAATGGTCTATTTGAGGAATACTTAAGGCATTATGTAAGTGCAAGTCATCATAACTGGTTAAGTTTAATTGATACTGCATAGTTTTGCTATAACTTGTATAGATCTTCTGTGACAAAAAAGAGCCCATTTGAGATGGTTTTGGGGCAACAACCTCTCACTTCAATCGAGATAGCACACCAAAGGACAAGTAAAAAGAGTCATGCAGTGTATAAGTTCGTGATGGAGAAGCAAGAGTTATTAAAGGAGGCGAGGGATAGTCTTCGAAAAGTTTCTCGATGGATGAAATACCAAGCGGACTTACAGAGAAGACCATTAGAGTTCGACGTGGGAGATAAGGTACTGCTGAAACTTACCCCACAAATTTGGAAGAAGATCTCGATCAAGCAAGTGCATTGTGGATTAGTGTCAAAGTACAATGGACCGTTTAAATGCTGAGTAAAGTGGGAAATGTGGCATGCAGGTTGAAGTTACCCAAGAGATTGAAGGTACACCCTACTTTTCATGATAGTTTTCTTAAACCTTACCATGATAGTTTTCTTAAACCTTACCATGAAGATACTTCATAATCGAATAGAAGTCAAGTAAAGAGAGCTCCACCAGTTGTGAGAAAACAGTTTGAGAATCAAGTAGAGAAGATTTTGGATCACCAAACAATTGGGCAGCATAAGAAGAACTGACGGACCTAGTTCTTAATCTAGTAGAAGGGAAAGTCGATCACAAAAGCTACATGAGAGAAAGATACGACTTTGTGATAGTTCGAGGATCAAATGAACGCCTACCTTTAGGCTAGTTCGACGAGGACGTCGAATTCATCTGGTGGGGGTAGTTTCTTAGCACATAAAGGCACTTCACAAGTAGCTGAAGACGGATCTTGGGTGGAAGGTTAGTTGGATCACGTATGACGGTGGCATAGGGATGGCAAAAAGCCCCGCCCCGATGGGGATCCGATATTCCCCGACCCGAACGGGGCGGGTATGGGGGCATATTTTGCCCCGAATAAACGGGGTAGGGGATGGGGATTTTTCCCCATTTATATTCGGGGCGGGGATGGAGATTATAGTCTCCATCCCCGATGGGGACCCGGCCCGACCCGACCCGTATGATTTTAATTAACCCTAAAAATCTACCCCCCCCGAAGGCATGCGTCCAGGCGTCCAGCGTCCGTCTCTCTCCGTCTAACGCAGTAACGCTCGCCTCTCTCTTCTCTCTGCCTCGCCGTCCGTCTCTCTCCCGCCGCCTGTTCCTTGTCGTCCGTCTCTCTCCCGCCGCTTCACCGCCCTCCCTGGTTTGGATCTGCACGGTGGTGGTCTGCTCGAGTCTTCAGTCTTCCGCTTCTCCTCCGTGATCTTGGTCGGAGTGAATCAGCGGCGTGTGCCAGCAATTGGATAAAGTCCAAGAAGAGGGGATCAATTCACCGTTTCCGTGTGCCACCTGCGCCCCTCTCCGTCTGGGTGACCACGCGTCAGGTACGTTTTTGCCTTTGCGTTGCTTCCAATGTTCCTCCACGTGGTTCTGTACTTTTACTCTTCAAAGTGCTTGAAGAACAACTGGGTTGCTCTCAGGGTGAAAACGATTTTGATTAAATTTATCTGGTTCCCAGATATGGGTAATTCGTCTTCCCATATATTTAGTTGCTTCATCATTTTTGGACAAGTTAAGCAAAAACTTCTTGGTAGATGCATGTGGGAAAGGTTTAACAGTCTTCTTCCTTCTTTTCTGAAAGAATTTTGGTTGTTGTGGTCGGTCTTATTTCCTAACAATGGAAATTGACCGACATATAGAGGTGCTTCTCACGTCTGCCAAGAGATTTGGTCGATCAATAGGAGCTTTGTTTTCCTTTTGGTGCCTTGTTTTAATCAATTTCTAGTTTCTACACCGGTAGTTTAAGGTACAAATAGTTTAAATTTTGTTTTAATTAGGCATAGATATAGTTGGATTTACATCGACATATGCATATCGATGCTGATTATGTTTTGAGACCCTTGCACCAATGGGATTTTCCCACGAACGAGACTTTGTACAACTATTTGTGATATCAGACTCAACAGATGGTACTTATAGGTGAACAATTCTCCAACGCAAAGTTCAGAAAGGGATAGTTTTTGAAATCAATTTGCAATGCCTTTAGTTTGCAATTATTTGCAGATGAAAAAGGCTAGATAAAAAATAAAGCTCAATCATTTTATTAGCTCACATTTGCCATCAAACTTGTATCTTTCTTTGTTCATGAAAACATAAGGATAATGTCCAAAACACCTGGAGAGCCAAGCAGTGGATGGGTTATGAATGATTTGACTCTAAACTTCCTCTAGTAAGGGCTGCAAAAAATGTATCCATTTGAGAAACTTGACATTCATATTTTTTGTTATCACTGTGACCGAACATTACAAATTAGACTCATAGTGGGATCTTCTTACATTGAACATCTAACTTTATGCAGTGCTATTGATATCGGTTGTATATCGAGTCTCATATCGGTTGTACTTGTATGTGAGGGCCAATGTACTTGTATGTGCATCCATATTTCTGTGAGGGCCAATGTACTTGTATGTGCATCCATTTTGATCCTTGTCTTGCTTATGAGGTTGATTTATTTGGTGTCATTTGTGAATTGTGAGTTATGAAATTTAATTGAATTGAAGTGAATTGTGAGTTATGAAAATGAATTGAACCGAAATTGGGGATTTTATTAACGTGATCTTCCCTTCTTTTTTAAAAAACAGATGGAATCTCAACAAAATCAAAGTACAACTGATTCGAGTGCTACTCAAGAACTTGTAGCTAACAACACATCTTCAACATTTCAAGAAGCCATACCAGCAAACATTCATGGCAATGTTGAATCGAGTTCAAACGTTACTGCAGATCATAAAAGGAGATTGACATCGGTAGTTTGGCAGCACTTTAAGAAACAAAAATTAATGGATTGGAGAAGGTCAGTGTAACGATTGCAATAAAAATTAATGAGAAAAGAGCACCGATGGCACAAGGCACTTGCATGATCATTTTAAGATATGTCCACGAAGAAGTGTCAGAGATATAGGACAACAAGTAATCATAACCGAAGAAACAAGAAGAGGAAACAAAGAAGCGGTGAATATAAAAAAATTCTCATTTGATCAAGAGAAGTCAAGAGAGTATCTTGCTAAAATGATCATTTTGCATGAATATCCTTTAAACATGGTGGAACATCACGGATTTCGTTATTATTCGCTAGTTTACGCCTTTATTCAAGATTCCTAGTAGAAATACAATCAAAAGTGACATTTTAAGGATTTACGATATCGAGAGGGCAAAGACTTTAAGTCTATTGGAGGCAAATCGCAGTAGGATTGCTTTAACAACGGATATGTGGACTTCCAGCAATCAATCAAAAGGGTTCATGGCTGTTACAACTCACTTTATTGATGAGAATTGGACTTTGCAAAGTCGAATTATGAGGTATAACTCTTATCAAGTTCTTATTAAAGTATCATTACCGTTAGATTATGTATACACATTAATTGAACATATATGATGATGCTTTTTTATTCATTTGTTTTAGGTTTATCTATGTTCCATGTCCACACACATCAAAAGCACTTGCTGATGCATTATTGGAGTGTATATTGGATTGGAATATTGATAGGAAACTTTCAACTCTAACAGTTGATAATTGCTCTACCAATGATGGGGTTATTAGTTGGGTATTGGATAAGATTCCTAGAAACCAGCTTATGGTGAAAGGATTATTATTTCATGTGCGTTGTTGTGCTCATATACTAAATTTAATTGTTCAATTTGGTATGGATGTCATTGGAAAATCTATAGTAAGAGTTCTTGATTGTGTTGTATTTTGGACTGCATCTCCTAAAAGAGTACAAAAATTTGAGGAAGCTGCTCGTCAATTGGGTATTTCAAGTACTAAGAAATTAGTACTAGATTGTAAGACTCGATGGAATTCTACATATATGATGCTTGCTACTGCTCTAATATACAAGGATGTGTTCTATAAATGCGGAACAACGTGAGGCATTGTTCGATAATTTACCAACCGAAGAGGAATGGAAGTTGACACAAGAAGTGTGTGAGAAACTAGAACTTTTTTATTCTGCCACTGAAATGTTCTCAGGTACGAGATATCCAACATCTAATGTTTATTTTCCAAAAATATGTGAGATCGATATGCATTGAGTAATTGGCTTGGATCACCTAATGAGGTGATTAAGAAAATGGTGAGAACATGTTAGAAAAATATAATAAGTATTGGTCAAACATTCATGGTATCATGGGGGTGGCAATAATTTTAGATCCAAGATACAAAACTAAGTTGTTGACCTATTGTTTTAAGAGAATCTATGGAGAGTATGAGTATGCTGATGAAGTTAGAAAAGTTCAAGGTTATTGTTATGACTTGCTTGAAGAGTATAAAGCAAGAATTGGTCAAGGTGATGATGCTACTAGTGTTCAAACTTCTTCAAGCATTAATATTGGCAATAGAGATTTTTTAGGTAATTTTGATGAAGAAATGGCACTTGAGAGTGAGAGTAGTTCATTACTTGCAAAATCTGAATTGGACCAATATTTGGAGGAGAAAGTGTTGCCGAGAATCAATGATTTTGATATATTAGGTTGGTGGAAGGCTAATGGATTGAAGTATCCAACTTTAATGTTAATAGCGAGAGATATCTTAGCGATTCCAATTTCTACCGTTGCTTCAGAATCTGCTTTTAGTACTAGTGGAAGATTGGTTACCCCGCATCGTAGTAGACTTCATCAAAAAACTTTGGAGGCTTTAATGTGTGCTCAAAGTTGGCTATGGAATGAGATTACAGGTAATATTTCTTATTTATTAAAATTATGAAAGCAATTTTTATTTATAGATTAAGTACTAAATTTTATATGTTTTTATTTTATTTTATTAGAAACTTGTTCAGAAGATATAGATCTAAAATTCCACAGCATTGAGTATGATGAAGATACAAATGAGATAATTTTTTCTATGGATACTTTCTTATTTTACTTTATATTAAAATTTTAATTTGATGTCTTTTATCTAAAAAAATCAAATGATTATTTTTTATTTTTTTTACAGGGAGGTGCTTAAATAAATTCTTGTTGCGAAGATCAATAGTTTTATGGATGGCTTTGAAGACTTAGACAATGCTATTTTTTTTCTACAATGGTTAACAATTTATTTCTATTTTATGTTTGTGTTATACATTATAATATTTTTTAAAAATTGCAGTTCTTTCTTCGTTTCAAGCGTAGCATTATATATTTTTTAAGCTAATAACATCCCCAACGGAGAAATGGGTCGAGTATGGGGATGTTATTCCCCGATGGGGATGGGGATGGAGGTTGAAAAAAAAACCCGATGGGGATGGGGCGGGGATGGGGAACGAAATTATAAATGGGGATGGGGGCGGGGATCGCATAATCCGTCTCAAACCTGCCCCATTGCCATTCCTACGGTGGCATGTGAAAGCTCCAAGGTGACTCAACAAGTTGGATCAAGCATTGTGTAAGCTTTGGTAGAATTTTAATAGTTTTGGTAGAATTTTAGACCCTATATGAGCTGACATAGCTAAGGCTAAATTTTGGATGGACTAAAGATTTAGTGGTTGCTCAAATGGACGAACCATAGCTAATGGATTTGACACGGCTTCATTGGATCGGACAGTGCGCTATGAATGGCTTTGGCTTGAATGACTCATCATTAACAGATAGAGATTGTGGGGAGATCTTGGATGATGTGGCAGATAATATTACGGAGGATAAACATCAGTTCTAAAGGATAAAGACCACGGGGGAGGATCATCTGAAGATAGTGAACATCTTAATGGATAGGATAGATCATGTGTAATCTTTTCTCTTGTTAGTTGGGATGTAGATACACCTTATCGGATAAAGTTCTATTTAGATGTGGATGTTATCTTATTGAATAATGATGTAATGTAATAGGATAAGATATGATCTTAGGTAGTAAAGCTCTATTAGGATTCTAACTTGTTTTCCAAGCCTTTATGCCCATATATAGCTCATTTGAGTCTTGCTCCTCTAGACACTTTGAGATTGAGAGAATATCTTTTGTATACTGTGAGGGAATTAATAAAGGTTGACAGTTTGTTATATCTCTTTCTTGCTTTATTGTTGCCGTTACTATCCTACTGCTTTCGTTGTTTTTTTGCGAGTGTGATAGTAAAACATTGTGAAGATTGTGAGGCGTTCGAGAATAAGATTGTTGGTCGACGATCACGTGGGAAGGCTAGGAAACAACGAATGAGATTATTAAACGAGATTGTTAAGTCTTGCTTAAACAGATTTAAGTAAGATTGTCGTATAAAGAAATAAGGGCGACTTACGGATAAGTTCAATATTTAAGAATAATTTTGTAACAATAGCCATAATTTTCCATCAGTTCTGGAACGACGGTAATGTCTTTAATTGCTTGAGAGGAGAAGACTTTACTTTTCTGATTATTTCAGAAGATACAATACAATACAATGCAAGTTTATAAGAAAAGTACAAATCATTTTCCATTACCACTCTTTGCTACAAAAATCGAGGCAAATTCAACTTACAGGTACATGACTAACGACTTTATTACTACTATTGCTTCGAAGATGAAAGTCTTCAGTTTACAAATTTTCCATAATTAGAATATTTAAGCAGAAAGATCATACCTGCTCTTTTGCTCTAGCCATTCACAGATTGTCAACATTTTGGTTGTGTGGTAGGTGAACCGATAAATATTGAAACTTGGAAGCCAACCATGGAACTTGTAGCGGGACCACTCCATTTTGCTACGTGTCTGGCTTCTCTTGTTGACGGCTTTAACGTCGATATCAAGTCAAACATTTATAATTTTGATAATTTGTCTTTGACAAACATTGATATACCAACCTAATTCGTTCACTAATAATAAGGTTAATCAAAGAAAGGTTTGATGCCTTTTATTGAACAAGAAGTAATAAATAAAACTAGCTTGGATAACGAAATGGCACTTTTAAGTTCACATGTAGCAGTACTCTTTTGAAGAGATTGTAAGCCAAATCTCTTTTAATCTTCAAATCTGGAAGGTGGCAGCTGAAAAATCAAAAAGTTGCAACTCTTATTATCAACTGTGTTACTCGTTTTAATTTCATCGTTCATATATAAACTCCTCCTTTTGATGTGTTCCCATGCTGATTTGGCGAGCTATAAGTCAATATATATGGTCTGAATTTAGAATGACTTTCATGTTAATCTAGATGCTTCTTAACAGTATAACAGCAGATGAACAGTGGCCTCCAATCTATACTTTTAGGCATCATCTTTATCTTCTTGGATATCACATCCACTAAAATATTGATATGGGTTGTGACATATGAAAGATGCTCTTTCTCAAAATATTGATATGGGCTGTGACATATGAATGTTGCTCTTTCTTTATCATAGATTTTCTGATTCGTTCCTTCCTGCTGCTGTTGTACCCCACCATCACCAACCTTATTCATCATTCTATGCAACCTTCTACTCATCTTCTCATGGGATGTTAAACCAGTTAACCCGTGCCACCAACAATGGCAGTAACTTGGTTTATAAGTCGAAAAGGTCCCTCATATAACATCATGTTATTTGTAAATATGATTGGCCGTTGCCCAAGATCCATCCTTATTAGAGGGCCATTTTTAATACATTTCAGCGGTATTTTTTCAGTATTTTTCAGTTAAAAAGATAATAAATTTTTAGTTGTCAATCTAAGAAAAAGAGAAAGTTAGCATTAACTAATAATTAAGTTACCCAGAAAGTTACCGCTATTTAATCTTGTAAGTTAAATAATTTCCTTTATTAGCTATATAACGTTAATTTGTTAAATTTATAAATATTTTGAATCATTTGAGTATATTTCTCACCTTCTAATTTTTTATTTTCATCAAAATATCAATCTCAGATACTTCAATTCAAAATTGACAGTAAAAATGTTCACAATTTTATCTTCTGAGTTCTAGGTGACTATTTAAAAGTAAAGTTTTTTTTATTTTAATGTATTTTTAGTTTATCAAATATTTAAATATATTATAATTAATTTATATTTTATTATTAACATGACATTATATTAGCATTTTAAATCAGAACATTAATATTAAATGATATTGCGTTTATTTGTGTTTCTCTTTTTATTTTTAGATTACTTATTATTTATAAAATATAATTAAATATTAATAAATAATATAATTTTGTAATTATAATTTTCATTATACTTTGCCACAAGTAATGTAATAATTGTTGGATTTATGCTCTTGTAGAGATTTACATAAGTTTAGTGATAATATGACTAAATTAAATAATTTAAGTTACTCAATTCAAAAATTACATAAATGGCTTCATTTATTAAAAAATTAGTATGATTCTATTAAACATGTCATTATAATTAAATAATAATAGAAATTATTTGATAATTAAATAAGATCGTAAATAGTTAGATGTATTTGATGATTAAATAAAATTATTTGATAATTAAATAAGACCGTAATAAGTTAAATGATTTAGCTATCTTATTTATCGATAAGGATATGTTGAGCGATATTGATTTTAATAATATTATTAATAATTTTACATTTAGAAATGCATAAAGAAATTATTTTCATAAATCATGATCATCAATGTGTTTGTTAGAACTATTTTCTTAGTGTTTTGCCGTTCGATTTCTGTTATTATCATTTTGTTGTTCTTGTTACTATTTTTAGTAATTTTATTGTTACTGAAATTTGCAAGATATTATTAATTGATGTTTTGATCACTTAATATTTTGTTAAGTGTGTGAACTTATAAATTGGGTCATTTATGTACAAATATTAAATTTTATTAATAAAATATGTTTTCAAAATTTACACGTTTATCTATTGTCAATTTATTGGGATCTTTTTAATTCGTCAGAGCCTATAAAATATTAGGAACGACATTATTTGATGCTAGATAGTTTAATGGTTTGTTATCTCTACCTAAGATCATAATATTTTTCATTGAAACCTAACTTATAATTATAAGGAAAATGATTAAATAAAAAATCAAAACTTGACTGGAATTATTTAATAACTTTCTTCACTAAGATGGTGACTGATAATTTGATATAAAAGCCAGTGATGATTTGTCCCTAGATTATGCGGGTAGGGTGGCGTATTCATCCCTTAGTTGACAGTTGTCACTGACTAATTCACTCTCGTTGAACTATGGAAGGACACACTCAAGAACGCAAGATAATTAATCGTTTGATGTTTGCTGTTTGCTGTTTAAAGTTGATGTTTGTGCATCATTCAGAACACCAACCAAATGGCTGAAGAAATAAAAATTGAAGTGGTGATGGAAGCAGAGGATGGCACTCACCCCACTTCGATTCAACTACCACGCTCAGGGACCCATTGCTGAGATGTCATGCTCCAGCACTGCCAAGTTAGCCTTTGCTTCCTCGATCGTCTCTCGTCCCAATCGTTGTTGTCTGTGTATATTATACCCCTCCTCATAGTGCTTGCTTTATGTAGTGTCCACACGCTCATCGACAACATTCCGTGTTTTTGCCATCAGTCACTGGGAAAATGGGTATCCTTGCAACTGAGAGAACAATTGTTGGATGGGCAGCGAAAGACCCATCTGGAATCCTATCTCCATATACCTATACTCTCAGGTTTTCCAAGTTTTGATACTCTTAGGATCGATGATCTAATATATTGATACGTACACATGTATAGTAAGTAGCACTATTGATGTGTCGTCTCTTATTCTTATGATGCTTTTTCTGGATAAATTGTGTTTTTGTGTAGAGACACAGGTCCTGAGGATATTTATATCAAGATTATGTGCTGTGGAGTATGCCACAGTGATATTCATCAAGTCAAGAATGATCTTGGCATGTCACACTATCCCATGGTCCCTGGGTACTACTCTTTTTAGACTCTTGTTTTAGGACAGTCTCTGAACTAGTTTTGTTGTTTTCCATCAGCAATTCTACCCTTTTTTTTCACTTTCTGATTGTATTACCTGGTTTTATGGATCAATAGCCATGAAGTTGTGGGTGAGGTGTTGGAGGTGGGATCAGATGTGGCCAGTTTCAAGGTCGGAGACATCGTTGGTGTCGGCCTTGTTGTAGGCTGCTGCAGACAGTGCAGACCATGCAAATCGGACAATGAACAATACTGCAGCAAGAAAATCTGGTCGTACAATGATGTCTACACTGATGGTAAACCAACGCAAGGCGGTTTCGCTGAATCCATGGTCGTCCATCAGAAGTAAAAATCCAAACTCTCCCATTTTCCCCTTCACAGCTTGCATAAATTTGTCACTCAATTCAAATAAATATCTTGAACAGTTTTACTGTTCTGAGAGGAGAAATGAACAGGATGAAACCCATCACAGAAGAATTGTTGGTTTTTCATTAAACTGAGTGGATAAGAAAAAACTTGTAGTCTTATTAATGAAGGTTTGACCTTTACTTAGGTTTGTGGTGAAGATACCAGATGGGATGTCACCAGAGCAAGCAGCGCCTCTACTTTGTGCTGGGGTAACAATTTACAGCCCATTAAAGCACTTTGGATTGATGGAAAGTGGACTAAGAGGAGCTATATTAGGGCTTGGAGGAGTTGGGCACATGGGAGTGAAGATAGCCAAAGCAATGGGACACCATGTTACCGTGATTAGCTCTTCTGATAAGAAAAGAGAGGAGGCTTTGGAGCATCTTGGTGCCGATGAGTACTTGGTCAGCTCAGATGCACCTAGAATGCAAGAATTTGCTGACTCTCTTGATTATATCATTGACACTGTGCCTGTCTTCCACCCTCTTGAGCCTTACCTTCCTTTGTTGAAACTTGATGGGAAGCTGATCCTGTTGGGTGTTATCAATACCCCTCTCCAGTTCGTTACACCTATGGTCATGCTTGGTGAGTCTTTCTCTTCTCATTCATTTTGCCTGGAAATTCCGGTTTGCTTTCTTGTTACAGATTACTGTACTGTGTTACTAGATCGCCGCTTAAACCTTGTTGTTCTTTGATGTCTGATTATCATTTGTTGGTGATCTTTAATAGGGAGAAAATCAATCACGGGGAGCTTCATTGGAAGCATGAAAGAAACAGAGGAAATGCTCGAGTTCTGCAACGAAAAGGGCTTGAGCTCCACGATTGAGGTGGTGAAAATGGACTATATAAACACTGCTTTTGAAAGGCTGGAGAAAAATGACGTGAGGTATAGGTTTGTCGTGGATGTTGCTGGTAGCAAGCTCGATCAGTGAACAAAGTTTATCTATCAATTCCCACCAAACTTATACAAAGTACACAGTCAAATTAGAAGTGTGAAAGCGTTAATATTCTATCTTTTTGTACTTGTTTCTTACCGAAGATTGTTGGCTTACGTTCTAATTATACAAAGTTCAATATCTTGTGAATGTACTGTTTGTGACAATAAAGGAAGCTTGTTTTTCCAATTTTCATTTACAGGGCAGCCTGTGTTTTTTGTTGACTTGATAATATCTTGGAGAAGGTAATCGGTGTATGAATTTAATACGTGGGATTAGTTTGACCAGTTTCATAAGAAAGCAGACAATATTTGGAATTGAATCTTGTCTTGCACCAGGCTTAAGTTCTTTACTTTTCCTGCAAAAACTGGTTAAACAATTTATCACACAAAACAATACGACATTACCTCTTCCAGAAAACATCATAGATAAGGAAACTTTCCCAACTTCAGAAATCTGTCAAACTGAGGTTGGGATAGGACAGCGACGAGAACCCGTCGTTTTAGGTAGCGATAGGCCTTGTTTTCAGGCACCAATGCATATCTCTTACACCCACCAAGTTTGTCCATTAGAAAATCCTGATCATGATAATGAAATGGTTGGTTTTGTCAGGACGCACAGGAGATGGTTTTCAAGTTCCCTACAAGTGTCGAACTTTGAGTTTGGTCGGTTGTCAAATTTCTCCAGCAACGACCTTCGTCCAAATTGCATTGATGTGTAGGAATATCAAAAGACGGTGACAAGAAATGCAAAGCAATAAACAAATCATCTTCCCAACAACAAAGCACACGGCTCGAGGGAATTGTTGGGTCTTTTATGTTTTTCATGCTTAGCTTGTTTTACTCTGAACAGTCTCTTCCAGTTCCAGAATTCCAGCAAGAACGTTGCAAGTTATCGAGCAAATGTGGACAGTTTAATCTATAGGCCAGACAAGGAATACCCTTTTCGAGTGTTAGAAGTCGAGACTCACCCAGGACAATCCTGTTGAATGAAATCACTCTTTTAGCAGCTAATTTTAACTAAACTCATAAGCACCATACAAGAATTTCTCTAAAGTTGAATTGAATTGGTTCATTTAATACCAGATTTGGGTGTTGATTGAACTTTCATCTTCAGGAGTTGGTAGATATCGTCATATGTTATTTTAATCAAGAAATTGGCCTTAGCATCACCAACCACACTTGATGCATACCAAATCAGCTAAATGAGTGGTTCAATTACTAACTCGGTCAGCACATACTCATAGAATTGTGGGTATTTTATGTCACAAAGCTAGATTCTACGGGCCTGAGGCCTTAGAGCTGAGCTAATGAGAAATTTTTTATGTCGACGTCCCCATGCAACAAGCTCAAGTCAACTACTACAACTATGCAGATAACATAGCTTACTCATTATGCCCCCGTCATCAAGAGCAACCGACAACAAACAAGAACTATGGTCCTGCTGGTGGAACAAACAAATAACAAAAAAAGGGTACGAGACATGACTTTGAAATGCAGATTGTTGTCCTTTGCTAGCTATCTAATAGAAAAATATTGATCCTGCTGGAACAAGCGCACACTGAGGACCATGATCATCATTTTAACGGAAAGGGACTGAAGCTCTGCTGTAGAGATGGGCTCTGTACTTGGCGATCAATATCTTTCTACAAAGTGATATTTACCTTTGTCTTCTAGCATTTGTATGGACGGCAAAGAACCACGGCTTAGTGGCCTTGGTATACGAAAATCACTGCCCTGGCTTCCATAAATCACAGCCTTTGACTAAAATATACATTCATAAAATATCTTGAAGGATTGAAGCCACTTAAAATCACTGTAAAGTTCAGGGAACAAAAAAAAAATAGTAACAATGCAACCCAAGCAAAGCTATCCAATATTGCAGTCAGTACTTACAAATAGGAGAAAGGACAATGACGATGCCGATTGGGTATAAGAAAAACGTTGTTCTCTCCAGAAAGGGTAAAACTGCATTGGAAGATGTAGCCAGTGAATTGCGTAATGTAATAAGTGCGTTTCTTCAATATATAACATTGAAGGATCGTGGAACTGCAGGTTTTCACCCCACCACAGTTATTGAACAGCATTGAAAAATCACATATTGACCAAAGATAAGAACCTGAATGACCAATGCTATTTAACAGTCAGTCCAACCAAAGTTGGAAAGCATTACTCGAGTATTTAATATTTATGATATGGACAAATACTCAATGGTCACTCTATGGGATTCTTTTAGTTTCAAAGGTTACTCCTTTTGACAGTTCTCATACAATTATCTCCTCAAAGGACACTAGAAGAGAAGAAATTCACTAAATGTAACGAATCAGAAAGGCAAATGAATCTTAACATAAATGCACCTATTACATTAAAGTTGCATGAGACTGAAATGCCTAGTAAGGTTATGGCACAGAAAGCTGCAACAAGAAACAGTACAAATATTTGAATTCAAAATGACACAACTAAGCTTACCATCATAGCCCAAAAAGTTGAGATAATGATAGTACGAGACTGTCACCATAAGAAGCAGGTTTGATACCAAAACAGGTATGAATCCATGAGCTATCAGAAGAGGTGAAAGAAAATAATGTATAACTGCAAAAAAAAAGAGACAGAGAGAAAAGAAAGGAGATTTGAGGCTGCATAAATTGGGCTTAGACAAAACGTAATTTCAAAACACATTAAGATGGAACATACCATAAAGCACGACAAACAACGGAAAGAAAGAATTGCAATGCACGTCAAATGCATACAGCCTTCAGCCAGATGAAAAGAAAGGATCAGAAATAACTAATAAATTTCAGTGTAATATATAATGAACTTGTTATTTCACATCAAAATAAACATCATTGATATGAAAATAATCTAACAATTCAAAAACAAAACTATCCTTGCAGGCAATAATCTCTCGTATGGAAACAAGAGTATCCCTTGCAAGCCCCATAAGCAATAAAAAAATGTATCAAAATGCAGGAATCAAAAGTTTCTAGACTTGCCATTCAACCCGTTGCTCAACAACGTGACTATTAGTTGCCTCCTCCCGAAAATATGCATTAGTCAAAAACCTGCACAGAATGAAAAAATGCAGTTACAATCATATGTACAGGCCTCGATCACATTATTTAAGGGGGGGATTTCAAGAGAGAAGGAATCAGCTCCTTTATGAAGAATATATCTGTTCATAATGAGAAAATGAAGACATGCATTCCTTTTCTGAACAGAGTTCTTGCAATACACATACAAAAGAAAATTAAGAAGAGAAGCTTATCAAGCCTGGTACCCAAAAATTAACTGATAAGTCACAGTGATAATGGAACTTGATAGCTCAGTGAGTAGATGAATTTAAAATCTAACAAACAGCTGTAATTTGAATGAATTACAATACTTGGACCTTGTATAAAGTTAGAGCCTAACCACTGCCACTAAAGTTTCAGTTTCCTCCTTCTGGAAAGTTTCAGGTTAGAATAACTAAACAGGTGAATGGATAGAAGTAACAAGATTCAAGGACATTTAACAAGGATATGCAACATTAATAAAATGCAACTTCACCATCAATGCCAAAGGAATTCAAGATAGTGACTCTTACCAACAAAATGTAGCCAGGACTACTCCTGTGATTAAGAAATGGAAAAGCAGCACCGAGATAATGACAAAAACAGCATGTGCGGAACTATGATCATACCTGGCAAAAAAATACAAGCAGCACAAATAAAGCTTGATGGGCTACACAAGACTTTAAGATCTCATTAGACGATAGGTAAATGGTAAACAGATGACAGAAGTTCAGTATATTAATGGCTTTAGTTCAAGAAAGTGCTCAATTCGTGCATGTGATATCTGTTGGAGTTAATCTCGTACAAACGTGATCATAAGGTTACTGTTAGTGGAAGCAGATTTTGTGGAATTAGTTGTTTGAATAATGCACCTTTATTTTCGGTAGTTAGTTGTTGTTTTCTTTTATATATAGCTGTATCAGGTTGCTTGAGTTTTGTATCACTTTTAAAAATTCAGTTAAATACAATTCTCCAGTTGCATCCTAAAACCTCTGTTATACTCTGTTTTACAGTTATTAAAACAGAGTTGTAGTATTTTTTTTCTCTTCTCTCTAACACTTGGTATCAGAGCCTCTTCTCTTAGTTCTTGCCCAAATAAGATGCCTCCTCGAATCGAGTCTTCGAAGGATGGGACAATTTCGCTTCAATACCCTCTGTTGACAAAGACAAACTATTCAGCATGGGCAATTAAGATGGAGGTGTATATGCAAGCTCAGGGCGTGTGGGATGTAGTGGAATCAGAGACTCCAGTTGATCTCCGCAAAGATAAAATGGCTTTAGCCGCAATTTACCAAGGCATCAGCGAAGAAACACTACTGCAATTAGGAGCAAAAAGGTCAGCAAAAGAGGCCTGGGAAGCACTGAAGACAATGAACCATGGTGCTTCGCGTGTGAAGGAGGTTAGAGCCTAGGCTTTGAGATGGGAATTAGAGGGCCTACGTATGGATGACGGTGAAACTGTGGATAATTTCACTGGAAAAATCTCGACTATTGTAAATAAACTAAGAAGCCTAGGAGAGACTGTTGATGAAGAATACGTAGTCAAGAAAATGCTACGAACAGTCTCTCCCAAATTCATTCAATTGGCGTCAACAATTGAAGAATTCAGTGATTTGTCAAAGAAAACTATTGATGAGATCACAGGCTCATTGAAAGCTCATGAAGAGAGGATAAGAGGGCTGAGTCAGAAAGGAGATGAACATCTTCTGCTCACTCAGGCAGAATGGAAAGACAGACAAGAGGCTACAAACTCAGCAGAAAAACGTTCCAAAGATCAAGGAGGAAGCCGAGGTCGAGGAAGGGGACGTGGCAGAGGTCGAGGTTCAGGCAGAAATCGTGGTAGAGGAGTTTCAAGCGGAGGCAGAAGTCATGAACAACGTGACACCAAATTTGACATAAAGAAGGTATGATGCTATGCTTGCAATGAGTATGGTCATTTTGCCTCAGATTGTGAGTCCAAGAAGGAGAAAGATGACAAAGGGAAGGAGAAATCACACTATGTCGAGACTGTAGAGGAAGAATCAACTCTACTAATGCTCGAAACACAAGAGTTAATCCATACAGAAGGAAGGTTGATGCTCAACGAAGAGAAAATTATTCCTGAATTCTATTTGGCAAACAAAGTACCAACGGACGCAACTTGGTACTATGATACAGGAGCAAGTAGCCACATGACTGGAGTTCGATCGGCTTTGACTGACCTTGATGAAAGTATAAAAGGAACAGTCAAATTCGGAGACGGTTCTTTGGTAGAAATCAAAGGGAGAGGAATCGTGATCTTTGAAGGTAAGAATGGAGGTAAATTCTACATGCCGAATGTGTATTATATTCCAAAATTAAAATCGAATATAATCAGCTTGGGACAGCTGGATGAAGATGGAGCAAAGGTTGTTGTTGAGGGAGGTTTTCTTAGAGTCTACATCAAAGGTAGACTAATTGCAAAGGTACCTAGAGCAAAAAATCGTCTCTACACATTGCAGATGAAGCAAGCTGAACCGAGATATTTATTGGCCAACATTTCAGATGGAACAAAACTCTGGCACTCAAGGTTTGGTCATCTAAACTACCAAGCTATAAGAAAATTGAAGCAAGATGAGATGGTAGAAGGCTTGCCTGAAATAGAACAGACAACTCAACTTTGTGAAGGATGCAAAATCGGCAAACAAACAAGGTCCAGTTTCCCAAAGACGTCTGAATTTCAAGCTACACAACTGTTGGAGCGATGCGGTGACATTTGTGGACCTATTTCTCCCTGACGGATGGTGGAAGCAGGTATTTTCTCTGCTTGTTGATGATTATAGTCGATTTATGTGGCTTGAAGTTTTAAAGTCTAAAGATGAAGCTCTGTCTGCATTTAAAAAAGTTGTAAATACAGCTGAATTAGAATCTGGTTTGAAGTTAAAGATTCTAAGAACAGATAGGGGAGGGGCATTCACATCAAATGAGTTTAAATTATTCTGTGAAACTCATGGGATTCGAAGACAACTCACTACTCCCTATTCCCCTCAACAAAACGGAATAGTGGAGAGGAGAAATAGGACAGTGGTGGAGATGATACGTTGTCTGCTGAAAGAAAAAGGAGTTCCTGTAAATTTTTGGGCAGAAGCGGCAAAGACGGCGGTTTATATTTTGAACAAGTCCCCTACAAAAGGCGTGGAGAATAAGACTCCTTATCAAGCATGGTACAATCGAAAGCCAAAGGTTCATCATATGCGTGTTTTTGGGTGTGTTGCCTATGTAAAAATTTTAGGTACACAACTAAAAAAACTTGATGACAGGAGTTCAAAGATGGTTCTGGTCAGCTACGAAAACGGTTCAAAGGCATACCGTTTGTTCAATCCAGAAAACAAAAAGATAGTGGTGAGTCGTGATGTTCATTTTCAGGAGGAGGAAAAATGAAATTGGGAGGTTACTGATGCAAGTTCAGCTTATGCAACCAGAGGATCGCTTGTTGTGACGTGTTTTGAAGATATCACAGAACAACGAGTGGAGGAACTTGAAGAACCTGAATTTCCTGTTGTATCTCAGAGCCAGACATATGATGATAGTGAAAGCCAATCCTCATCCGAAAGTAGTGAAGTGGGTCGAAGAGGGCTGAGATCGCTGCAGGAAATTTATGATAGGACTGAACCTGAATTATTTTTCTTGTCAGCAGAAGAACCAACTACATATGAGGAAGCAGCCCGTGATGACAAATGGAGACAGGCCATGTTAGAAGAAATTGAAGCAATAAAGAAAAACAAGACTTGGTGCTTTGCAGATTTGCCGAAAGGAATTAAACCCATTGGATTGAAGTGGGTGTTCAAAGTAAAGAAGAACCCAGCTGGTGAAATAGTCAAGCACAAAGCGAGACTAGTGGCGAAGGGGTATGTTCAAGAAAAAGGAGCAGATTACGAAGAAGTCTTCGCACCAGTTGCTCGCATGGAAACAGTGAGGCTGCTGTTGGCTATAGCTGCTCAAGAAGGGTGGAATGTTGATCACATGGATGTAAAGTTGGCATTCTTGAACGGAGAATTAAAGGAAGATGTTTATGTAACCCAACCAACAGGTTACGTGGAGCAGGGAAAAGAAAATAAAGTGCTGAAGTTGAGGAAAGCTCTTTACGGGCTGAAACAAGCGCCGAGAGCCTGGAACTCGAAACTTGATCAATGTTTGCAGGAACTTGGTTACACGAGGTGCACCCTTGAACATGCTGTGTACAGAAAGCAAAAGGGAAAAGATGTTCAGATTTTTGGCATTTATGTCGACGATTTAATTATCACAGGTTCAAAACCAGAAGAAATAAGGAGGTTTAAAGAACAAATGAAGAAGGTGTTTGATATGAGTGATCTTGGCAAATTGAGTTACTATTTGGGTATTGAAGTAAGGCAACACCCAAATGGTATCACTCTAAGTCAAGAGAGATATGCTGCGAAAATCCTTGAGAAGATGGGCATGTCGAGTTGCAATCCATGTAAAGTTCCGATGGATTCAAGGCTGAAGTTAAGCAGAACAGAAGAAAGTAATTTGGTTGATGCAACCATGTACAGGAGTGTAATTGGCAGCCTGAGGTATCTGATTAATACCAGACCAGACTTGGCTTATTCTGTTAGAGTAGCAAGTCGCTTTATGGAGTCGCCAACCGAAGCACATATGGCAGCAGTAAAGCAAATTTTGTGTTATTTAAAAGGAACTCTGAGTTATGGTTGCAGGTATACAAGTCACACTGTTAATTACAATTTGTATGGTTATACAGATAGTGATTTGGCGGGTGATATAGATGATCGCAAGAGTACCACAGGTGTGATTTATTTTCTGGGAAAAAACCCAGTTACTTGGAGCTCACAAAAACAGAAAACGGTGGCACTCTCGTCGTGTGAAGCTGAGAATGTAGCAGCAACAACAGGTGTTTGTCAAGGGATTTGGATCAGAAGGCTGCTTGAAGAATTAAGAGGGAAGAAGTCTGAGAAAGCAGTGCTCAAAATAGACAAGTCTGCAATAGCTCTTGCAAAAAATCTAGTTTATCATCACAGAAGCAAGCATATCGACATAAAAGTCCACTTTATTCGTGATTGTGTTCAGAAGGGTGATATTGAAGTTGAGTATGTTTGCACTAAAGAGCAACTTGCGGATCTTCTCACCAAGCCGTTACCTCGAGACAGATTTGAGGAGCTGCGTGCATTAATTGGGATTACTAATGTAAGAGCAGAATAACGAGATTAAGGAGGAGAATGTTGGAGTTAATCTCGTACAAACGTGGTCATAAGGTTACTGTTAGTGGAAGCAGATTTTGTGGAATTAGTTGTTTGAATAATGCAGCTTTATATTTGGTAGTTAGTTGTTGTTTTCTTTTATATATAGTTGTATCAGGTTGCTTGAGTTTTGTATCACTTTTAAAAATTCAGTTAAATACAATTCTCCAGTTGCATCCTAAAACGTTTGTACTACAATTAAAACAGAGTTGTAGTATTTTTTTTCTCTTCTCTCTAACAATATCTTGCTCAACTTGGAAGAAGTAAGACACCAAATGATCAAGATGGCTTCACTATGACACATGTATAATTATGCTCAACATTGAATAAAATTCATAAACAAGTCCCGATAAAGTTCCTCCTGCCACCTTAATGAAGTTTCATTATTTACTCATTTAAGTGCTGAAGCTACAGTCAACACATTTACACAGTGAAGAGATGAAAATGCAGACAAGAATAATATGGTCAACTTACGCAGCACAATAAGCCAATGTTGCAACTATCAATAGAAGGCTGCAGATTACAACAAAAGCAGGGTCGTCACGTGCCCATTGATTCTTAGTTTCTGAGAACAAATAGGAAAATAACAATCTTTCAAATTTCTCAAAAATTTAACACCCACAACAAAGTGTCTTAAGACAAATTCAAGTTACAACTTTTCAACACAAAAATCTACTCTACATTTCCACGATCTCAAGGATTGCATCCGACCTCCCAACATGTTTGACACAACAAAAATTTTCTAAATCTATTATGCTCTTGATCCACATGCATAATCATGCAAAGCAAATTCAAAGGTTCTTTTAGACACGGAACAGGACAAAGATCAGAAAGAGATTGTTCAGTGGAAATGAACTTACGCTTGTGATACTTAGTGTGCTGATAGCTGCCCTGCCGCAATCATGACGCACAGCATGAGAGATGTGCAGTCACGAAATTAGAAACCTTCTTCTCACTTAGCTCGGATAGATAATAATTAAAAGATAAAAATGGACTAGGGAAACCAAACGTACACAATTTTAGGGGAGGTGCAGAGGTGAAGCATTTGCCAGAAAGTGTATTCAATATCCATTTGTTGCCACTAACAAAAAAAAAACACCATAGAGACCATTAAACTAACGCATAAACAGCATCAATCCAGCTGGGGCTGAGATGAGATATAGAGGACATAGGAACACCTTAACGATTCGACGGAGATACTGAGGGAAGATGGGATTGGGGCGAGATGAGGAGGACGACGAACGTCCTATGGCAGACGTTGGCAGCATTTACTTTATCTACTTGTTGTTGGATTGGGTTAGTTTGCTGTAGAAGATCTGCGGAGGAGTTCCAGAAGCTCTCTCGTTTCTCTCCGGCACAGAGATGTCGGGCGTAAAACGACGACGACTTATGTATCTCCCTATCCTTTTTCGCTTTTGCCAAGAATCGGATTGAGCTTTGGAGCCACCAAACTTTGGGCCTATTGTCAGTTTTGGACTTACGAATATGAACAAAAGCAGGATTCTGATTTGGTGTTTTTGTCCTTTTCCCTATTTTTCACTCTTTTTATTATTATTTTTATTTATCACTCCCTCATCTGCCTACTTCATTCATACGTCACGTTAAGGCAAGGCTTGTGCATTATTAATAACTCCAAAAGGTTACCCGTAAATGGTAATATTTTAAAATTAGACTGAAAATTAAATATAAAAGATTTAAAATTTAAAAGGAACAATCGGTAATAAATTATTATAAAATAGCTAAAATTTGAATAAAATTAAAGAATTTGAAATATTATTGAAAAGATTATGTTTATTTATTAAAATTTAAAGCTTAATTAAAAAATAATTATATAAAATTATTTTGATTTATAAGAACTTATTAATTAATAAAATTAATTAATAAATAAGTAAATTAATCAATTTTAACAAAATTGTAAAATAAATCGAATCGAAAAATTAAAACTTAATGAAAAATTAGATTATTCAAGATTTTACGGTTGAACTGATTAATTGGTTGAATTTTTAATCATTACTAAATATAACAAGGGATATATTCACGTGACCATGCCTTTGAGATTAATGAGAGTATTAAAATTAATATCTTAAAATATAATTTTTAATAATGAAAATTTCAAAGGTTCTCCTTTCTCTTTCCTAGTGCTCCTTCTCATTTTGAACTATTATATTTATAAGACCTTCATGATTAGATAGTGTACTAATTGTTGAGAAGTTTCATGCTCTTTAGTGGAATTTAATTATCTTTGATGTTATTCACATTTTATATGATTGCATCTTTTTGATAATTTATACAAATATGGCACTATCCACAATTATACTTTTTTTTTACTCACAAAGTATTTTAGGCTTGAATTACACCTTTAAACCATTACTACATTTAAATTAATCTCCACTCATATCTTGTAAGATCCTGAGCGGCTCAACACTATCACCAAATATTTATAAGCAGGGGTAAAACTTTTAACCTTACTTAAACGAAGACCGACCCCTTATCGGTGGCATCCATAATCATTCTTTAAGGTATGATAAATGATAAAACTATCATGGATCTACAAATTTTGAAAAAAATTATAAGTAAGGAATCATAGCTTTCAACTATGTCATGATTGGTTTGTAAACTTGAGTACCTATGACTTAAATAATGCTTCTTTTATGCATTGTACTTCTTTAATGGCATTCACTCTTTAATGATCATGC
Source organism: Erythroxylum novogranatense (assembly GCA_029891385.1). NCBI lineage: Eukaryota > Viridiplantae > Streptophyta > Magnoliopsida > Malpighiales > Erythroxylaceae > Erythroxylum > Erythroxylum novogranatense. The sequence goes on from CM057227.1 coordinate 104,614,853, forward strand.
AAAACATTTAACTCCAATGATAAGAACTAAATGCAAGCACTTCTTTAACATTGTCTTCTTTCTTCTTTTATGTCAATGTCACTGACTCGGTGCCTTTTTCATAACCCCCGTGTTCGCTTCACACTCAAGGCAGAATCAATTTCAACTAGGTAATTATCATTTGGAATGTCCACTTTGAATTGAACTTTTCTATGGTCAACATCTGTTTGTTCTGCAGTACCTCAAAGGAACTACATCATTAACATGTCCATCCCTGAATCCTTCATTGTTTTCAAATGATTCCACCCTAACCCCATACTTCCTTCTTCACCGTAGTTACCTCACCCCCAACCTTAAAATACTTTTAGCATGTCTGTCATTCTCCTCAGTAATTTCATCTTCTCCAATTACAGGCAATATGTTTAGGTGCATAAAATGAACAATACAAAGTAGATACTAACTTCCAAACGTGGCGTTAAAAATGAACAATCAATACAAAGTTACATATGCAAACTATGTTAATAGTATTTCAAGTAAATATTAAAACTATACTGAGGGTATATATGAATAAAAAGTTGGTGGTGTGAGTGATAAAGAGGACAACTAAATAGCCATCTTGAAGGCTCAAACGTTTTATGCAAGAAAGAACTCTGGTGAAGAGAGGGCTTGCATTGTGGGATTATCCCCCAGTAAAGGACAGATAAAGAAAATGATGCTTTGTCAGTCAGATATAGAAGACAGAGAGAATTTGGAAATTGGAAATTAAGGGTTTATTAGGATTTTACCCATAATTTCATTAAAAATCTTAGGATTTGAATAATATTTATTTCTTTATTTTAATAATATTTAAGAATATTTACATAAATCTTTAAACTTTGAAAATGTATAGATTTATGATTCATACTAGTATTTTAAGTTCTTATGAACTAATATAATTCATTACATACATCATCTAAGTTTATATTTTATAAGAATAAGTAAAATTTTATAATTTTGATAATTTGTCACATATTATATATTTAGTGTTTTACATGGACATTAAGCATAAGTAAAATAAATAATTTGAAATGTAATTTAACTAATAATTATATATAAAACTCAAAGGCATAACACATTTTTGTGATGTATGGATTAGATTTATTTTATACATATATTAAAATTTTCAAATACAAGTATAGTATAATAATAATAATAATTTAAATACATTAAAATTTTAAAACATGGCAAAATAATAATTAAAAATGTTAACATTAAAACATTAGTCACACTAAATTTATAGTTAAGTGAGAAATTACTAAATTTTAAGTTATTAATTAAATATAACAATATCAATAAATAATGCATTACATATTAGATTTGAATTATTATATTTTGAAGTCGTAAACACCATTACTAGAAGCCTTATGTTTGGTTAAGAACTTTCAATTAAAGTGATCAATGGAAGCATACAAATTCACAACATGAGATCATTACAATTAGATCCACTTGAGTGAATAAAGAGATTGATCCTAGATGTCCCATCTCCAATACGTTTCTCCTATCAAGTTGCAAAATGCCACCTGCTACCATGTATGTCAAAGATTCTTATGCCATTTCAGAAGCTCTAATTCGTCTCTGGATTCTGCAACCCAACCTCTTTTTATGCATTACTTCAATTGCTAGCCTTCGTGAATCACAGATCACAGCCTTTGACTAAAGAACACGTTCATAAAATATCTTGAAGGGTTGAAGCCACTTAAAATCACTGTAATTCAGAGAATTTAAAAAAAAAAAGATTTAGCAGCAACACAACCCAAGGCAACGCTATCAAATATTGCAGTCGACACTTACATATAGGAGAAAGGACAATGACGATGCCGATTGGGTATAAGAAAAACGTTGTTCTTTCCAGAAAGGGTAAAACTGCATTGAAAGATGTAGTCAGTGCATTTCTTCAACATATGACATGGGGGGGATAATGGATCTCCAGATTTTAATCCCACTGACTACTATCACAGTTATCAACAGTATTAAGACCCACACATTGACCAAAGACAAGAAACTGATTGGAGAAACGCAGGTTCAGAACCAAGCTACTTAACAGTCAGTCCAACCAAGGTTGGAAAGCATTACTTGACCGTTTATGATATAGACAAAAGGTCTATGTGCACTCTATTGGATTCTTTTAGTTTCAAAGTTTCTCATTTTAACAGTTCTCATACAAATTATCTCCTGACAGGACCCTAGAAGAAAAGAAAGTCTCTAAATGTAACAAATCAGAAAGGCAAATGAATCTTCAAAAAAATGCACCGATCACACTAAAGCTGCATGACACTGAAATGCTCAGTAAGGTTACAGTACAGAAAGCTACAATAAAAAAGGTGTAAATATTTGAATGCAAAATGACATAACTAAGCTTACCATCATAGCCCAAAAAGTTGAGATAATGATAGTACGAGGCTGCCACCATGACAAGCAGGTTTGACAGCAAAACAGGGATGAATCCATGAGCAACGAGAACAGGTGAAAGAAAATAATGTATAACTGCAAAAGAAACAACAGGAACCTTAAGATCGCATAACTGGGCTTAATAAAACGTGTCAAGACATATTAACATGGAACTTACCATAAAGTATGACAAACAATGGAAAGAAAGAATTGCAATGCACGTCAAATGCATACAGCCTTCAACCGGGAGAAAAGAAAAGGTCAGCAAAAACTATTTAACTTCACTGTAATATAGTATCAAATGAACCTGTTATTTCACATAAAAGTAAATCTAAAGGATCTGGAAATAGTCTCATAACTAAAAAACAAAAGTATCATTTCAGGAAACAATCTCTCATATGGAAACAAGCTTATCCCTTGCAGTCCAAATAAACAACAGAAACATACTTCAAATAATGGAACCCAAAGTTTCTAGACTTACCATTCAACTCGTTGTTCAACCACATGACTGTTAGTTGCTTCCTCCCGAAGATACGCATTAGTCAAAAACCTGCACGTAATTGATACAGTTACAATCATCTGTACAGGCCTCAATCACATTACATAAACAGAGCAACTCCAGGATGAGAAGCAATCAACTCTTTTATCAAGCATGTATCTGTTCACAAGAAGATCCTTTCCCATCATAACAAATCAAAATTTTCAGTTACCTAACCATACAACTATTATTTGAATGAGTCACAATACATAGACCCTGTACTGTTTTGTAAAGTTAGTGCTTGAGCATTGAAACTAAAGTTTCAGGATCATCTTTTCGTTTAATATTTCATCTCCGACCCACAGAATCAGGTTACAATAATGAAACAGTTGAATGAATAGATGAGAAAAGCTCCAAGAGTAATTAACAGGAAAATTCAACATTGATAAAATTTAACTTCACTATCAATAGTAAAGCAATTCAGGATAGTGGCCCTTACCAACAAAATGTAGCCAGGATTACTCCTGTGATTAAGAAATGGAAAAGCAGTACTGAAATAACAACAAAAACAGCATGTGCAATACTGTGATCATAGCTGCAAAGAAAACAAGAAAAAAAACAATCAACAATTATAGCTTAATACTCTAAAGAATTTCAGATCTCATTGAACAACGGTTAAATGGTAAACAGATGACAAAAGTTCAGTGTATTGACAGCTTTTGTTCAGGACAATGCTCAATATCAGAACTGTTACAACCAAAATCAAGTACTGCTTTCTCGTGCATGTTATATGTTGCTCAACTTGGAAGAAGATATCAAATGATCAAGATAGCTTCATTATGACACATGTATAACCACATTCTTAACATTGAATATAACCCATAAACGAGTCCCAAAAAGGTTCCTCCTAATACCATAATCAAGTTCCAATATTTCATCATTAAATGCTTAGGTTACAGTCGACAAATTTACACAGTGAAAAGATGTAAATGCAAACGAAAATAATATGGTTGACTTACGCAGCACAATAAGCCAATGTTGCAACTACCAATAGGAGACTGCAGACTACAACAAAAGCGGGGTCGTCACGAGCCCATTGATTCTTAGTTTCTGAGAACAGAGAGAAAAATAACAATATTTCAAATTCCTCTTTAAGATTGCAAAAACTTACACCCACAGCAAGTGTCTTAAGACAAATTCAACTTACAACTTTTCAACACAAAGATCAAGTCTACAGTTCTAAGATCTCAACAAATGCATCCTACCCCCAAACATGTTTGTAATTGCTTTTGTTTTAGGAGGAGGAGTGATTTATATATAAGCTGAAATCTTGAATCCTTTCTCATATATAAACTACTCTTATCACTTTGTTCATTTTCGACATGGGACTTGTTAATCATTTTGACCCTTCCCCTCACATCGGACATTTTTATTCCTCATTTTACAAAGTCATCCAAGCACTATTCCGTATGTTGAATAGAGTAATTAGATTGGATTATTTGTGTATATATTTAGAAATTAGTATCTCTAGTGATCTCTTCCTATAATTGAGAGATTAGGGAGATTTGATAGTTAAGAATGTCCCTTAATTATAGCTAGGTTTCTTGTATATATATCATAGGAATCATATGTACAAATAATCAAGTTCAATATAGTTTTCTTCACTATTTTCTTCATGGTATCAGAGCCCTATCTAATTTAAGGGTTTGTTCTTTATCCTGAAATTTTTTGTTCTTGTCTGTTCCACTCTGTTCGGAACAGTGAGTGGCTGAGTTTGTACTTGCCCAAAAACGTCCTTTTCTTCTCACAGCCCACCCAATCTGGTCAAGAGCCAACCGGAGACCCTACCTATGACAGACCCAACATCACCGGTGCAGCCACGCGCCGCCTCAGATTGACAGCTTCTGACGCATGTAAAGTCCACGCACCACCCTCCGGCCATCTTTCCATCTCCAATCTTCGACCACCAATGTCGCCGGCTCCTGTTCACCCTCTCTGAAGTGTCTGACCTCCTGTAGCCCATCGGAAAAGGCGCCAAAAGTTCCTGGTTGTTTCTAAACCCGTTTGTTGGTATAGTTTTCATTGTCTTGAGTGTTTTCTGTAGCAAATGAATGGAAAAAAGGTGACTCTTTCAAGTTCTGATAACCCTTCACTTCAAACCAATCCTATGAAACTTGATGGGACCAATTATCTTGCTTGGTCAAGATCTTGTTTGTTGTTCATCAAAGCTAGAGGCTTACAAGGTTACATTAATGGTGATAGTCAAAGGCTTGATGTCAATAATCTTGATTATAAGCATTGGGAGTCCGAGAATTCTCTTATGATGTCGTGGCTTATAAATTCAATATAACCGGAGATTACTAGGACGTATTTGTTACTCGACAAAGGAATAAAGATTTGGCAAGCTGCTTCCCTAGCATACTCTCAAGTAGGTAATGAAGCAAAAAAAAATTATATTCGTAATAAACTGCATAACATCAAGCACAGAGATGTGACTGTATCACAGTATTTTGCGGAGTTGTGTGGATTGTGGCAGGAATTAGATTATTATCAGGATTTTCAAACAGAATGCTCAAGATAGAGGAGGATCGAGTATTTGATTTTTTTGCGGGTCTCATTCCAGAATATAATCATATACGAGGTATTATACTTCGAAAAGAACCTTTCCCTTCAGTACAACTTGCATATTCTCTTGTTCAGCAAGAGAAAGTAGAAGAAATGTTATGCTACATACAACCATTATTGAAAAAGCAGGGTTAGTGGCTAGTTCTACTGAGAAGCCAAATTTTGACAAGGATCACTTACCCTATGATTATTGTGGAAAACAAAGCCATACCAAAGAAACCTATTGGAAACTGCACAGACGACCAAATCAGAGTCGTGGAAAACACAGCGACTCAATGGTAAAAGGCCATGCTAACTTGGCTGAAGGGAATGAAGCATTTGAAGCAGCATTAGGAGTTTTATCCAATGAGGAACTTCAGAACTTAAGACATCTTCTCTCAAAACTGGACTCTCCTACACAGTTGGTAGATCAAATATTGCAAAATCAGGTATTGTGTCCTCAAATCCTAAAGATAAGCCTTGGATTATAGACTCTGGAGCTAACAGACATATGATAGACTCTTAAAACAAATTTTTAACACATTCTCATGGAAAAAAGAAGATAATGTTAGAATAGCTGACGGGTCTTTTACCTTCGTATCTGGTACAGGTTATGTTACTTGTACTGCTAATATCACTTCATCATTAGTTATTCACATACCTTGTTTTCCTATTAATCTTCTCTCTGTCAGTTCTATCACTAAGGATCTTAATCACAAAGTTGAATTTTTTTTCCTAACTATTGTGTTCTTCAGAACCTCAACACAGGGTAGAGGATTGGAACTGGCATATTGCAGGATGGCTTATACCTTTGGAAGAAAATCTCATGATAGTTGCTAATCAAGCGTCTCTTGCGAATGATGTGATCAATAAGGAAATTCTCCAATGGCATAGGCGGTTAGAACATTCCTCATTTTTTGCTCTAGAAAAATTATATCCAAGCTTGTTTAAAAGAAATTCTTTTAATTCTTTATTTTGTGAAGCATGTGAACTTGCCAAACATATGAGAAGTTCTTATCATTTATCTAATAATAGAAGTTACGTTCCTTTAATGACAATTCACTCCGATTTTTGGGGCCCTACTCAAAATCCCTCTCTTTCTGGCCATAGATAGTTTGTGATCTTTATTGATTATTGCACAAGATTAACTTGTTTATTTGATAAAAGCCAAGAAAGAAGTGCTTTCGTGCTTTCAATCTTTTCATAAAATGATTTGTACCCAACATGATGCTAAAGTTTATATCTTGAGATATGATAATGGACTGGAGTGTCTGGATGAAAAATTTCGTGCTTATTTAGATTCCTATGAAATAGTTGTGCATGGTGATAAAGTTAAAATCTTGAGATCTGATAATGGACTGGAGTATATGGATGGAAAATTTCGTGCTTATCTAGATTCCTATGAAATAATACGCCAAACCAATTGTGCCTGTACTAATGAACAGAACGGAGTTGTGAAAAGGAAGAATAGACATATTCTAGAGGTAGCTCACTCACTCATGTTCACCATGAATCTTCCAAAGGGATATTGGGATGATATCGTTTTTTCAGCTTTCTATCTTATCAATATAATGTCACTTCAAATTCTGGACTTTAAAAGGCATGTAGAAATTTTGCTAGGTAAAAATTTGTATATTGTACCTCCAAGAATACTTGGGTGTATTTGTTTTGTTCATGCTCATAATGTAGGCAACTTAGAGCCTAGAGCCTTGAAGTGTGTGTTTGTTGGATACTCTCCCACACAAAAAGGATATAAGTGCTATCACCCTCCATCTAAGAAATACTTTGTAAGTATGGACGTCATTTTTTTGGAGTGTGATCCCTATTTCTCCATACATCAAAATCCTCTTCAAAGGGAGAATGAGAATCGAGAGGTGTTGCTTGATAATATAATCCAAGGAGAGAGAACACTTCAGGAGGAGAAAACTTTTCTGACTCAGGAGGATCGAAGTAGGCACTTAAATAAACCAAATTTGCGAACATACTCAAGAAGAAAAAGGACAGAAAAAGTCATCTTGCAATCTATGCCATTCTCTTCCTCCAAAAACACTAGTGAGTTAGAATACAATTTATCTAAATATTTAGATAAGCCTATTGCTCTTCGTAAAGGTGTTAGAACTTGCACTAAGCACCCAATTTCTAACTTTGTTTCCTATGACTCACTATCTCCTCCCCATAGAGCCTTTGTCTTGTTTGTTTCCTCTGTGTCTATTCCACAAGATTGGAGAGAAGCAATAGAAAATGTCCATTGGAAAGAAGCTATGGCAGAGGAAATGAAATCTCTGGAAAAAAATGAGGCTTAGGAACTCGTCACTGCTCCAGAAGGAAAAAGACAGTTGATTGCACATGGCTATTCACAGTGAAGCAGAGATACAAGGCGAGATTGCTAGCCAAAGACTTTACTCAAACATATGGAGTGGACTATCAAGGGACCTTTGCTCCTGTTGCTAAGATGAATACAATCAAAATTCTACTCTCTTGTGCAGCTAACTTAGATTGGGACTTACAACAGTTTGATGTTAAAAATGTTTTCCTCCATGGGGATCTAGAGGAGGAGGTGAACATGGAGATTCCTCTCGAGTTTGAAGATGAGAAGACACAGGGAAAGGTCTGTAGGCTAAAAAAAGCCTTGTATCAGCTAAAGCTATCACCTAGAGTATGGTTTGAAAAATTCAGTCGAGTCATGATTTCCTTTGGTTATCACCATAATAATGCGAATCATACCCTATTTATCAAGCATTCCCAAGGCAAGATCACGCTTCTCATTGTCTATGTTGATGACAATGTGGTAACAGGAAGTGATACAGAAGAGAAGGTTAGGCTGACGAAACCCCTTGCTCATGGATTTGAAATTAAGGATCTAGGGAAGTTGCAATATTTCTTGGGAGTTGAAGTCGCTAGATTAAGAAAAGGAATCTTTATTTCCCAGAGGAAATATGTTCTAGACTTGTTAGAAGAAACCGGTATGATGGGTTGTAAACTAGCTGAATCTCCTATTGAGAACAACCACAAACTTCAAGCGGGAATAGGTACGTCAGTAGACATGGGAAGATATCATAGATTAGTTGGGAGACTCATCTATCTCTCTCACACCAGACCAAACATAGCATATGCAGTTAGCTTGGTGAGTCAGTATATGCATGATCGACAAGATCCACACTTACAGGCTGTATTTCGCATCCTGAGCTATCTGAAGTCTGCACCAAGAAAAGGCCTTCTGTTCATTAACAATGGTCACCTTAAGATACAAACATTTACAGATGTTGGTTAGGCTGGATCTCCAAATGATAGGAGATCAACCACTAGTTACTGTACGCTCATAGGAGAAATATAGTCACTTGGAGAAGTGAGAAACAAAATGTAGTTGCTAGATCTAGTGCGGAAGCAAAATACAAAGCTATGGTACAAGGTGTATGCGAACTCTTGTGGGTAAGAAAGTTGATGAATGAGTTACAACTGATGGATGGAGGAAGTTTATCCATCTACTGTGATAACAAAGTTGCCATTCGCTAGCTCACAATCCTGTTCAACATGATAGAACAAAACACATAGAAATCGACCAACACTTTGTAATGGAGAAACTTGTGGATGGTTTTTTACACTTATCCTACGTGGGATCTAATGAACAACTAGTATATGTCTTCACCAAAGGACTCTACAACAAGCAATTTCACAATCTTGTTTGCAAGTTGGGCACGTGCGATATCTATACACCAACTTGAGAGGGAGTGTTGAATAGAGTAATTAGATTGGATTATTTCTCTGTATATATTTAGAAATTAATATCTGTAGTGATCTCTTCCTATAATTGAGAGATCTATCCCTACAATTGGGAGATTTGATAGTTAAGAATATCCCTTAATTATAGCTAGGTTTCTTGTATATATATATATCATAGAAATCATATGTACATATAATCAAGTTCAATATAGTTTTCTTCACTGTAAAGTGCATATCTTACTTGACCAAGTTCTTAGTCCAACTAACGAGTCATATTATACTCACAATCTGCAAACACATTTTTATTCAAACATTTTGTTCAAATCAAGTCTACTTACTGTTTGTAAACAATAATTAATTCAAACTTCTTGTTTGAATAACAATTTTTTACTCAAACATTGGCTTCCACAACCCACTTTGGTTCCATGAAAAACTTCAACAGAAGTCATATGCACACAAGGTGTTTGCTGAAAATTCGAAGAAGAAGGATCACCATTTATCGAGATAGAATCTACAGAAGAAGGCAAGCTATAGAGTTCAATTCACTAATCAAGTGACAGTCAATCTAAAAATAACTGGTGCTTTCTACTTATAAATTCCAGCTCTCATTTGGCTTCCAGTGCAATTTTTGTAGCCCTAGTCCAGGACCAAAATTTATATTTCATAGTGCTGCAAGCAACGTGCCAAAGTGAACAAATTCTCTACAATGGTTCCTTGAACTTCCTACTTCAATAGTTTATTTTCTTTAGAGTCTGCATCTCCACTATCAATCAACTTCACAATTGAATTTAGCAGGATCACAATTTCTTTAAGCCTGCTCTCATCTATGTGAAATTTCTTATTGTTTTTATTTTAGGAGGATTGGTGGTTTATATATAAGGAATCCATATCTTAACCCAAAAACAACCTCCTGGGTTAAGAATGTTTTATCATATATAAACCACTCTACGTGGGCACAACAAAATTTTCTAAATCTATTATGAATGATCCACATACATAATCATGCAAAGCAAATACAAAGATTATTTTGAACACTGAACAAGAGGAAGATCACAAAGTGGATGTTCAGCGAAAATGAACTTACGCTTGTGATACTTAGTGTGCTGATAGCTGCCCTGCCGCAATCATACCGCACCGCACAAGATGCATCATCACGAAATTAGGAACTCTTTTTCTCAATTAACTCAGATATAGAATAATTAGACGATAAAAATGGAAAATAGAAACCAAACGTACACAATTTTAGGGGAGGTGCAAAGGTGAAGCATTTGCCAGAAAGTGTACTCAATATCCATTTGTTGCCACTACCACAAAAAAAAGAACAAATAATTAAATCGTAAGACCCTAATTTTAAACAGCTCCGATCCAGTTTGGGCTGAGTTGAGAGAAAGAGAAGATGACAACCTTAACGATTCGACGGAGATACTGAGGGAAGATTGGATTGGGGCGAGATGAGGAGGACGATACACGTCCTCTCGCAGACGTTGGCAACATCTACTTAGTTGTTGGATTTCGTAGTTCTTGATCGGAGATCTGCGGAGGAGCCTCCAATCTCTCTGGCACAGAGCTTTCAGACGTAAAACGACGACGACTATGTCTCTGCATCAACTTTTTCTTCTCTCTTTCGTGAAGTTTCTTCCAGGAAGGATTAGCTTATTGGACCTACCAAACTTTGGGCCTATTTGATCCTAATGGACTTAACGGAGGTAATTACACTAACAAACATCGCTAATACTGAACGAAAAATTTTAATGGAAGTAATATTTATAATTGATGCTTTTTAGGTATATGTGTTATGGTACTTTTGGAAAGTTAGAGTTTAAACAGAAGTAAAGAAAGAGAGTATAAGAAGGAAAGATTATATTTGATCAATTTACACCTCTTTGCTAATTTATAGCACCCAAATTGATATGAAATTCGGAAAGCAATAACAACTTAACAATTAGTGGACCACTCCACTACTTATACTGATAGAAACAATACAAACAACCGTAACAACTAGTATTAGTTTCCTAATAAAACTCAACCACAACTGGCATTAGTTTCTTAATGAACTCAACCACCTGTAACCTAGTTTTATTATACTTACTCAATAAGAAAAACCTATCAAGCAACTGTCAAGAGTAAGATTGGTCACAACAACAAGCATGCATGACCCAAACACGTAACATTTACTCCCCTCCTTAGGATCCTTTGTCCGCAAGGGAGAAGGCCGGAAAAGACTTCTGAAAGCGTCTCACCTCTTCCTAAGTGACGTCTTCATCAGTTGCACCAACCCATTTGATCAATACCTTTTCCTTACGTCAATACCGTCCTTTTTGAACTGTGAGTCATTGGAGAACCTTTTTTGGTTGTAGGACGACAGCAACATTTTTAGAAGTTGAAGGTAATCCCACGGACACCATAGGGACATTTCCCACGCATTTTTGAAGCTTAGTAACGTGAAAAACGTTATAGATCTTTGACCCCTGTGATAATTTTAACCTGTAAGCAACGAGTCCCACACGTGCCATGACACGAAATGGTCCATAGTAGCGTGGCGAGAGTTTCAAGGATGCCTGTAAAACCACTGAGTTTTGTCTGTATGGCTGCAACTTAAGGTACACGTGATCTCTCACGCTGAATTCAACGTCTCTTTGCTTTCGGTCCTAAAGCTCTTCATACGATCCTGGGCTTGTTGCAACGTGATTTTCAATTCTTTGAGCATCTCATCACGTTCTTGAAGATGAGAGTCCACGGCATCCACTCTGGCTGTTCTCGGAACATAACGAAACAAGTGCAGAGGTGGGTTGCCATAAACTGCTTAGAAGGGAGAAATCTTAATGGAAGAGTGGGTATAAGTATTATAGCTATACTCAACCTATAGAAGTCACTCCTCCCATTTTCTTGGTTGATCTCCTGAGAAACATCAGAGGTACTGCTCCAAAATCCTATTGACTACCTCAGTTTGCCCATCGGATTGTGGATGGTAACTACTACTCATGCTCAGTTTGGTTCCCTACATTGCAAACAGCTTATTCCAAAAATTACTCATGAAGAGTCGGTCCTTGTCACTGACAATTCTAGCAGACAGGCCATGTAAACAAACGACATTTGCGACGAAAGCTTTGGCAATAGTGGAAGCAGTAAGCGGATGAGAGAGAGGTACGAAGTGAGCATATTGAGAGAGGCAGTCAACTACTACCATAATGACCTAACATCCACCAGAAGTCGATAGCCCCTCGATGAAATCCTTCGAGATGTCTGCCCAGATATTATCAGGGATAGCAAAGGGTTGGAGAAGACCGGTTGGGGCTAGACGATCCGCTTTAATTCTCTGACAGATGTCGCACTGTTGAATAAATTCCAAGACCGATTTTTGCATCCCATCCCAATAAAAATCTACTCGAGCTTGGTTGATGGTTTTATGAAAACCAAAATGACCTACAGTGACAGTGCTATGAATTTCGACTAAGATTGTTGAGATCAAGGGAGAATTGAGACTGAAAATGACCCAATATTCCAAAAACCAAACTATATTTCTGAGTTGTGCTTGGAATGATTGTCGAAGAGGTTGTAGCAGGGTCTTAGCCACACTCTTCTTGTAGTAGATGCCACCATAAGGCTTTGGAAGATGACACAACAATGAAACAAATATCTGTACTCTTGGAAAAAGAATCTGCAGCAGTGCTATCGGCTTCCTTTTTGTACTATATCTTGCAATCGTATCCCATGAGTTTAGCCAGCCACCATTTTGGGCAAAGGTAGTGATGCGTTGTTCCATTAAAAATTTCATACTCCTGTGATATGTCCTGACAATAAAGGAGCTGCCAAGAAGATAAGGTCGCCATTTTCTTATTGATTTGACGATGGCCAACATCTTCTTCTCATATGTTGAATAAGAAAGAGAGGCCCCTTTGAGTCCTTCACTGAACAAAGTTATCGGTTGTCCTTGTTGCATTAGTATGACTCTTATTCTAGTACTGCTTGCATCACATTCGATCACGAAGGGCCTAGAAAAATCAGGCAACCTTAGCATTGGTGCATGCGATAAAGGGAAATTGAGATGTTGAAAGGCTTCCTCTATTTCTTGAGTCTAATTAAACCCTTCCTTGCTCAATAATCAGTTAATGGGTACAGTAACAGTACCGTAATATTTGATAAACTTACGGTAATATCCTGCTAACCCTAAAAATCCTTGAACTTTGCAAACGATTTTCAGAGTGGGCCAGTTACGAATGGCTTCCACTTTGCTTGGATCGGCCTCAATTCCTACTTTAGTCAAGATGTGGCCCAAATACAAAATTTTGAGGACACTGAACATACATTTTCCCGTTTGGCAAATAATTGATGCTTGGTCATAGTGGAGAGGACGATTTGAATGTGTTGAATGTGTTCTTCCCAAGTCTTAGAAAAAAATCAAAATATCGTCAAAGAAGACTAAAACAAACTTACGTAGATATGAACAGAAGATCTCGTTCATAAGGATCTGGAATGTTAAAGGCATATTGGTGAGTCCAAATGATATGACCACAAACTCATAGTGTCCCTCATGTGTGTGGAATGCGGTTTTAGGTATATCTTTCTCATATACTCGAATTTGATGATATTTGGATCGTAAGTCAAATTTAGAGAAATACCATGCACCAAGCAATTCATCCATTAGTTCCTCGATGACAAGAATTGGGAACTTATCTTTGATGGTGAGAGCATTGAGGGCTCTATAGTCCACACAAAATCTCCACTCTCCACTGATTTTTTTTACGAGTAAAACTGGGGAAGAAAATGGACTATTGCTCGACCTAATTAATCCAAAGGCTAGGAAGTTGCGTACCTGATTCTTAATCTCCATCTTTTGGAAGTATGGATATCGATAGGGTTTGACTGAAACCGACTTTGCTTCGGGTACTAATGGAATTTGGTGATCATGGGCTCGGTTTGGTGTTAACATTATTGGTTTTTGAAATATGCTCTCATTATCCTTTAGGATTTGATTAAGATCTGATTGCATATTTTCAGGCTCTAAGGAATTGAATTCGGGTGGGACCATCTGTATTAAGAATCTTATTCCAACCAAATTGCTAGAAAATAAGTTTTTGACTTCCTTATCTGTTAGGTTTTCTACCTTTTTTCTTTGCATTCCTTGATAAGTATATTTTTTCCCATTAGGAATAAACACCATCGTCAGCTTTTTATAGACGGCTTGAATTGTTCCCAGTGTCTCGAGCCGCCGGACTCCCAACACAAAGGGACAAGCCGATTTTGCATCATAAAGAAATCAGCTTTAATGGGAAATCCTTGGATTTCCATCTTCAGCCCTCGGCATATTCCCACACATTCCACGTGTTGTGTGTTTGCTACTATGATTATCCACTTCTTACTGGTGTCAACCGTGAGTCCATATTTTGATACAATTGTCTTATCAACGAAGTTATGAGTACTTCCCACATCAATGAGTACCATAAATTCCTTGTTCCTGAATTTTCCCATAACCCGAATTGTTTGCAATGTTGTGAATCGGTGATGGCATGGAAAGAAATTTCATTTTCTTGGTTGTATTCCTCTACTTCTTCAGCCGAGTTGTCATCCTCAACTCCTTCAATCATGAACATTTGTGGTCGAGCACATCAGTGACCAGGAACAAACTTCTCATCGCAATAGTAGCAGAAGCCTTTATCCCTCAACTCTTTTGCCTCCTGTGTAGAAAGTCGACGGAAGTTTGGTGCTCCTCCCTTTTGAGTTGGAACTAGTCCCAACACCCCCGGATTTGATTTTGGGACGGTATTTATGATAATACGTTAATCAAAATTTTGTCTGCGATGATTTTGGTACCTTTCGTCAGCAAGGCGTGCCAAACCAGTGGCGTCAGGCAGGGTCCGTGGTCTGTTCATCCTCACATCTAGGCGTAGATCATCCTTTAGGTCGCCAATGAAGCTGCTAACAAAAAAGCTCTCGGGCAAGCCGTCTACACTATTTGACAACCATTTGAATGCTTCTTGTTATACCTCCACAGTAGTATGTTGTTTCAGTCGAGATAGGACTTCCCCTGGATCTTCATAATCTGTTGGCCTGAATTTTTTCAAGATTGCACAGCTGAATTCAGACCAGGACAGGGGTCCCTTGATCTTTTTATACCACTCATACCATTGTAGGGCTAACTTATATAGATGGAATGAAGCTATGGACAATTTCTGTTCCTCGTTTATTTCATGGGATTGGAAATATTATACGATACGGAACAACCATCCCTATGGATTATCTCCCTCAAAACGTGAAAACTGTAGCTTTGGTTGATGCTTGGAAGGGGTCTAAGCTAGATGCTTTGGAATGGTATTGACGTGTTTTCGAGCTACCAGTACCCAAAAAACGGATTGTCCTCGACATTCCATTGAGTGGGCGTGGCAGAAATTCTGAATGCTATGAACTTGTTGGTAAGGTTCTGCATCATTGCACTCAGTTGGTTGTAGTTGTTATCCACCCTAGACTTTAGTTGATCGTAGTTATCACTAACTGGAGTTAGGACAGCTTCCTGCTTTTGGAGTAATTTAGTAACTTCGTTTCTGAGGTCAGTCGTTGCTTTGATTCGGGTTTCCATCACAACCAATCTGATACTAATTGTTCTGATACTTTTGGAAAGTTAGAGTTTAGACTTAATATTTCAGTAAGGAAATAGAGTATAAAAAGGAGGGATTAAATTTGATCAATTCACACCTTTTTATTGAATTATGTTGTGCTAACTTATAGCACCCAAACTAACATAAAATTTGGAAAGCAATATCCACCTAACAATTAGTGGGCCACTCTACTACCTATATTGATGGAAACAAAGCAAACAACTGTAACAACTGGTATTAGTTTCCTAATGAAACTCAACCACAATTAGCATTAGTTTCTTAGTGAAACTCAACCACCTATGACCTAGTTTTATTAGAATTACTCAACAAGAAAAACCTATCAAGCAACTGTCAAGAGTAAGATTGGTCACGACAGCAAGCACGCATGACCTAAGTACATAACAATATGCTAAACAATTCTTTTGATTAATGCATATAATACCCCTATGAATTAATTATATACCTTAATTAAATTATTTGAATTAGTAAACTTAAAAATCAAGATTCAAATAACTTAAATTCCTCAACCCTTCTTTAAGAATTTAGAAAAGCATTATTCAAGGTATTGGTTCGTTCGGTTTAATCTTAAAATTTTAAACCATCTAATTTTTAATTCGATTTTCAATTTTTCAATTCGATTTACTTTAATAATTATTGTCGTTAAAAATCGATCTTTTGTTAATTAATCTATTAATTTTCTTAAATTAATAATATCTTATAAATCAAAATAAATATATTAATTTTATTTAATAATAATTTTAATTAAACTTCATATTCTTCTAAGAAATAAAACAATTTCTTTCAATCATATTTTAAATTCTTTAATTTTATTCAATATTTGACAATTTTATGACTGTTTAACATCGGTTGAATTTTTAAAATTTAAATCTCTTATCTTACTTTTTAAGTTCCAATCCAATTTTAAAATATTGCTCTAAAATTTAAAAATAATATAAAATATCTAATTAAAATAGATTTATTTAAGAATATCAAATTATACAGTGCTTGATTTTAAAAAATTAATTTAATAACTTTTTTAAAATTATTTTAATCCAAATAATAAAGAGAATATTCTTAACACGAAAAGAATATTTTCCTTAATTTTCTTCACAATTAATTTATGTTTAAAGTTCACTAGCGATTACCAACTTCACCAACCGCCTTAACTGAACGAACAAGTTTAATCGAGTACGGAGTCCTAGTACACAATCGTACCGGTTCCGTCACTCAATAGAGAAACAAACCTTATACAGCTAACTCAAGACTATGTAAAAGGAAAATTAAGGAGTTGATATTTTAACTGAACCCGTAAAGCAGTCCAAGAAAAGCTAATTTTTCTTTTTCTTTTTCATCCCATAAACTCCTGCCTTCTAGATTCTGTCTCTCTCTTTCACTCTCTGTATATATACATCTAAATAATGATTCAAATTTAGCAGATCGTGAACTTGAAATCAACTAAAATAATTATTCTTGAGTCTTGTCCAGTGCTATTTTTAGCCCCTTTGTTCTTGACCAAAACGGCCCCCTCTTCTACCGATCGCCGCCATGTACTCGCTCACTTCCTTCTTTATCATGTCCTGTATAACTGCCAACATTTCGGCCCCAAACGCCGTCGTTTTGCATTCAAAAGACTTCTGTGATATTTCTTTTTGAGAAAACTCCTGCCTTGCGGACTCTGTCCCGGGTAGAGAGAGCGATAGAACCGTCGAGACGCCGTCGTTGGTGGTCGTAGTTTTAGCTCGTGATTCTGACTCCACCTGATCAGAAGCTAACGGCGTTAACGGCAGTCCGCAGTCGCTGACGTCGGATCCAGACGGAGTTGGACTTGGAGATTGAGGACTCAAAACCGTTACGACGTCTGGCTTTTTCAACGGCGGTTGTTGCTCTTGCTCTTCGATCAAACCACCTTCCTCAATGATCGCCGAGTATTTTCTCTTCAATGTCGAGTTCCAGTGGTTCTTAACAGCGTTGTCGGTTCGGCCATTCAGGAACCGTGCTATCGTCGCCCACTTGTTACCATATTTGGCGTGAGCTCTCATTATGATCTCGTCTTCCTCTTGCGTGAAAGACCTGTGCTCAACCTCCGGCGAAAGTTGATTACACCATCGAAGCCGGCAAGATTTACCTGATCGACCGGGTATCGACTTGGAGATCAATGACCAGTTACGCGCTCCGTGCCTTTGCACCAGAGTCCGCAAGAAATGATCTTCTTCAGGACTCCATGGTCCTTTAACCCGATCTAGACTCGATTCTTGATCCATTAACACGAAACCACACACAGAAGAGATACAGGGAGAAACGGTGGTTGTGTACGAGAGTACTCCTGTTACGAGGGAGGAAGAAGACGTTTATATAGGAAGCGTTAGGGTAACCGGTAAAACCTGCAAAAGATACAGGTAAGAGGCGTTATTGGAACCGGTTTTGTTCAGTTACCAGTTCAGTATAAAACAGCTGTATAAGGCGCTTTAATTTCTGAGAATCTAACCAAAATCTCGGGCGAATTTGAAAAATTTTAAAACTCTTTTCTTCTTTTATTTCCTTACAGGTGACCGTTATGGTTACAGTTATAGAAAATATCGCGAGAAATTAGAGGGAGGAAATTGGCGGTTAAAGGAGGATAAGTTTGACTGGAGAAGCCAGGCTGGAGAGCATTTACGTGAAGGATTTTGATTTTTCGATATTTTTTATGGGGCCTATTCCGACGTGGACAAACGACCAAAGCATGTTTTGCTTATTTGAGGAATTGAAGACGGTTTATCGATGAGCTGGCAAAGTCCAGACTGTGAACCTGCCACATCAGCGACATGCTAACGCCTATTTCTTTTTGTTTTATTTACCTAATTTTCTTTTACCATCAATTAACACAATAAAAATACAATATTTTTGTATAACAATCAATATTATAAAACCAAGAGTTTAACTTTTATAAAAGGTTTAAGACCGGTTAATAAAATTGAATAATTTAAAATATGATTAGAATATATTGTTCTTATTTATCAAAAATTTGAAGTTTAATTAAAAATTAATTGATTTATTTTATTTTATAAAATATATTAATTTTAAAAATTAATTGATTAATTAATAAACTGATGAGTTTTTAACAACAAGAGTTATTAAAGTAAATATAACTAGAATGTTTGAACATCAAACGAAAAAATTAAATAGTTCAAAATTTTATAATTGAATCGGTCAAATCGGTTAAATTTTTAATCATTAATAACAATAAGCTATTGATCTTTTATATCAAAAATTAATATTTGAATTTAGAATTATTATTTTAAGGATAATTTTAATTATTTTGTTCTTTAAAAAAATTGGTTTCTCGAGTAATTCAAAAAGAGCTCAACATATGAGAATAATTCTTAGTTCAATCGCTTGCATCAGATGGTATATAATATTACTGTATACCATCTGATGCAATGCAAGCGATTGATATACTCAATGGAGTGTGACATAATTAAGAAGATTATCTTGCGGCCAATACGCACATGTTAAGGAATAATCGAGGATGTTTCATTGTAAACACTAACTGATCTTTTAAACCTACAACGATGGAATCTGACATTGCTTTCCCTAGGCAACTTCACATGTATTCGCATTCATTACAAATGGTTGGGAAAGAATCTGAGCTATGCAAACTGTTGATATTTGTAAAATGGATACAAAATAAGATATTATACACCAAGTTGCAATTATAAATTTCTTCTCGTAGTTAAACACTAACGATTCACCGGTGACCATTCTAAGCTTTGCCAGAATCAAGTTTCCCAAACAGGAGACAGCAGGGTACACACAACCACCCATATCTGCATAAAATATAGTACAAAACATGGTGTGTTAATTAGGTAGAGGAGCAGTATGAAAATGTTTGTTGAAAAGTGTGACAGTAAACAAACGAGTATTGGAAAAAGATGGTACACACGTGGTAGGGAACTATCCAGGATGTTGCGTTTTGGTTGTGATTTCCCAGACTAGAATCAAGGCCAGGTTTGCTTTTCCTAGGTGCAGCACATGTTTTTATGTCTTAATTGATTGCATCTAAGAAGGGTAGTACTGTACTGCTTCTTCACTCTCGACCCAGCATGGGCTGTATAATAAGATAGGACTTCCATTGAAGAAGTTATTACATATCCAATGATACTCCTCATCCAGTTCTGAAACGTAATGCCAGAATCTGTAGAATAATACCTTTTCTCCTGATATAGATTAAATACTAGTGATCAGGATTTTAATTTACCTTTTCTGCTGCTACTTTTGTAACAATACCACCTTCCTTGGCATCGGTCTTGTCCTCAAGGTTGTAATTCGGAAACTGTTCATGAAATTCGTCTTTGTCGATCCAGGTTGCCTCTTATGATGATTTGCCTTTCTACTGGACCAACAGTTGGTGGGAACCATCTTCAATTCGTGTTGCTAAGATATAATCAAGCTCCACTATTTCATTTTCTCCAATAACAAGATCAGAAGGCAACTCAGTAATTATCAGATGAACTCCTACTACCTTTTTAAGCAAAGAAACATGGAATATGGAATGTATTCGAGCAGGGTCATTTCTATCGTTTTATAGACTCTGGGAGAAATAAAAAAAAGTTATAATAAATCGACAATATACTTAAATTTACATATTTTTATGAAATATAAATGACTCAATTTATAAGTCAACATACTCAACCAAATATTAAATGATCATAATATTAGCTAATAATATCTTACAAATATCATTAATAATAAAATAACTAAAAATAGTGACGATAATAACAAAACAAGCAATAGTAGCAATCAAACAACAATATTATATTGCAAAATACTAAGAAAATTACACTAACAAATACACAGAGGATCATGAATTATGAAAAACAATTTCTCCGTACATTTCTAGATGCAAAATTATTAATAATATTTTTAAAATCAATATTGTCTAACATATCCTTCTCAATACATAGCATAGCTAAATCATTCAACCTTTCTTATAACATTGATGATCTCAAGTAGATTTTCAATAATTTTAACTTTAAAAAACTTATCTCAGTTGATGCTACAGTCACAGGTATAGTCAATAGAATTCGATAAGCAATTGAAACATTTGGATAACAATTTGCAGCTTTAACAAATTCTAAAATTTCAACTGATGACATTAACTCATTTGACAAAGTCATTTACAATATTTTTAATTCAGAAAAGATAATCTAAATCCACATATGCCACATTATCACGAGAAAAAGTCGTCATAAAACTAGTGCAATAATATCTTAATTCGTTATCATCCAATGACCTTAACTTCTTTGAATCAAATAAGAATTCAAAAATATTATCAAATGTCGTTAATTGTTCAAATTTATTCATTAACGAAGTGATTGTCATATCCATAACAACTAGAAAGTAACTAGCTATAAAAGAATTCTTGGCTGATTTTATTTCTTCATTATGGTTAATTTCATCTAATTGTCTTTTCCTAATAGCACAACGTTTAGTTAGAAATGTAGGCTCTATATTCTTCTCAAGCTCAAGACTTTTGGCAATATTCATACTAGCGCTAAATCCTTCATCTCTATATTTCTCAAAAAATATCATATCACCTTTTAATTGCTTTATGGTAGCATTAATGCACACTGATTTAGATTGCAACTTTTTACTCACCATGTTAATAACGAATAAAATATCATACCAAGTAAAAACTTAACACTCTCAAGTACACTAACTAAGCTTTCTGATTCACTATTTGACTTGGCATCATCACAAGATCTAGATAATTTCATCAAAGCCAATCTTATTTGAAGAGCTTGAAATGTAACAGCTTTAACATTTTTTATTTGACTCTCCCAACAAGTGTTGGGCAATGATTTCATAGTTAAGCCTAAAACATTACCAAGCAAAACCTTCCACCTTTTAGGAGAACTTAAAAAATAATGCATATATACGTTACACAACTCCAAAAAATGAAACAACTTTAACACAAGAATGTGTCATATCACTAAGAGTAAGATTAAGATTATGACAAGCACATGACATATATAATGCTCTTGGATTTATTTCAAGTAATCACTTTTGAACCCCTTGGTGTTTTCCCTTCATATTAGAACCATTGTCATTACCTTGACCCCTTACATTATAAACATGAAGATCAAGAGAATTAAATGCATTCAATGATTTATTGAAAAGTCTCAATCCAGATGTGTCATCTACGTTTAAGAACTCTAAAAAGTACTCATCTATTTTTGTTTTTTTATTTGACATATTTACACATCATACTAACAAACTCATTTGTTTTTGATGACTCAAATCTGGGGTACAATCAAGAATAATAGAAAAGTATTTCACCTGTATTTAATGATCCTTATGATAGAACTTCTAACGCTATGGGTCACCAGAAAATAAACTTATTTTGAAATTTGTGACCAAGATAATAATGATGAATTTCATGATTTTTAATACATTTAACATGATCATGCATTATCACATCAAATCTAGCAATCATCTCAATCAATCCTAAAAAATTACCATTACCATCTTGGTAAAATTTCTCATTGGATCCTCGAAAAGTTAAATTATATTTAGTAAGATATTTCACAATGGAAACTATTCTTATCAAAACTTATCTCCAATTTTCTTTCTCCTTTGCAATTTCTTATTATAAATCTTTATCAGTTGTTTGATTTTTGCTCAATCTTACTCTTAATTCATTCCAGGTTCTTATATTAGTCATATGCTCAATGCAATTCTCATGTTCTTTGAGTCTTTCACTAAAATGCTTCAAATCTCTAAATCTATTATTTGCTAATCCACTTTGTTTGTTAGTAGATTTGAACAACTTATAATAAAAACAATATACTTTATCTACATGTTTAGAATAAACTAACCATTTTCTATTGCTAATCTCTATTACTCATATTTCTATAATAATAAGAATATGAAAATGACAAGAGGTATTGTCTAAAAGAATCGTAAGATTCAATTCTTTTATAGGCCTTTTTTCAACTAAAATATCATTTACTTTATTATCAATATTATCCTAATTTCTAGGATCATAAATGTCCAATATAGGGCTTACTTGCTCATTTACCTTTAAATTTTTTAAAATTGATGCATTTGGTACATGATCATGCTCACTCATGTTTCTAATATCTTCATGAATATGATTCTCATCACTTAAATTTTCTTTATGTTGTTCAAAACTATCTTCACCTAATTCCTCGGGACGCTTATTAGAGAAATCTACTCTTTTAATAAATTTATTAATTGCTCCTTTTTTAGATTCTATCAACTATGCTATTTGTTTTCTTTTTTGACTTTTTGCACTTCCAGACAAATACTTTTTAGGTAACATAATATAAACTAATTATAACACAGTTGGACTACAAAAAGAACAAAAGTACTTGTATGGAACTAGAAGAAGTATGCAGGTACAACCAAACTCTAATTGCTTCAAAATATATCAAAATATATATAAATGGTATTATATCCGTGATAGAGGAAAAATAAATAGGAAAATTTAATATCTAATATTAAAAAACAAAGAGCAAATTTTAATGATAGAGACACACTAATTTCTAAAAATACAAGAAATTAACATACTTAGGAAATAAGCCAATATAATGTCCATGTTAATGACAAATTACAAATTAATTATAACATATTCAAATATTTAATAAGTTAAAAAACATTAAAATCATAAACTTTATCTTTAAATTATAATTAGAACTCGAGAAGACAAAATCGTGAAATTTTTTATGCTAATTTTGAGTTTGAGTACCTTAAATACATATATTGATGAAAATAAAGAAATTAGAAGGTAAAAATATACCTAAATACTTCAAATCTATTTATAAGTATAAGAAGTTAACGTTAACTTTGATCAATCTTAGAAGTTGCTTCATTACTACCAGAGATAATATAGCTTCCACCAACATTCTCTACATAGCTTCCACCAACATTCTCTACATTTATTACTTTTGAAAACATTAACAGCTTCCACGAACGTTCTCTACAATTATTACTACATTTTTTACAGCTTCCACCAACGTTCTCTACATTTATTATTACATTTATTAGTCTTATGTAATAAATGTATTTGACCCTTTTGAGAGCTAGCACCACATGTTAAAGATGGGACCCCTTTTTATGGTGGGTCCTGGGCAGGTGTTTTCGAAAACTCTCTAAAAATTTCAGTCTATAAACAACTTGTCCCACTCGTTGAATAATAAAAAACGGACCATAATAACGAGCTGCTAGTTTAGGATATGTTGGACCCCGATCTTTAATTGAAATTTAGAAATAGTAAATGAAATTGAATGAGTGTTTTGTTTAAGTAGTATGTTATAGATGAAATTATGCTTTAAGGAAATTTTGAGAAAAGAATTATGAGTTTTCAATGTATTTGATAATTGTGGAGATTTGTATGGGTTATGAAAGTTTAAGCGAATGAATTGATTGAAAAGTTAGTAGAAAATCAAGAAATAAAGAGAAAAGTGAGAGAATTTGAAAAAAATTAAGACAGTTGACTTTTGGAGATATAAAGTTTGACTTGAGAGTTGACTTTTTGTTTGAGGCAAAATTTAAGAAAATTATCTTCTGAAAACTTGTAGTTTATGCCAAGAGCTTTCTGTAGCCATAAAGTTTGATATTTTTCGATATCGGAAGTGAGAGTTATGATCAGTCAAAGTTCGCTTGAAGTTTGACTTTTTGAGGAAAAAGTTGACTTTTTTATTTAGGCAAAATTCGAGAAAATGATCAACATGAAAATTGTAGCCTCTGTCTAGAGCTTTTTGTAGACATAAAGTTTGCTATTTTTCGATGTCGGGATTGAGAGATATGATTTTCCGAAGATATGCTTTGTTTTGAAAATGCTATTAAGTATAGATTTGTGTGTTCTATGCTTCGAGGCCACTCGTCGTATGGATTTAGTCTGAATTGGAGTAAGTAGTCTTCATGAAAGTTTTAGATGATATTTTTATCTTTCCATTGATATAAAGTTTGCAATTTTTCGATATCGGGGCTAGGAATTATGAGCGATTAAAAAATTGGAAGTAGTTTAGGAAAAGTTGTTTTGGACAGAATCTTTGATTGAGGTTTTGACCCCTTTCAAGACCTAATTTGATTTTGAGTACTTCAGGAAAGTTGTAGAGCTTCCTTTGATCTTTTTATTGACACCAAATTTGTCAAATTCTGAGCTCGAGATCGAAAGATATGATTGTGGAAAAGTTTGGTTTTGAAGTTCAGTTACTTTGTTTTGAATCCGATCCGTTTTGTAATCTTTTGCTTATAATTCCTTTGTCCGACATCCGATTGATTTGATTCTCGAAGAGTTGGATTCCTAAGACGATTAATTTCATTTTTATGAAGAATTATGATTTTTAGGAGATTAAATGGAAAGAGATTGATTGAACAAAGTAGGAGATTTGGTTATAGGTTATAAGTTGGATAATTTTCTGAACATGGTTCAGTATTTTGCAAAATTCGGGAGTTGTACAACTCCGATTGAGTTGATTCTTGAGGGAATATAAAATTAAGATATAGGGATACAACTCTTGTGAAGGGATCGAAATTTAATTTCATCCCTAAGGTTGTTAATTTCTCGAATTTAATTAGCGTAATGTTCAATTTCGGATTTTGTGAAGGTCCGATAGTATTTCGGCTATAAATTCTTCGTTTCTGATCCGAATTAAGCGCGATCGGTGGCGTTGGATTTGTATGATCTAGAGGAACAATTTTTAAGAAGAAAGTTTGTCCAAATTATTTCGTTTAGATGCTTAAAAATAAGATGCAAGTAGTCAGTTTTTTAAGTTCCTGCAGGGGCAATTTTGAAAATAGGCAAATAAGTGAGGGGCAACTTGGTCATTTGTGCCCCATTTTAAGTGACATGGCAGAGAATACATAGGGGCTGTCGTTTTGTGTCCTGAAAATCACGAAAAGGAAGAGAAATAAAAGAAAGAAATAAGAAGAAGAGAGAAGAAGAAACGTTGGAGAAGAAAGAAGGGAGGGAATCGGTCGTGGAAGAGATGGAAGAAGGATGAAGCATCGGTTTTACCAGGGGTTTTTAAGCTAGATTTCATGGGTTTTCAAGGTGAAGACATGGAAGAAGAAGGAAGCTTGTCTTGGAGC
The DNA here is from genome assembly GCA_029891385.1 of Erythroxylum novogranatense. Classification (NCBI taxonomy): domain Eukaryota; kingdom Viridiplantae; phylum Streptophyta; class Magnoliopsida; order Malpighiales; family Erythroxylaceae; genus Erythroxylum; species Erythroxylum novogranatense. The sequence continues at coordinate 104,640,752 of CM057227.1, forward strand.
TCTCTAAATCCAAAAATGGTGGAGAAAATGGTAAGAGAGAGAAAGTTGAGCTTGAAATTTTTTTGATGAGTTTATTGTGTTAATGGCTTGGAAAGGTTATTAATTTAGGTTGTCTAAGGTTAATTGAAGAGAATAGGCTATGATTATGTTGATTTTATGAATTTGGAGTTTATGTCAAAGTTTGAAATTGGGGGTTTTTGAAATTGTTGCTTTAGATTGCTTGAATTAGTGATGAATTTGAGATATCCTAAGTTAATTTTGATGTTTATGTTTTAGGTGAAGTTTAATTTGAAAAATTGTAAATTGGGGGTTTAGGCCAAATTAGAAATTTGGAGATTTTGTGAATTAATGGTGTAGAATCATCAATAATAGTAGGAATTGGTGAAATATGAAATCAATTTTGAAGAAATTGTGATTTATGGTATTGAATTTGTGTAAATTGCTTTAGGCCAATTTTGAAAATTGAGGATTTTCAAAATTGGAGATTGAAATAGCTTGAATATGTGAGGAATTGATGTTTTCTAAGCTCAATTTGAGAAATTAAGTTAATTATGATATTGAATTTGATTGAATTGGTTTAGGTTCAATTTAGAATTTGGGGATTTTAGAAATTAATGATGTACATATCTTGGAATTAGTATGAATTGATGACTTATGCATCAAATTGAAGGATTAAGTTATTTATGAGATTGAATTTTGATGAAATTGCTTTAGGGAATGTTAAATTGGAAGAAAGAAGGAGGCTTTGGAGCAATTGAGGCACAATGCAAGTTGTTAGCATGGATATGAGGTGGGTAGTATATTTATTAAAGAAAACAAAATTTGATTTTTGATAAATTATTGTTGATAAAAATGTTTGAAAAAGGATGTAAATGTTTGAAATTATGATTTCGAAGGGTTAAAATGAGTTTTAGAAAATGCAAGAATTATGAAATTCATGGTTTTCAAATTATTTGATTTATGATTTAAATGATTTAAAGAATTAGTGCATATATTGTGATGAATTTGATGAATATGTGATTTAAGTGAATTGCATTCGATTTGTTATATGAATTCATGTGGATATATGTTTGTGTCATTTATGACACATTATGATGTTATGATATGAAAAATTTCAAGAAAATTAAGATTTTGAAAAGTGCTGCAAGCAACTGAAATTGCTTTTGCTTATGTGCTATGTGGGTTTGGTCAGTCCTTTTTGTGAGTGATGACTGTCTCTACTTGTTAAAGCCTTCTCGGCCCGAAGAGGCAATGGAGTTCGACACGGACTCCTTCACCGCATAATCTGAACCGCTATGCGGAAAGTGTAGTACGATCTGTTCACTTACCGCATGGGATCGCTTTGCGAGATCATGCAAGATGTCTGTTAGGACCAAACCAAACCATTTTGAAATGTTATGTGCTTTTTGTTTTTGTTCATATTTGTGATGCACTGAAAATGTGTTGCATTCATGTATGCATGATTTGGAATGATTTGAGAATTTGAATGAGAAATTGAGCTTTGAAATCGAGAAATTTTTGGAAATTAGTAATAAAGATTTGAAAATGTGGAAAGTTGAAGAAATAAGTTTTTGTTGAAAGATTCACAAAATAACAAATGTTTTGAGAAATGTTTTTCTTATGTTTCAATTTATAAATATATTATCCACGAGCTTTCGAGCTCACCCCCCCTTTCATCCCCAATCTCTAGATTTTTAAGCAGGAGATCGGATGGAAGACGAGCATGACCTCAGTCCAATTTGTGCTTGTTCGTATTTATGTGTAAAGTTTGATGTTCGTATTGGATTTTATGGATTGTTAGAAAGACAGAAAGTGTATTTAGTCCGAATATAAAGAATGTATCTGATTATCTTTGAAAATGAGTATGAATTGAATTTATGATATGTGTAAGTAAATTATGGAGTTATATATGAATTGAAATGTATGTGAATGGATTTGCTCGTGGCCAGTAAATGTATATTATTGTATTGTGTTCGGATTGAGACTTTTGAAGTGTTAGGTATAAAATTGCGTTTGTTTCTGCTGGGTTTCCGGACAGGAGGTCCGATGATGATTGTTAAGGTTTGGGCTGTCAATGTTTGTTAGTGTGATTTTGTGATTTTAGAAGTGTGTTTTTATCATTGCAGAATTTTTGGGCTGTCAATGTTGGACCCCGATCTTTAATTGAAATTTAGAAATAGTAAATGAAATTGAATGAGTGTTTTGTGTAAGTATTATGTTATAGATGAAATTATGCTTTAAGGAAATTTTAAGAAAAGAATTATGAGTTTTCAATGTATTTGATAATTGTGGAGATTTGTATGGGTTATGAAAGTTTAAGCGAATGAATTGATTGAAAAGTTAGTAGAAAATCAAGAAATAAAGAGAAAAGTGGGAGAATTTGAAAAATTAAGAAAGTTGACTTTTGGAGATAGAAAGTTTGACTTGAGAGTTGACTTTTTGTTTGAGGCAAAATTTGAGAAAATTGTCTTCTGAAAACTTGTAGTTTATGTCAAGACCTTTCTGTAGCCATAAAGTTTGATATTTTTCGATATCGGAAGTGAAAGTTATGATCAGTCAAAGTTCGCTTGAAGTTTGACTTTTTGAAGAAAAAGTTGACTTTTTGATTTAGGCAAAATTCGAGAAAATGATCAACATGAAAATTGTCGTCTCTGTTGAGAGCTTTTTGTGGACATAAAGTTTGCTATTTTTCGATGTCGGGATTGAGAGATATGAATTTCTGAAGATATGATTTGTTTTGAAAATGCTATTAAGTATAGATTTGTGTGTTCTAGGTTTCGAGGCCACTCATCGTATGAATTTAGTTTGAATTGGAGTAAGTGATCTTCATGAAAGTTTTAGATGATATTTTTATCTTTCCATTGATATAAAGTTTGCAATTTTTCGATATCAGGGCTAGGAGTTATGAGTGATTAAAAATTGGAAGTCGTTTAGGAAAAGCTGTTTTGGACAGAATCTTTGATTGAGGTTTTGACCTCTTTGGAGACCTAATTTGATTTTGAGTTCTTCAGGGAAGTTGTAGAGCTTCCTTTGATCTTTCTATTGACATCAAATTTGTAAAATTCCGAGTTCGAAATCGAGAGATATGATTTTTGAAAAGTTCGGTTTTGAAGTTCCGATACTTTGTTTTTAATCCGATCCCTTTTGTAATCTTTTGCTTATAATTCCTTCGTCCGACATCCGATTGACTCGATTCTTGAAGTGTTGGATTCTTAAGATGATTAATTTCATTTTCATGAAGAATTATGATTTTTAGGAGATTAAATGGAAAGAGATTGATTGAACCTAAGTGAGAGATTTGGTTATAAGTTATAAGTTGGATAATTTTCTGAACATGGTTCAGTATTTTGCAAAATTCGGGAGCTGTACAACTCCGATTGAGTTGATTCGTAAGGGAAAATAAAATTAAGATATAGGGCTACAACTCTTGTGAAGGGATCGAAATTTAATTTCATTCCTAAGATTGTTAATTTCTGGACTGAAGTTATGTTAATGTTCAGTCTCGGATTTTGAGAAGATCCGATAGTATTTTGGCTATAACTTCTTCGTTTCTGATCCGAATTGAGCGCGGTTAGTGGAGTTGGATTCGTATGATCGAGAGGAACAATTTTTAAGAAGAAAGCTTATCCAAATTATTTCGTTTAGATGCTTGAAAACAGGACGCAAGTAGTCAATTTTTCAAGTTCCTGCAGGGACAATTTTGGAAATAGGCAAATAAGTGGGGGGCAACTTGGTCATTTGTGCCCCATTTTAATGACTTGGCACCTTGAAATCAGATGAGTGTCGTGGAAGAGTCTGGAAAATGAAGGAAGTGAGATAAAAAGAGAAGAGAAATAACGAAGAGGGAAAGAAGGAAGAAAAGAAGAAAGAGTAAGGTGAGTTTCGGATTTTTCTTGGGTTTTATAAGTGATTTTCGTTGGTTTTAAGAGCAAAGAGGAGGAAGAAGATGGAAGTTGTCCATTGAAGCTCAAAAATAACGAAAATGGTGGAAAAATGGTAAGTGAGAGAAAGTTGAGTTTTGAATTTTTTTATGAGTTTATGGTGTTAGATGGCTTGGAATGGTTATGGATTTAGTTTATCTATGATTAATTGAAGATATTAGGCTATGATTGTGTTTAATTTTGAAAAATTTTGAATTGGGGATTATGTCCACAATTGAAAATGGGGATTTTTGAAATTGATGCTTTAGCTAGCTTGGATTAATGATGAATTTAAGATATCCTAAGTCAATTTTGATGTTTATGCTTTAGGTGAAGTTTAATTTGAAAAATTGTAAATTGGGGGTTTAGGCTTAATTTGAAATTTGGGGATTTTGTGAATTAATGGTGTGGAATCATCAATACTAGTATGAATTGGTGAAATAGAAAATCAATTGTGAAGAAATTGTGATTTATGGTATGGAATTTGTGTAAATTGGTTTAGGCCAATTTTGAAAATTGGGGATTTTCAAAATTTGATATTGAAATAGCTTGAATATGTGAGGAATTGATGTTTCCTAAGCTCAATTTGAGAAATTAAGTTAATTATGATATCGAATTTGATTGAATTGGTTTAGGTTCAATTTAAAATTTGGGAGATTTTGGGATTTTTAGAAATTGTTGAAGTAAGATGGCTTGAAATATGATGAGTTTGTGAATTATGAAATCAATTTTGAAGAAATTGTAATTTATGGCATTGAATTTGGATAAGTTGGTTTAGGTCAAATTGGTGAATTAGGGTTTTTGTAAATTGGTGAGTTAGATAGCTTGGAATTATGGTAAATTGGTGAATTCCTAAGTTAATTTTGAAGATTATGTTATTTATGATGTGAATTTGGATGATTATGGTTTAGGTTTTGTTAAATTGGAGAGAGAGAAGCAAAAGTCAAATTGAAGCATTGGACAAGATGCTAGCATGGAAATAAGGTGGGTAGTATATTTATTTATTGAATTTTAAGCTAAAATGTGAATTTGAAAATTCAAGAAGCAAAGTTTTGAGAAATGAATGTTTATAAAAATGTTTGGATATTATGATTTTGAAGGATTAATTTCCTTATGTTAGAAATGATTTTTAGAAAATACAAGATTTATGAAAATCATGTTTTTAGACAATTTGAGCAATGTGTTTTATGAAACTATACATGTGTCAAGCTTTTTGACACAATTTGATGTTATGATTTGAAAAATGTGAAAAAAAAAATCAAGATATTTGAAAAGTGCCTTCGGGCAATCTGAATTTTCGTTTTCGCTTATATGTTATGTTGGTTTGGTCAGGTCCTTTTGTGAGTCAGTGCACTGTCTCTACTTGTTATAGCCTTCTCCCGGCTGCCCGCTAGTGGCATGGAGTTTCGATCACGGACTCCTTTCACGGCTGCACATGACTGCTATGCGGAAATGTGCAGTACGTCCTGTCATGGACCAAACCAAACTATTTAATGTGTTATTGTGATTTGTGTTGGATGCCGCGGTATAACCCGCAAACACACGCCGCAGTATAACCTACAAACACCTACGAGTGGGGTGTGGGGTCCAACATCAAACCATTATGTTATGTTATGTGGTTTTTGATTTTGTTTATGTGCTATGTGATGCATTCATGTTTAAAGTTGTGCATGATTGGTAAAAAGTTTGAGAATTTGAGAAATGAGAAAGTGAATTTTCAATTATGAATTTCGGAAACTGTTTATGAATGTTTTGGAAAGTTTGAAAATGGGTTTTTGGATAAATTTCCGAATGGGAAATGTTTGAAAATTTTGAAAAGATAATTTTCGCTTATGTTTCAATTTATAAATATATTATCCACGAGCTTCCGAGCTCACCCCCCTTTCATCCCAATCTCCAGGTATTCGAGCAGGAGATCGGATGAAAGAGCGTCAAGTTTGATTTTGCCGCATTTGTATTTTTGTGTAAATTGAGAATTGATATTGTTTTGGCTTGAATTGCCTTTTGTGTATATAAAGCAGTTCTTACGGGATGTATATGAATTCGAGACTTGGATATTGATTTTATGATCACAATTGAGTATGATTATGCTTTATGTTTGTAATTGGATATTGAATGAGGATTTTGTATATTCATTTGTGAGTGAAAGATGAGCATGAAGATGTATTTTTATGAAGTATGTGAAGACCTCATTAAGTGATTGATGAGGGTTAAGAACTTTGATGAATTTTAGGTTTGTGATTATAAAATCGTGATTAAAATTTCATGATGAATCTTGATGACTTGCTTTTGGATATTTATGTGTGTGAGATGAAATGAGGAATGATTGAGAGATGAGATAAAGGATAAAAATATATGTGTGAAAGATCAATAGGTTGATTTTGGATGATTATTGGCCCATATTGGGTTCCTTAAGAAATGGGACCATTGACTTGTGAAAATGTGTTACGAAATATTTTATCTGAGGACATAGTGTTTTGATATAAATGAGAAGTGAAAAATAGTGATTAAGTTAAGAATATGTGTGATAAGAAATTGAGAAGAAAGTAATGTGACTATTATTAGGAGGATATGTTACTTGATGACTATATATAAATTTCGAGGACGAAATTCTTTTAAGAAGGGGAGAAATGTTAGACCCCGATCTTTAATTGGAATTTAGAAATAGTAAATGAAATTGAATGAGTGTTTTGTGTAAGTATTATGTTATAGATAAAATTATGCTTTAAGGAAATTTTGAGAAAAGAATTATGAGTTTTCAATGTATTTCATAATTGTGGAGATTTGTATGGGTTATGAAAGTTTAAGCGAATGAATTGATTGAAAAGTTAGTAGAAAATCAAGAAATAAAGAGAAAAGTGAGAGAATTTGAAAAATTAAGAAAGTTGACTTTTGGAGATAGAAAGTTTGACTTGAGAGTTGACTTTTTGTTTGAGGCAAAATTTGAGAAAATTGTCTTATGGAAACTTGTATTTTATGTCAAGACCTTTCTGTAGCCATAAAGTTTGATATTTTTCGATATCGGAAGTGGGAGTTATGATCAGTCAAAGTTCGCTTGAAGTTTGACTTTTTGAAGAAAAAGTTGACTTTTTGATTTAGGCAAAATTCGAGAAAATGATCAACATGAAAATTGTCGTCTCTATTGAGAGCTTTTTGTGGACATAAAGTTTGCTATTTTTCGATGTCGGGATTGAGAGATATGAATTTCTGAAGATATGCTTTGTTTTGAAAATGCTATTAAGTATAGATTTGTGTGTTCTAGGTTTCGAGGTCACTCGTCGTATGAATTTAGTTTGAATTGGAGTAAGTGATCTTCATGAAAGTTTTAGATGATATTTTTATCTTTCCATTGATATAAAGTTTGCAATTTTCCGATATCGGGGCTAGGAGTTATGAGCGATTAAAAATTGGAAGTCGTTTAGGAAAAACTATTTTGGACAGAATTTTTGATTGAGGTTTTGACCTCTTTCGAGACCTAATTTGATTTTGAGTTCTTCAGGGAAGTTGTAGAGCTTCCTTTGATCTTTCCATTGACATCAAATTTGTCAAATTCCGAGTTTGGAATCGAGAGATATGATTTTTGAAAAGTTCGGTTTTGAAGTTCCGATACTTTGTTTTTAATCCGATCCCTTTTGTAATCTTTTGCTTATAATTCCTTCGTCCGACATCCGATTGACTTGATTATCAAAGTGTTGGATTTCTAAGACGATTAATTTCATTTTCATGAAGAATTATGATTTTTAGGAGATTAAATGGAAAGAGATTAATTGAACCTAAGTGAGAGATTTGGTTATAGGTTATAAGTTGGATAATTTTCTGAACATGGTTCAGTATTTTGCGAAATTCGGGAGCTGTACAACTCCGATTGAGTTGATTCTTGAGGGAAAATAAAATTAAGATATAGGGCTACAACTCTTGTCAAGGGATCAAAATTTAATTTCATTCCTAAGATTGTTAATTTCTGGACTGAAGTTATGTTAATGTTCAGTCTCAGATTTTGAGAAGGTCCGATAGTATTTTGGCTATAACTTCTTCGTTTCTGATCCGAATTGAGCGTGGTCAGTGGAGTTGGATTCTTATGATCTAGAGGAACAATTTTCAAGAAGAAAGTTTATCCAAATTATTTCGTTTAGATGCTTGAAAATAGGACGCAAGTAGTCAATTTTTCAAGTTCCTGCAGGGGCAATTTTAGAAATAGGCAAATAAGTGGGGGGCAACTTGGTCATTTGTGCCCATTTTAATGACTTGACACCTTGAAATCAGATGAGTGTCGTGGAAGAGTCTGAAAAATGAAGGAAGTGAGATAAAAAGAGAAGAGAAATAACGAAGAGGGAAAGAAGGAAGAAAAGAAGAAAGAGTAAGGTGAGTTTCGGTTTTTTCTTGGGTTTTATAAGTGATTTTCGTTAGTTTTAAGAGCAAAGAGGAGGAAGATGGAAGTTGTCCATTGAAGCTCAAAAATAACGAAAATGGTGGAAAAATGGTAAGTGAGAGAAAGTTGAGTTTTTAATTTTTTATGAGTTTATGGTGTTAGATGGCTTGGAATGGTTATGTATTTAGTTTATCTATGATTAATTGAAGAGATTAGGCTATGATTGTGTTTAATTTTGGAAAATTTTGAATTGGGGATTATGCCCACAATTGAAAATTGGGGATTTTTGAAATTGATGCTTTAGCTAGCTTGGATTAATGATGAATTTAAGATATCCTAAGTCAATTTTGATGTTTATGCTTTAGGTGAAGTTTAATTTGAAAAATTGTAAATTGGGGGTTTAGGCTTAATTTGAAATTTGGAGATTTTGTGAATTAATGGTGTGGAATCATCAATACTAGTATGAATTGGTAAAATATGAAATCAATTGTGAAGAAATTGTGATTTATGATATGAAATTTGTGTAAATTGGTTTAGGCCAATTTTGAAAATTGAAGATTTTCAAAATTTGAGATTGAAATAGCTTGAATATGTGAGGAATTGATGTTTCCTAAGCTCAATTTGAGAAATTAAGTTAATTATGATATCGAATTTGATTGAATTGGTTTAGGTTCAATTTAGAATTTGGGAGATTTTGGGATTTTTAGAAATTATTGAAGTAAAATGGCTTGAAATATGATGAGTTTGTGAATTATGAAATCAATTTTGAAGAAATTGTAATTTATGGTATTGAATTTGGATAAGTTGGTTTAGGTCAAATTGGTGAATTAGGGTTTTTGTAAATTGGTGAGTTAGATAGCTTGGAATTATGGTAAATTGGTGAATTCCTAAGTTAATTTTGAAGATTATGTTATTTATGATGTGAATTTGGATGATTATGGTTTAGGTTTTGTTAAATTGGAAGAGAGAGAGAAGCAAAAGTCAAATTGAAGCATTGGACAAGATGCTAGCATGAAAATAAGGTGGGTAGTATATTTATTTATTAAATTTTAAGCTAAAAATGTGAATTTGAAAATTCAAGAAGCAAAGTTTTGAGAAATGAATGTTTATAAAATGTTTGGATATTATGATTTTGAAGGATTAATTTCCTTATGTTAGAAATGATTTTAGAAAATACAAGATTTATGAAAATCATGTTTTAGACAATTTGAGCAATGTGTTTTATGAAACTATACATGTTTTGATTTATGTGTGAAAGAAATAATTGCATTCATGTTTATGCGTTTGATTTATATGCGATTAATTGATTTATTGAATATGATTGTATATGTGGAATATGCATGTGTCAAGCTTTTGACACAATTTGATGTTATGATTTGAAAAATGTGAAAAAAATCAAGATATTTAAAAAGTGCCTTCGGGCAATCAATTTCCGTTTTCGCTTATGTGTTATGTGGGTTTGGTCAGTCCTTTTGTGAGTCGATTACCTTGTCTCTACTTGTTATAGCCTTCTCTACGCCTGCTAGTGGCATGGAGTTCGATCATGGACTCCCTTCATGGCTGCACATGACCGCTATGCGGAAGTGTGTAGTACGTCCTGTTATGGACCAAACCAAACCATTTAATGTGTTATTGTGATTTGTGTTGGATGCCGCGGTATAACCCGCAAACACACGTCGCAGTATAACCTGCAAACACCTACGAGTGAGGTGTGGGGTCCAACATCAAATCATTCTGTTATGTTATGTGGTTTTTGATTTTGTTTATGTGCTATGTGATGCATTAATGTTTAAAGCTGTGCATGATTAGTAAAAAGTTTGAGAATTTGAGAAATGAGAAAGTGAATTTTCAATTATGAATTTCGGAAACTGTTTATGAATGTTTTGAAAAGTTTGAAAATGGGTTTTTGGATAAATTTCCGAATTGGAAATGTTTGAAATTTTGAAAGATAATTTTCGCTATGTTTCAATTTATAAATATATTATCCACGAGCTTCGAAGCTCACCCCCTTTCATCCCAATCTCCGGTATTCGAAAGGGATATCGGATGAAAGAGCGTCAAGTTTGATTTTCTTTGCATTTGTATTTTGTGTAAATTGAGAATTGATATTGTTTTGGCTTGAATTGCCTTTTGTGTATATAAAGCGTTCTTACGGGATGTATATGAATTGAGACTTGGATATTGATTTTATGATCACAATTGAGTATGATTATGCTTTATGTTTGTAATTGGATATTGAATGAGGATTTTGTATATGGATTTGAGATATTGAATGTGGTTGGGATTGATTGAGATTTTATATAATCGATTGAGGATTTATGAAGTGTTAGGTTTAGATGTGCGTTCTCTTGGTGTTATGGATTAGGACGGGAGGTCCGATAATGATTTGTGTTGTTGGGTTGTGATATTAGAAGTGTTTTTACCTTTGCAGAAATTTTTGGGCTGTCAAAATACAGCCGTTATGCTGCCGAAATTTCGGTAAAAATCGAGTTTAGATAAGAAATAGAATAAGAAGTTAGTTTGGTAAAGTTGAGATTTTAGTTAAAAAGAAATGAAAAGAAAGAAAGAATGAGAATATGAGATTAAATTATGCGTGAGTAAGAAAAAAAATTATACCGAATTTCGGAATGGTACGTCTTAGGGTTTCCAACGCGATTAGTTTCCTATGCTTCATGTTTGCAACGGATGTCGATGTTTGTTTAGGTTGATTAATTCGTTCGCTTTGTATTTGATTCGATTCGCATTCGATTCCAAATTTTGTTTGTTTTCAGTTTTCGCTTTCCGGTTGGGATCCGGTTCCCGGATCGGGTCCCAACAGTCAAAGTACAGCTGTTATGCTGCCAAAATTTCGGTAAAATGGGTAAAAAGGGTTTTAAAATGAATGTATAAGAAAACGATTAAGAAGTTAGTTTGGTAAAGATGAGATTTGCGTGATTAAGACAAATTATATGAATTGAGTGTTATATGAGGATAAAATTTCCAAAAAGGAAAATTTATGGTTTGAATGTGATTAAGTAAAGAGAAAAGGAATGAATAAGAAAAAAAAAGAAAAAAAAATTTATACCGGGTTTGGATAGTCTAGGTTTCCAATGCGAATGTGTTTCTGTGTTTTTGATTGTTCTCGGATGTCGGCTTCGTTTGTTAAGTATCGATTCTGTTTCGCTTTGCATTATGTCTTCCACATTTCATTTTCCGTTTTCGGTTGGGATCCGATTCCCGGATCGGGTCCCAACAAAATATCTCCTGATCATGACAAATTGTTGGCGATAAGCACGTAACTTTAAAAATACCTTATCTCCCACCTCAAAATATACCTCCCTTCGATGTTTATTAGCTGAAAGTTGCATTCTTTGTTGTGCCTGATGCAAATGTTCCTTTAATTCACGAAGCATGGTTGCACGATCATGTAAGGAAGAATTAACAGCTTTTATCTTGGATTCTCCAGGAAGGAAATGGTGAATAGTAAGAGGCTTGCGACCATACACCACTTCAAAGGCTGTACAACCAGCTGATATTTGGATGGTAGTATTGTACCAATATTATGCCCAAATTAACTAGCATGCCTATTAGTTAGGTTGCTCGCAAGCAAAACACTGAAGGTAAGTCGCAAGACTCCTATTGAAAACCTCAGTTTAGCCATCAATTTCAGGGTGCTAAACAGAAGACATACGTAATATTGACCCTTGTAGTCTAAAATACTCGTTCCAAAAAACAAAAACAAATAAAGGATCTCTATCCAATACGATAGACTTAGGAATCCTATGAAGTCATACCACCTCCTTTGCAAAAATTTCAGCAAGTTTGGTTGTTGTAATTGGGTGTTTAATAACTATAAAATGAGCAAATTTGGATAGATGATTAACCATAACGAAGATTCTATCGACACCATGAGATTTAGAAAGTCTAGCTATAAAATCCATTGAGATATCATCCCAAATGGCATTCGGAAGTGACAATGGTTGTAACAAACTTGCAGGATTCATCGTCTCATATTTTTCTTTTAACAAGTGAGGCATTTAGCAATAAATTTCTTGATAGTTCATAACATTCCTCACCAATAAAAGCTTAGAGAGACTCCACGATACTCTCTAAAGGCACCCTAATGACCTCCCATTAGTGTGGCATGAAACTCTATTAATAAACGATGAACCCAAGTTAAAGAAGCAGCTACTGCAAGCCTCCTTTTATAGTATAATCTACCTTGTATCATAAAGAAAGAGAGATTAATAAGCTGATCTGATTTGAGTGCTTGCATAATGGACCCCAAAAAGACATCAGTTTCCACCTTTTTAATGATTTCGTCAAGATCAACCCATTAAGGTTTGCTAATGGCAGATAATTCTAGATATGATCCTTTTCGGGAAAGAGTATCAACAACTTTATTTGTAATACCAGGTTTGTAAATCACATCAAAATCATACCCCATTTTAGCCAACCAATGTTAATGTGCAGGTGTTATGATCTATTGTTCTAGCAAATGTCGAAGGCTACTATGATCTGTCCTCACTAAGAATTTACGACCCAATAAAAACAGATGCCAATCCTGTATCGATAATGCCAAAGCCATCATCTCACGTTCATATGCCGATTTTGATAGTGTTTTATGTGCCAAAGACTTGTTAAAAAAACAACAGGTCATAAGTCTTGCATTAACACTGCTCCAATCCCACTTCCCGATGCATCATATTCAATAATGAGCTGTTTAGAAAAATCAGACATGGCAAGAACAAGGGTTGTTGTTACAACTATTTGTAATTCCTCAAAAGCCTTTTAAGCCTCACCATTCCACTGAAATTGATCATCATTTGCTTTTCGTATCAATTGAGTCAAAGGAGAAGTAATTCGGTCATAGTCCTAAAAATAAAACAACGATAATATCCAGTGAGATCCAAAAATCTCCGAACCTCCTTCACACTCGCTTGGTCTAGGTCGTCATAAAACAAAGGAGATCTTTGATGAATCCATAGCCACGTCATTAGCACACAACACATGGCCAAAATACTATATTGAGCTTTTCTTGAAGATACATTTCTTCTGGTTTGCCACAAAAGAATTTTGATGCAATATAGTAAAAGCAATCAACAAGTGCTCCATGTGTTCCTCTTATGTTCGACTATAAAAAAGGATATTGTCAAAAAACACCCGAATAAATTTGCATAAATAAGGACGAAATATGTCATTCATGATGGCTTAAAAAGTTGTTGAAACATTAGTTAACTCAAAAGGCATAATAAGGATTTCATAATACCCATATTGAGTTTGAAATGTAGTTTTTGGCATGTCAGCCGTCACTACTCTAACTTGGTGGTACCTCGACTTTAAATCAATTTTTGAGAAATGACATGCATCATGTAACTCATCCAATAATTCTTGGATCACCGAAATATGGTATTTATCAAGTATAGTAACTTTGTTAAGTGCTCGATAATCCACACAAAATCTCCAGCTACTATCTTTCTTCTTTATAAGAAGAGCTAGGCTAAAATAAGGGCTGGAACTTGGTTGTATAATTCCATCAGAGAGCATATCGTCCACCAATCGTACAATTTCATCATTTTGAATGTGTCTATAATGGTAAGGCCTAACCACCACAGGTCATGACCCCTCCTTCAATTGTATTTTATGATCTGTAACACGAGTTGGTGGCAAGGGTAATTTGTCAATAAATAGACAATTAAATTCCAAAAGCAACCTTGAAAGCTCTTGTGATTGAGAAACTGTCAACATTTCTTCCAAACAGGTTTCCCCACCCAATTCCCATAAAAAGACATAATACTCAATGTTACTCAATTTCACCAATCCATGAATTGAAATGGGGGATTAAATTAATGAAGAATTCCCACATAAATAAGCACTTTGTCCATTATACTCAAAATGCGTAGTTAAAGTGTTATAGTTAACGTGTATATCACCCAAGGTCTTAAGTCAAGCCACGCCCAGAATGATGTCAATATCACTCAATTGAAATACATAACAATTGGATGTAAATTACATATCAACAATATTAATTGAGAGTTGTGAACACAAACCTTGCTGTGAGATCTGATGACCATCATCCAAACGAACACGAAAACATGAATCATTAAGCTATAATTTTCTTGCACATGAACTAGAGATAAAATTTTTAATAGTGCCACTATTGATCAAAATGCGAATAGGATACCCTGCAATTGAACCTAGTAAATTCAAAGTTTTAGGAGAACCTAACCCGGCCATTGCCGATAAACTCATATCCAATATTTATAGTTGTGGTTGGGTCATCTCTTCCCCATCAATGCGTTGGTCGATGTTCAAAGAGGGAGTCTCCTCCTGTACAAGAGAGAGCTCATCCTCATCTACATCATCGATCGCAACAGAAATAGCATGTATTGACTTGTTGGAGCAGACATGTAAAGGGTGATAGGGTTGACGACATTTAAAACATAAACGCTTAGAACGTAACTCTTGCTTGTCATTAGGAAGTTTGGATTTATGAGAAGATGGTTGTGGTGGTTGATTTTGTGACCCAAAGGTGGAAGTAATGTGTGTGGTTGTCATCGAGTATTTACTGGTTGAAGACACAACGCTTTCCACTTGAGTTGAGCGGTTTGTGTTGGGTCGGGTCGTGCTCAGGTCCGGACCTGTAGAAGTTGGTTGTCTTATTAAACGTAGTGATAGGCTAGAATTTAATCCAAATACAGTAGAATACTGTGCTTGAGATTGATGCGAGCCATAGTGAATGGTCCCATGAATATAACACAATTATCTCTCAATTTCTGAGGTTAATTCCATTACGAACCAAATGTCTATAGCATTGCGATTTTGGATTCGTACCCAAATTTCTTCCTTGAACCTGTTTAGGAAAATCATTAGAGAATAGTCGTTACTCATCGATGGAACTTGAGAAGAGCACCCCACAAATGCATCCATATATTCATTGAAATATCTAACCTAACGAAGAGATAACAGGCATTCATACGAGTTTGAAATCGAGTCACCGCCATAACGCTTAAAAAGTTCACCCTTCATCACAGGCCAATCCATGATGGAAAAACGTTGTCACAACCAACGAACCCAATGTAAGGCTGTGCCATCCATTAGAAACCAGAGCAACAAAAACCTTCATGTGAGGAGGAGTGTTATCTAACTCAAAATAATGTTATGTGCGAATACACCACCCACTTGCTCGAAAATCAGTAACTAAAGCTTTTTAACAACAACTTGAGAATGATGTGAAGAAGAAGGTAGGATATGGCTACTGAAAGGCGTCGATAGTGAAGGATTCTCCAAATTGGACTCCCCAACCTGATCTATTGGTTGTTTTCCTTTGAGTAACAAAACAATATCCTTGGCTGATCTATATATGTAATTAAAAACAATCATTAAATATATATCATTCTCTCATGTGATTATTCTCTAGAAAAACAAATATTGTAATAAACTCTGACATTTTCTTCACAATTAATCATCCATCACGTAACAATTTAAGACTTAATTATAGGCCTATCTCAACGCTCTGATTAAGCCTAACTAATCTTTTACGTTTGCTTCTCCTGATATAGATTAATCATTGGTGGTCAAGATTTAGATTTACTTTCTCTGATGATGCTGCTTCCATAACAAGTTCATTTATTTGGAAATTAACCAAAGGTTAGAGCACAAGTGAATGAATCTCTCCAACCATATCTCCTTGGCTGCCTTTCTCGCTTTATAATTAGCTATACCTTGTTCATATTTTCTTCCTGACTTGTACTATCTCTTCAACTAGAATTTTTTGCCACCCTAGCTTCTCTCTGATACTTTAAACTAGTATCGCTTATTTTTTACTCTGACAAAGCCTTTTTCAAATGTTTGCCCCAAAATATATTGCTACTCAAACATTGTACCTATAAAGGTTCCTCTAAAGTTTTCACCAATTGCACGACACTTTCAAAAGTCTATCTTTTCGAATGTTTCATCCACATGTACCCCACCACACTACCGTCTTTCTTCCTTAAACGTCGAGATACAATCATTAATTTCATTGCTATCTTGCCCATTAAGACATATATGTCATGCTATAATTTAATATATCCTTAAAATTTGGAAGATGCAAGATAGTTTTTCAAAAAACGTCTCTGTTTTCCTTGTTATTTCCGAAAAACGTCTCTCAATAGTCAATTCTTCCTTTTCATTTCTCTGCAATTTCTGATTTTTTCTGACTCTAAATCAATCATATATCAAAGAAAAAGAAAATGGTGGAACCAATCCCTCGTCGCTTCAACGTTTACAAACTTCTCGGTGGCGGCAAAGGTCAGATAGATCCGATTTCCTCGCAACTCCTAATTTCTGATTCTTTCTTTCTTATGGAGTTTTGATTTTGATTTGTTGACATATCAGTGGCTGATGTGTTGCTGTGGAGACGATGGGTTGGGAGTGTGATAGTGTTAGTTGGAGCAACGGGCTCCTGGTTGCTGTTTGAGCGAGGAGGTTACAATCTCTTATCTTTTCTGGCCAATACATCGTTCCTTCTCCTAGCTATTCTCTTCCTCTGGGGCAAATCAGCTTCCCTTCTCAATAGGTAACTGTCTACTCTTGGATCTCAATCAATTCGGTTCTTCTGATGTTTATGAGATAAATAGTCCTCGCATGGAATTGGGTTCTTTTTCCACAACACTGTGACCTTAATTTAAAAGCTTTAAGTTTTTTTTTTTTTTGGCCTTAAAGATAAATAAAGTTTAATTCAGTAATGTGCTTCAGGCCGTTGCCACCTATTCCGAATATGGAGATACCCGAGGAGACTGTAGCCAAGGTTGCTGATGTTTTACAGGTGTACGCCAATTATGCTCTGTCGATTGCGCGTGACATTGCCATTGGTAGAAATTTGAAGCTTTTTGCTCAGGTTAGGGATATTGCTCTCAGTTCTGCCCATTTTGTGATTTTGGGAACTTCTCTTCATCTGTTTTCAAATGCACCTGTTCTTCTTCTTCAGGTTGCTTCTGGTACGTGGATAGCATCATATATTGGCAACTTTTGCAACTTCCTTACGCTTCTCTACATTGGTGAGCGAGTTATTTTGGTGTTCAGCACGCACTTTAAGGGTTTATTTTTTAATGTGCTCATATATGACTGGTTATTTTTGCAGGTGTTCTCCTTAGTCTTTCCGTCCCCTTCCTATATGATAGATACCAGCATCACATTGATGCAAAGTTGTCTATAACACATGAGATTCTTCATACCCAATATAGTAAACTTGAACAAATTCTTCAGGACAAGATTCCATTGCCATCTAAAAAGGAAAAGAAGACTGAGTAGGTGGGTGTTTCTGTGCCCCTCTAGTTTAACAATTTCCCTAAATCACACTCTTGTAAGAAGGATTTGTCATCTGACCATTAGTGGTCGTAATATTTCTATGTTTGTACTACAAATCTGAAGCAACTACTGATCACGACTCATGCAATTCTTTTGGCATTTTTTGTTTCGCACCAATTGTTTGAATGAAGTTTTGGTGAGAGTATTACACTTGTGTAGGGTTCATAATTCTTCCTTGTGGATTACAAAGGACCTGTTTACTTAGCCTCCGATGTGTATAGTTTTATATGGCATTGAATAACATGTCCAAGGAAAAGGTAACACTGGTTTGAAATGTGATTATCGGATGCTCTTGGATATCAAAATCCTCGCTTGCTATTTGATATGTGTTACATGTACCTGAGTTAATCATCGCCCTTGTTTGGACGACTTAAAAGTACTTGCCGAGTTCAAGTTGGGATTTGGATGCTCTCATCAGTCTCCATATTATTAGAATGTTGTCTGTAGAGAGGACCTTTGCCTGTACTCTTTACGATGTTGGGAGGCATATATAAGAACTCGTACATATGGTGTCTGGGATTTTCTTCTAGTTTGAGGCTACTTGTAGAAATTATGCCTTAAATTTCAGAGGCTAACAGTTTTGAGCGGCCATCTTCTTTACCAAGTTAGTATTGCTTGTACTGTATAACAAAAACACTTTTTGGGTTCCCATAATTGTACTTCAAACCAAATTTCCATCCAGCAAATTACATAGGATATTTCACTGTTAGAAAATCCTTTGCAAGTTGAATTTTCCATCTATGAACCAGAAATTTTTGGGGACATATTACTTGCCATCAAGTCTACTAATTCAAATTGTTCTGCCTCAGCATTTTGCATTACACTTATTTACTTTCTGGTTACACTTTTCGTACAGTAATCTTAGTAGCTCAGCAATGAGATTACTGATAGGATTTGCATCTGGGTTTTCGTTACCGGGATGCTTAATGCTTCGGTTAGTGATAATTGCTCCTTGAAACATGATTGACCATTTTAGCTCCTTCAATATGAAGAATGTTCCTTTTTCATTCCTTTTCCTCTATACTAGACCATTGCTTGGTAACACTTAGAGCTGCAGTTTTACTAGTCCTTGAGATTACACATCACTTGTTTATGTCCGAGGTTGAAGTCCTAGTATGATAGAGTTGTCATTAGAAATTATGAGGTCAAAAGTGTAATTTAAATCATAATGTTTACATCAAAATATAAGTTGAATTATAACATTTTGGAGTGTTCAATTTAAACCCTAACGTTTACAAAACGTTAAAGATAGACCTTATGAAGACGGAAAATCTAATTTGGGCTACCTTAGTAAAATGCTATGTTATACTCGACGTGACTTTATTTTTAAATTTTGCACGTTTGTAGGACTCAATTATTATTGATGTGATATTTTTATTTTTAATGAAAGTGGGTGTCATAATTATAAAACTCACCGTTTTAGTTTTAACAAATTCGTTAACTCTCACTGTTTTATATCAGACACACCTCATCTTCATATTGGCAGTAAATGTGTTGATAAAGATAAAAGTAATAGAGTTATTGGAAATTGAATTTCCTTTGATCATTAAATTAACAAACTAATTATCAATTACTACTGTAAAAGTTATAAGTTAGTGCAGATAAAATCTATAAAAAAGAGCTTGTTAATCTGTCTAGAAGAGAAAGGTCATTGGAGTGCAACGAGCTTATAAAACCAAAGTAGTTAAATATAAAACTCGACTTATTGTTAAGGGTTGCAGGTAGAAATTTAAGTAAATTATCCTGAATTATTTGCATTAGTGGCTGGGCTTGATACGATGAGAATCATTGAATAGTGTTGGCTTTTAACAACTCAGAATACATGCCTTATGCATGAGCTTGATTTAAAATCAAATGCCATCATTGTGAATTACAAAAATATTTATTAAGCAACCCTTTTGGATTTATTAAGTCAGATCAAAATTATAATTTCTATAGATTTAAGAAAATGTTATATGGATTAAAGATTGTGTGGTAGTTGTTCTGCAATCAAGATGTCCAAAAAATCTATTGTCCATGGTAGAAATAAGCATATCCATGACAAGTATCATTTGTTATGAGAATTATTAGAATAAAGTTATATTCAAATGATTTATTGTAAGGCAGAAGATAAAGTTGCTGATATCTTCAATAAACCTCTTAAAATGTTTATGTTTGGTGTAATTTTATATGCGTGAATTATAAAAGTTGATAATAACTAAAGTGTTGATATCTTTAACAAAACTCTTAAAATGATTGTGTTTGGGTGTAATTTTAGATGCGTAAATTATAAAAAGTTGATAACAACTAAGTAATTAACTATCTTTTAACTTTAATCTATGTTGTTAATGATTTGGTTATATTCAAGTGAATATTCCTTTTGATTTGACTATACTTATTTCTTCTTTATTGTGAATAGGTGTATGATGACTCAATTTGGTAGTATAAGATTGTTTTATGATGGAAAGCTTGTAGTAAAACTAGAGTTGAAATATGTTGACAGACAAATAAGTGTTTTTGATAAAGTAGACCTTGATTATGTTAGCTACAGACAAATATGTGAGATGGAAAAAGAGTTGGGATACTTTCAATTAAGTTTTAGGATACCTTCAAGTACATTTGGTTTTAAATTTAGCAAGTCACTGAGATTGAATAAATCAAATCAAAGTTGTCTATGACTTAATAACCTTATGAAAATCGACCAAATAATTGATGTTTATGTAACTCATTTGTTTGATACACAAATCCTTGCACCTAAGATATTGCATATAATTGGAAGAGAGGATGAAGATAGCGATGGTTAAGAGAGAAATTGTGGAGCTAATGAAGGAGTAATTGAGTGAGCTATGAAGGAGTTATTGAGTGAGTTGATGATGGAGTTAGCTAAGGAGTTAATGAATGAGTTGGTGCAAGAGTTGGTGAAGGAGTTGACGAAGGATTTGGTGTATGAGTTAGTAAAGGAGTTGATGAAGAGTTGGATGATCATGATAGAGACTAGGAAGAGAGTTTTATACAAGTTGACATTCTTAATGACAACCAACCAGTTGAAATTGCCTTGAATGATTGTGACAGTTTTATTGATAGTGATGAATATCTAAGCGTAGAAGAGCCTGGTGAACTATTGCAAAGACCTAGTACTAGTATTAGACATACTTTATCTAATGTGGTAGCACATTGGGATGGAGTTTAGAATAGCTAAAGAATTTAGAGATTTTTTGTGAATTACGCAGTACGAATATGATACCATGTCAAGTTTAAAAAAAAGTAAAAGTCATTGGACCAGAGTTAGATGTGCTAAGGGATGCTCATGAGAGTTGTATGTTGGTTGTAACAAGAATGAATGATGCTTCAAAGTGAATACATACAATTATGAGTTTAGTTGTTTTACTACCAATAAACCTAAATTAGTTTAAGCTTAGTTTCTTATGAGACATTTTAGGGAAAAAATATTTGAGAAGCTTACTATATTAATGGCAAAAATGGTAAAAGAATTTAGAAAAACTTAATATATTTGTTAACTCAAGTATATGTGGAGCAGCAAAGAGGAGATTGAGAAAAGAGAGGGCAATTGATTATGAGAATTATATGCTAAGCTATAAGGATATGTATATGAGTTGAGGATTAGTAATCTAGAATCAACAGTAGAGTTAAAGCATGAATAAGCTTGTTTATTACATATATGTAAAATTAAATTTATACTAATCATCGACAACTATATTTATTAAATTAATTTATTTATTCATACTTTATCCTTTTTTTGTAGTTCAAAAGATTGTACATTTGCTTTGATGTCATAACAAATGAATATAGGCATTTGAGGCTAATTTTTGGTATTGATGATTAAGTTCTAAAGATAGAATTCCAAAGCCAACTATTGAATACAGTTGAGAGGGTGGTGATAGAGAGATGTATTCATTGGATTGGCTTGGGCTATTAGGGAGGTAGAGAATACTAATTTCTGGACACAGTTTATGAATCTATTTAACTTCTGACTTGGTATTTGATAGTAGTGAAGAAATTGCAATTATATCATATATGCAAAACGTGTTTTTATTCTAAATTAATTTATCGTTTATTGCTGTAAAAATTTTATGTTTACTTAATCTTTAATAAGAAAGATGCAATGTAGTATAGAATTACTGATCACCATTCCAAATAACAGCCAGAGGCATTTTTAGATGATTACTAAGTCCAAATTTCTCACATTGTATAACTATGTGTTGCAACTATTAGAAATGCAATGTTTTGGATGATTGTTGATTCAAAAGTAATAAACCCCCACCTAAAAGAGTTATGTGAGGAAGATCTAATATAGTTAGTAGTTGGATTTTTCAACCTATTAGGGTTATTTACCCCTCTCCTTCTAGCTGTTATAGGTCTTCCTATATTAACTATTTCTAGTGGAAGGTTTATTACTTATACATTAACAGTAGGTCAGAAAATTGCGACTCTATTAAGTTGCATCACACGATTATACAATGCAAGAAATTTGTACTTCTTGTTGCAATCATCTACAAATGCCTCCAACCATTACTTGGAATAGTGAACAACATTTATAGCATGCATACAAGGATATTCATAAAGTTCTCATGCCTGAAAACTATATGATTGGTGTCTACCAATCTTTGCAATATGCTTACCATCATCCTTAGACACTTCATATGCTTCATCACCGTTTCGAACTATTCTCTACTGCATTGCTTCTTTCTTATTCTTCTCTAATTTTTTCATAATCTCTGGTGCAACATTAGACTATTAATCACGCACAAATTTTCTCCTATTTGCATGCCTTTTCCTCATTAGAATTCTAAAGTATGTTGATAATTGGCCTATCTCTTGTCGGTAAGATACATCCATTAAAGGTTTCATTCATATTGTTGTCTACAATCAAGCATTTCGATTCAAAAGATTGATAACATCTTGCTCACCTTTTGTTAGGTTATTCAAGCAATGATGATGCACATCCAAGTTTTATTTTATCTAGTCTTTGTAGTTGCTCGTTGAAATATTCAATGTAAGTTGACCATACATGATTCCAAAACTGTTTTCACAAATTCTTTCCCTTTCAATTTATATGCAATTAGGGTATATGTGTCTAGCACATATCCGATGACTAATATATGGTAATGTCTCTTCCATAACCCTAATCAATCTCTATAATAATAGAAAATATTAAGTTAGTATAAAATTTGTACAATAATAAACTGTAAATCAATGAAGAATAAAATGCCTTTTGCATATTTGATATAACTGTAAGTCCTTCACTACTATCCAATTCCAAGTCATAAGTCAATAGAGTCATAAATCATGTCCAAAAATCAATATTCTCTACCTTCACAATAACTCAAGCCAATGGATATATCTCTAAATCATCATCTCTCCTCACTACACTCAATAGCTAGCCTCGAAGTTCCATCTTTGAAGTCAACTATCAATACCAAAAATTGGCCTCAAATGCCTCCATCTCTTTATGACATTAAAGCCAATATACAATCTTTTGCACTACAAAAAGGAGAAAAATTATAAATAAATATCATAAATATAGTTGTCTATATGTATAAATTTAATTTTGCATACATGTAATAAATAAGTTTCTTTATTCCCTGTCAGTTGTAACTTTATTGTTGATCTTGGATTATTAATCCTCAACTTATGTACATATCTTTGTAGCTTGACATATTCATTCATATAATTAGTTACGTTTTCTTTTTTAATCTCTTCTTTACTACTCTACACATACTTAAGTTAACAAATATATTAAGTTTTTCTTTGTCTTCTTCGACTATCTTCATCGACGAGATATTAGGCTTCTCAAATATTCTTTTCCTAAAATGTCTTTTAAAGAACTTAGGTTAAACCAAATAAGGTTTGTTGGTAGTAAAACAAATATGCTTATGATTGTATGTCTTAACTTTGAGGTACCATTCATTCTTCTTACAACCAACATATAACTCCCATAGGCATCCCTCGATACATCTAACTCTAATCCTATGGCTTTCACCTTTTTTGGACTTGACATTGTATCATGTTCGTACTACGTAATCCACAACAAAATTTCTAAATTCTTTAGCTAATCCAAACTCCATTTCCAATCTCAAATGTGTTGCCACACTAGATAGATTATACTTAATACTAGTACTAGGTCTTTACCATGGTTCACAAACTCTTCTCCATTTGGATATTCGTCATTATCAATAAAATTACCATAATCAGTGGACTCAATTTCAACTAATTGGTTGTCATTATGAATGTTAACTTGTATAAAACCTTCATTTTGGTCTCTATTATGATCATCCAGCTTTTTATCAAATCCTACACCAAAATTTTCACCAACTCCATCGCTAACTCTTTCATCAACTTATTCACTAACTCTTACACCAACTCCTTCGTCAACTTTTTCACTAGTTCCTTCACTAGCTTCACAAATTTCCTGTTCTCCTTGCTATCTCCATCCTCTCTTCTAGCTATAGGCAATATCTCAAAGTGTAAGGATTGGGGTGTCTAAAAAAAGAGTTACATATATATTAATTATTTGGTGGATTTTCATCGGGTTAATAAGCCTTAGACAATTTTGATTTGATTCAATCAAATATCAATGACTCATTAAATTCAAAATCGAGTAGATTGTAATAGGTCTTATGCACTTGAAGGTATCCTAACACCTTTCCTGTCTCATATGGTTGTCTGTAGTTAACATAATTAAGGTCTACTTTATCAAAAGCATATTTCAACTTTAGTTCTACTACGAACTTTCTATCATAAAACAACCTTATACTATCAAATTAAGTCATCATATGCCTGTTCACAATAGAGGGGAAATAATTATAGCTAAATCAAAAGAAATATTTACTTGAATATAGTCAAATCATTAACACCATAAATTAAAGTTAAAAGAAAGTAAATTACTTAGCTATTATTAACTTTTATAGTTCACTCATCTAAAATTACATAAACATTTTAAGGGATTTATTAAAGATATCAACAACTTTATCTTTTGTCTTATAGTAAATCATTTCAATATCACTTTATTCTTCTAATTCTCACAACAAATGATATTTGTCATAAATATGCTTATTTCTACCATGAACAACCAAAATTTGGACATCTTGATTGCAAAATAACTATCATATAATCTTTAGTTCATATTGTATTTTTCTAAGTCTATAGAAAATTTAATTTTCTATAACTGTTACTTTTATCTTTACCATCACATTCACTACCAAAAGGAAATTTAATTTTCTATAACTGTTACTTTTATCTTTACCATCACATTCACTACCAAAAGGAAATCTTTAGAAGTAAATCAAGAAATAGGGGACCACAACATATATGAACAGCTCAATAAGAATTTCAAACTTAGGTCGAAAATAGAAGACCATAACATATAATAAACATAAAGAAACAATAAGATGAAAAATCATCAATCCATAAGAAATAACGAACCACAACATATAATAAATCTAAACTAAAAGCCAGATAAAACAATGGACTTTTCACGATATATTGTCACTTTCTTGTTTCCCACAAATCCGACAGAGATATTGTTGGTGTGACTAAAATAGAGGAAGAGCGTGAGTGTTTCTTCAAACATTTGAACAAAGTGAGAGAGAGTTAAGAATTTAGGGATGCTTCTGCAATTGTTTGAAGGGAAGAAAAAGAATTAGTGACAAAGCAGTGAGTATTGAAGATTGAGGAGAATTTATGTCTAATGTAAAATTTTCATTTTCATATGGTCTATTTTTAAGATTTTATAAACGTTGAAATTCAAATTGAATGTTTCAAAACGTTAACGTTTATACTGAAATATAAGATTCACCTTATATTTCAGTATAAACGTGAGGGTTTAAATTGCACTTTCGACCGAAATTATGAAGTCTATACATGTTTCATGAGATATCTTATTCTGGCTCGGTACAAAACTTGTGTTTACCTGCTGACATGAACATAATTCGCAAGTCTCAAAACTAAATAACTAAAATGAACATCGAATTTAGAAATTAGAATGAATCTTTTTTTTTTTTTGATTGTTTTCCCTCTCAAATCCAAGTCAGTGTAACAACTAATTAGACCCCGTGCTAATGTAATTCTGTTTTTCCTATTACAAAATTTTCAGTAATTGCTTAGCACCAATTTTAGCTATTATATGATGCATGTGTCATGGAAATAAACTCGTATGGCGTGCATAAGATCTTGTATGTTGGGGTTATATCATATGCAATTCTTGGTACTTACCAGAAGATATTAATCCGGGAAATAACAATATTCACCAACTTTAACGATAATTTTACACTGGAATTTTTCGCACTTACTCGACAAGATCTGACTACAAAATCAATCAAAGACACTGATCACAGAAAGACAGAATTTACGCAACCCTTGGAACTGGAGTGCTTTCTGAAGCTGGTAATGTTACTGAACGCAAAAGCTCTAAGGAGCAAGATAGGCCCAGGAAATGAGAAAGTATAGTGTTTGCCGATGCCTGTAAAAGCACCAAAAAGAGTGTAAATGATGTTGCTTTATTCATTGTTTCGTCTGCATATGAATGTCAAAGCTTATTTTACCAAATTTGATAAAAGTTGATCCGGATTCGACTCGCACTTAGCGTATGCAATGAAACAAAGAATTTCATTTTCTGGGTGTGAATAGATTCAGATTATCCCATTATCAGGACTCAAACGGTAAGAAACAGATTTAACTTAGTACCTGCACCAGGAATACATCCAAAGCAAGAACAGGGCTGTAGCCAGGGGAAATTCCTTGATAGTACGGATTAGCAGAGGAAGTTAGAGCCTTTGCAACTAGCAACCCAACTGTTGCTTGCATGCCGAGAACGGCAGAACCCATTCCCAACAGATTCAATACTATACCATTCTTTAAGCTTTTCACAACTTCAGCTCGTGGAGGTGCCTAAAACACAACAATCAGAGGAACAATGAACACAGAAGAAAGATAGTCAAACAAAAGCAATGTCATATTAGTCAGTACCAACTTCATGGCATGTGGTTGAATTTAGCAACATTCTTAACGTCATTAACATAATATGGGTATTTGTGACCTAGGAAGAACAGTTAACGGTCATATATTTTATGATACCAACTAGACAAATCCCTTCTCGTAGTATATAATTCGTCTCATGTGGAACCAACCAACTTAAGGAAACACATAAGAAGAATACACAGAAACAAATAGACTTGTGAGTATAAGACTACAGATCTAGGCATCTTCACATACAACTTGATGATGAGTACAATGTAAACTACATTATACCAAAAAACATTCATGAAAAATACAAAATGGCACTGAAGTCAATGATTCTCCTAAATGCTAAGTGCCCTCTTCCCCATTTACTAATAAATAATGATAAGATTGCCTCAAGCATAAAAACTAATACAAACAGAAGAACCTCTAATTCTTACTACGAGCAAAAGCCTGCCCAAGAATTTTACTGATCTTCATCGAAAACCATTGTGCTATACAGAATCTTTGACAATGTCTGGTGGTGAGATAAAAGAACCAACGTCATCAAGATCAGGTTCCAGAGAAAGATAGTATCATAGATATAAAAGTTTAGCAAAGGTTAACATAGAAAAATAAGAAAGTCTGAATGGTTGCCTATCACTTTGTAACAATAAATTTAAAGACTGCCTGTTTCTTTGAGTCAATCATTTCTTCTATATCTTCATTGTAACCTAACAAATTTCAAATTAGTCTACATTATACCGAACTTGAACTATTACATTGTTTGCCACAAAAGACATTGTTATCATGCTAAATTACAAGGACTATAAATAGTTATCAAGAATTCCAATACCTTGGAAGGATCATTGGCTGTTTTCTTTAGTTTCTCCGAAATCCGAATGTAGCCAAACGACCAGAACACTGAGATGAAAGCAGCTGCGATCCCACCAGCAGTGGCATAAAATGTTGTTGGGGAGGATATCTTCCCGGTGACAACAATCGAAAACGAAAGAATCACAGCTGCAACCACCGTGCAAATTAACTGTCCCCATAACCCAAAAGTGCCCAACCGCTTGAAGTACTTCGATGTATTCTCTAATCTCTTAGCAACCTACAAGCATACAAATTATTAGAGCTTCCCATTTTTTCTGATCTTTTAGTTTCACATGTTCTTAAGCAACAAAATTCAGGAACTCCACCAATTAAAAGTTGAACTGAAAGGTAAAAAGAATGAAACTTTCGCGTAAAAATTGTTTCCTTTCATTACCCGCTGCGCATTCCTGAAATGGGTCGCTCAAATTTCACAAAAAATCCAAAGAAAAACTCAGGATTCGGCAAAAAAAAAATCTGCAACGTATTTCTTTTTTGATGCACGGGAGAAGGAAAGAAGCACCTGAGCGAGTTTGGCCCTCTCAACCTCGTCGTTTGGAGCAGTAAAAGCGCTGGAACTAGGAGAAGAAGCGTTTCTTCTTGAAAAGGACAGTATCGGGACTCTGTTGTTAAGCGGATCGTTTGGCAACGGACATGGAGAGAACGAGGAGAGGGATTGCGTGCTCCCCTCCGAATTTAGTATACGTTTTGGACGAGAGAGTGAACGAGGACTTAGCCGCCGCAGCTGAAGAAGAGAAGGGTTAGTAAAAACCACCGTCGAAACCGTCGTGGAGAAACCAGAGCGAATCGCCGGTGAGAGAAGCGACTGCATTTCCGAGTAGTAGTAGTAGGAGTGAATTGTTTCGGCTTTTTGGGTTAGATCAAGGCAAGCAACCTCCAACCTCCAACCTCCAAGGCCTATTGCGCTTGAACTTGGCACTGTAGGCTTAGGCCCAACATGGTTTTCCTCAATATTTTACGTAAGTTAAACAAAGTTAGATGGAGATGAAATTAATATTTTACATATTAGAATATAATATAATTGTACAATCATCATCAATACTGACAATTGACAACTGTAAAATTCAAATAAACCATACAGTTCTCCACTGTAACAGATTCAGTTATTCTAAGTGTAGGGTGGCTGCGTAACACAATGAGTCTAGAGGTTGGTGCTTAACTTCTTCACTGTCAAATTGCTCAAGAACTTTGGATAGGAGCCAAAGAACTTACGTGTGCATCTATGAAGTCCAGGGTCATGGTGTTCAAGTCGGAACTCCACCAAACTAGGAAAAACAGTATGAAGATGGAAGAATATTTAGCAAAAATGAAGAGCATCTCAGATCAACTCATCTTAGCTGGTGCTCCAGTTGCTACGGATGACCTCATTCTACATACGCTGAATGGTTTAGACGCAGACTACAATCCCATTGTAGTCAAGCTAATTGATCAAACTGATTTAACGTGGGTTGAAACACAGTTAGCATTATTGGCGTTCGAAAGTAGGCTGGAGCAACTCGATCACTTCTCATCGTTAGCTATTCAACCATCGGCAAATGTGGCTCAACGAGTAGGATCAGATTCTGCTAATAACAGTCCGAAGAATTTCTCTGAAAAGTCCTCTTGGTGGTGGACGAGGCCGTGGTAGATCTCGTGGACAGAAAGGAGGGTATAATAACAATGGTGGACGTTTATCTTGCTACCTGTGTGAGAAACCTGGACATACGATACTAAACAGCTATCACAGGTTTGACAGAAACTTTCACCCACCATCAACACGAAACAGTCATCCACCTTTAGCTTTTTATGCGGAACCTCATACGGTTGATGACCCCTCATGGTATATGGACAGTGGCGCTTCACATCACGTGACACCAAATCCTGCACAAGTTGATCATTTCTCTCCCACAAGTAAACAATATCTTTCCACTTGCACTGGAGAAAAGGCCAGCATAATTGGCATTGGCACGACTTCTCTACCGCACTCAAATTTAACACTCAAAGATATTTTAATTGTACCTTCTGCTACGAAAAGCTTGTTGAGTGTTCATAAATTAACGAAGGATTACACTACAAGAAATATACATAATCTGCGATATTTTATCAATAAAACATCATGGATTGTGAAAACTTTTCGTGACGTTTAAAAAACGTCTCGAAAAAATTAAATTTTTTACGACGTTTTATGTAAATGTCACAAATTTATAATACTTTTAACGACGTTTCATTCAGAAAACGTTTCAAAATAGAACCTGCGACGTTTAATTGAAAAAAACGTCGTTGTTGATATAAAATTCAACAAAGCTTAAACCAAATAAAACCAGTCAAAGCCAATACGGTGAAATTGAGAGGCAAAAACCCCAACTTTCAAAACTGAACGCAAAACAAAAATCGTCACCAAGCCTCTTTGCTATCTTAGTCCTCCAAATGTTCAGCAGTCTTTGCGACTTTGCGTCAAGCATTGGGTGCGAAGAAATTGCTGTTTGAGCGTCAAGTTCATTCTGGACTCGGCTATTATCGAGCAACTAGGAATCCCGGAATCAGAGATTCGAAATCCCGCGGTTTCTTCTTCCTATTGCGGAAACCCAATCAGACAGTACTCGAAGCTCAAGCTAGGGTTTGTACTGGACCTACACAAACGAAGCCGCTCAGTGAAGACCAAGCCTTCAAGGTTTTGGACACGATTTTAAGATCAGGTATGTGAATGAAAGTTGTTGATTTTGCTTTCTCCTATTAAAATCTTTAGTTTTTCGTGTGTTGTTTAGTTAGAGGGGAACTGAAAGATGAAGAGCAAGTTTCAAAAGCCCAACTTGGGGCTTTTTTTAGTGCCATGACGATCCGTGCGAATGCATTTCCTGAATGGATTCCTCATCAAAACCCGCTTCTTTGAGACGTTTCCAGATGGTATCGACTGTGAGAGGGCTTCGCAACGCCTTGGCACCGGGCATCAATGACAGAGGCCTACCTGTGCTCGCCATTTCCCACCAAAACCCTAAATTTGAAAATCAATCAGACTGTTGAAGGTTCAAGGAGAGCCAATTTCTCAGTTGTTGTGTTCATTATTGTTGCAAAAAGCTTCATTCGCCTAAACCCATATGCTACTGTCATTCGTTCGCCTCTGGCCGTTTCTCTTCCCTGCATCTCTTCTTAGTCGCCTCCAGGTTATTATCTTTTCTGATTATCTAAAAGATCTGGTAGAGGTGCATGCAATAGCACCGAGTTTGTGTTCAGAGTTGAATCATTAGAATTGAGGTTTCTGTATCTTATGTTCATATTGGTGTTTTTGCATTTTGTGTGCTTTGTGGTTATGCAATTCACGTTATCCATATTTGGAATAGGCAAATGTTCTGTTTTGAGACCAATAAACCTCGGCTTTAGATCACTAGAATATAGATTTGCATAACCAAGTGGATGTTTCTGGACACTCCATGAGCTATATAAGGGATCTAATTTGTTTCTGTAAATTGTCCTCGTGACCCGTGCATAATGCAGCTGTTTGTTTTGTTCAGATCAAAATATATCCTGAAAACAAACAGTTTCAATGACTGTTTCACAAATGCCTTGCACTGCATTTACATATGCACTAATCAACTGAAATTTTGGATTCTGATTATTTTGTTAAAAAAAAGAATAAGTTAAAGTTTTCTACTTTTGGAATGAGTGATTGCTGTCAGTTGATAATAGCTTACTTCATATGTAAACTTTCCTGTGATTTGAAAAGCTAAGAAGCCTAATATGGGATTCATGTGAGCTGACAATAATGCCTTTTCTTTATACCTCTCTTTTATGCTTTTGTCTAATGCATTTCTTTTTAACTTGATGAGGGCCCTCAATGCCTCTCTTTTATGTCT
Source organism: Erythroxylum novogranatense (assembly GCA_029891385.1). Taxonomy (NCBI): domain Eukaryota; kingdom Viridiplantae; phylum Streptophyta; class Magnoliopsida; order Malpighiales; family Erythroxylaceae; genus Erythroxylum; species Erythroxylum novogranatense. Next base: position 104,672,029 of record CM057227.1, read on the forward strand.
GTCTTGTATGTTTTCTGACTGCTCAAGTTTTGTTAGTTTAGATTAGTTATCTCAACTTAATGCTCTTTTATTTTCGATTATTATGTATAATCTTGAGGGTAGGATTGTTAATTGAAACTGCAGAGAAATATCAATTTGTGGAGCCTTATACTGATCTTTATTATCTCATCTTTAGCTTTCTTATTTCATATGTTATTTCATTTTTGAATTTTCTTTTCTTAGTGAGTTTTGAGTTTGGATGTTTGATATATTCAAGCATAGCAAAGTGGATGGACTTATCATTTATTTCTTGGACGCTCATGCAGTCATTGCAAAGCTAAGCTTTCCAGATGCAGTCATTGCAAAACTGAAGAAGGTCCAGGCGTACTGCTCAAAGCGCTGGCAGTGTTTGTGTTGAGGGAAATTAATTTGTCAAAGGTAGCTTTAACTGAAGAGTGGTCAATTTTATTGTTCGACTAATATATCAATTTTAATTGAGGCTAATCTTATTGGCCTATTGGTTCAACTGCTTCAAAATGCTGAGTTTGACATTAAAAAGGAGACTGCGTGGGCCATCTCAAATGCTACGTCTGGTGGTACTCATGAGCAGATCAAGTAAGAAAGTCAATCTAATTTCTTTTATTTTCTTGCTTGAGAATATCTAATAAATTAAGTTGAGACTAGACTTCATAATTTAATCTGAGTGCAAAAATGTTTCAGGTTTCTTGACACAATTAAAATTCTGAGATAAGCATGAAAGAGAACTACATCTACTCATTCTAACTGAAGCCACCATACTTTATTCTCTTTTTTCTTTCCTTTTTCTGATGTTTCTCTTTTTGTTTTTCTTTTCCTTCTTTTTCTTTTTCTGCTTTTTTTTTTTTTTTTTTTTCATGGAAAAATAACGACAATAATAAGAGCATGAGCAGATGTACCTATGAAAGTATCTCAGAACACAATACATAACATAAATCCCAATTTAGTTAATGCTTCATTCAACTTGTGATAAGGTAAGCTAATGGGGTTGTTGGTTTTCTACTGTAAGGTGATAATTCAAGGAATAAGGTTAAGGCTCAAAATTGTTTCCAAAGGAAGAGTAGTAGGTGAGTCAATTTTTTTTTTATTTTTTTTTTTTTTTTTTTTTAAGCCAAATGGTTTTAAACAAAGATGGCCTTAATCACTTCTAAGTCCCTTGTGATCAAACAATACGCAAACCGGTTCCATGCAAGTTCTAGAGGCAACACAATTAGAGGAGCACCACTCAATTCAAGAAAATATTATGACATGAAGATGATGTCATTTAGGCTCAATTTCCTCACTGATCAAATTCAAATTAAGAATCCACTTAAGTTTCACAATTTACTCTATCACTCCAATGTCAAAATTTTGACCAAGTTTATGAGATTAGTTAGAGCAATTAATCAATGTGTCGCATCTTAAACCTACTTAGCCCAAATCAACTTCATGTGTATTCCCAATCTCGTCCAAATTACTATGACAAAGTTTCATGGTTTGATATGTTACTCCAATAAAATTCAACCAAAACAAAGATCAAAATTCAATCCAAAAGCAGCCAAAATATTCCAAAGAATGTGCACATAAAACCAAAATTATGCACATAAAATGTAAAGAACTCCCCACACCAAAACTCAGCATTGTCCTCAATGATAGAGAAGCGAAAAATAAAAAATAAAAAAATAAAAATAAATAAAATAAAATAAAATAAATAAATAAATAAATAAAGGAAAAGAGGTAAGGAAGCTTCTATTAAGCGGGATCGTGGTGTCGGTGGGTGGGGTGAAAGCCTTGATACTTCCAATAGGCTATTAGGTTGGTTTCCATCCGGTGCATTGCCTGCTCAAGTCTCAAGCAAGGCGAGTGTCCCGGTCATCATTGCGTTGGGACGAGGCGCAGAGTTCTCCTGTGGTGATTGTGTGGTGCAATCGATGGAGTCCGACGACTTCTGTTGAGGTTGGTCTTTAGGGAAAGTGGTCGGCCCGGAAGAGTAAAGAGAGGTGTCCTTGGCTTAGGTCCACAATCCCCATCCTGCATAAACAAATAATATCCAATGGCTCGAGCTCACAAGCCACCGTCATGTCAAGATGCTCAAGATCTAACACATTCAAATTAATGACCATCTGGGTGATATATGAACCAAGGATTAATGGTTTTGACTTTTGCAAACGAATGAAACCGATTCATAAACCAAAATCCTAAATTGACAGAATATGTCTATCCATACACCACGAAAGTAAAATTCAGCCTTTGATAAAGTACTGCAAGATCCTTACGACCGAAAAATTGAAGGCTAACAACCGATGCATAATTTTGAAAACCGGGTTGCTAAGAAAAGAACTCTTGACAAACTAGCATTGTAGGGACGAGGTCAATGACCATTGATGCCATAGTTCAAGCATTGAAATCGAATGAAAATCACATTGAGAGTTAGGAAATAATTGATTCAATATCGCAGAGACATAAATCCCAATGCAACATTAAAGTCAAGAATCGAAAAGGCAAATTTCATCCCATTAATCGAAATTCAACAGCGTCATTCATAGATATGCATATGAAAATTGTCGTCACAATTAAACCGAAATGTGGTATAAAATTCCTGGTTAATTCGTGGAAAGCGGGACAATTTATACGAGCAAAAGAACTCCATGCGATAGGACCCAATAATTGCACAAAACTATCATATACGCCTAACGCTTGCGGTGTATCAAAGTTAATAGACTTACAGGAGATATCTTTCATTGTTGAAGAAGCTCAAATTTTCGGTATCGTCAGTAACACAAAGGAGGTGCATCCAGCGTTTTGAGATCGTGTGCGGTTTCCACCTCTACCTTGTTGGGATCGTGAGACGCGTTCTTGGAGTTGGGTACTGGTCGTCGATTGTGGAAGTTGAAGCTGCGGTTCTTGGTGGAGCTTGTGGTGGGTAAACAACTGAATGGGGACAGTTCCTTCTCCGCTTGGCGGTTCGATTCGGGCATTGTGGTAATCGGTGGATAGAAATCGCACATACAAGATACAATAGTCACGAAAGTACCAAAACGTGAATGAAGGTGGAATGGGAAAATTAAACCGATGAGCAGAGACTTGAGGTTGGCGATTCGGGACTTGTGGTTCTTGTAAATGTGAGAGATGAAGAAATTGAAAGATAAGAGGGAATTAGTGGTAAAATCGAGGTCGATGGCGGTGGACATTGTGGAATGGCGGAGAAATAGCAAGAATGAAGGGTGTGGTGAAAAGAAATCTGGAAAATTAGGGATCGAGGTAATGTCGTGAATGGGTGGAGAATGTTGGGGAAAATCTGAAGGAAGACACCCACGCAATGTGGAGAAGATGGGGTGGAGTTGGTCGTGAACGTGAGGGGTTTGGTGGAAATCAAAGAAGAAGAAGAAAATCGAGAAGAGGAGAGAAACAGGGTCGTCGACAATGGGAAAGTGATGAGTGGAGAAATGGAAAAATAGGGTATGGCCATGAATGGGAAGTGAAGAAATTGGTGAAATCAAGTGTGAACTGGAGGAGTAGATGGAAATCAAAGAAAAGAAAACTGGAGGAGAGAAGGAACAAAGTCAGCCGTGGCTAAAGGAACAAGATGATGAGAGGAGAGGGTTAAGTGAGTTGGGGGAAAACAAAAGGAGGGGGTAAGAACCAAAATTAATTTTAGTTTTGCGTTTTTTTTTTTTTTTTTTAAAGAAATTTAAAGTAAATGAAAAGCGATAAGAAAATTAAAACAAAATAAAAATTGTGACGAAAATAATAATAAAACAAATTAAAATTCCTAACTAAATAATGAAAATAAAACTATTAAAGAAGGAATAATGACAAACCGAACACTTTACTTAACATGCTTCTTTATAGTCGTAAGCTAGACTCATGTTGGAACTTACCGATTAGAGATAAGTTGGTGAAACCAACCCGATTTCGTCGAATTGCTCGATCGGTGAATGCTCATAATAAGGCTTAAAGCGTGTCCGTTAACCTTGAAAACTTTAAGTATCTATGCTCAATTTCCACCGCACCATGAGAAAACACGTTAGTAACAATAAAAGGGCCGAGCTAACGAGATCGTAATTTTCCAGAAATAACTTAAGCTTTGAATGATAAAGAAGAACTTTTGTCCAATGGAAAATGTTTCTAGAAATCATCTTATCATGAAAAGCTTTAGTTTTATCCTTGTAAATTTTTGAATTTTCATATGCTTCATTACGAATCTCCTCCAACTCTTGCAATTGTAATTTTCGACTAGTGCTTACCTCTAATTGATCCATGTTCAACTGCTTGACGGCCCAATAAGCTCTATGTTCAATTTCCACAGGTAAATGACAAGGCTTCGAAAACTAACTGTAAGGCGACATACCTATAGGAGTTTTGTATGCAGTCCGATAAGCCCATAAAGCGTCATCCAAACGAAGACTCCAATCTTTGCGGTTTGGGTTAACCACTTTTTCCAAGATGGACTTGATTTCCCTGTTGGATACTTCAGCTTGCCCACTGGTTTGCGGATGATAGGCGGTAGAGATTCGGTGCGTAATACCATATCGTTTCATGAGCGCTTCGAAAATCTTGTTGCAAAAATGCGTTCCTCGATCGCTAATGATGGCTCGAGGCATTCCAAACCTGACAAAAATATTTGATTTAACAAAATCAATGACCGTTTTAGCATCATCAGATATAGTAGCCTTAGCTTCAACCCACTTAGAAACATAATCCATCGCCAAGAGAATGTAATTCTTACCGAAAGAAGAAGGGAACGGACCCATAAAATCTATGCCCCAAACATCAAAAATTTCACATACCAGAATGTTCGTCAATGGCATCTGATTCTTGGATCCCAAGTTACCTATTCTCTGACAACGATCACAAGACTTGCAAAACATGTAAGAGTCATAAAATAACTTAGGCCAAAACAATCCACATTCTAAAATTTTCCATGCGATTCGTTTAGGCCGAAATGTCCCCACACACGATGAATGACAAAATTGTAAAATAGATGAAACTTCATCATCTGTGACGCATCTCCTAACAACTGATCGACAAAATTTCCACAGTAAGGCTCATCCCAAACATAATATTTAGCCTCGCTTTATTTTATCTTTTCACTCTAGACAAATCATTAGGTAACGACTTGGTAACTAAAAAATTTACTATGTCTGCATACCAAGGGGTTACCTGTTGAACTGCGAAAAGGCTCTCATCCGGAAATTTGTCGTGAAGGACATCAGATGTAGCACTGGGTGTGATTCGGCTTAAGTGATCGGCCACCAAATTCTCCGCTCCTTTCTTATCGCTAATTTCCACATCAAATTCTTGTATCAATAAGATCCAATAATCAATCTAAGCGGCTTCTTTCTTGTTCACTAAGTACTTTAGCGGCATGATCGGAATAAATAATCACCTTGGTCCCCAGCAAATAAGACCGAAACTTCTCCAAGCCAAAGACGACTGCTAGAAACTCCTTCTCCGTTGTGGAATAATTTTTCTGCGCATCATTAAGTGTCATAGAAGCATAATAAATGACATGCGGTACCTTATCCACTTTTGTCCCAACACCACGCCATCTTGCATAATCTCGACGCGGCCGCACATCAACTCGAAAGGAATGTCCCAACGTGGTGGCTGAATAATTGGTGCGGTAGTGAGACGCTCCTTTAGCTCGTTGAACGATTTCGGCATTGTTCATCAAAATTGAATTGCACATCTTTTGGAGTAATTGGCACGTGGTCGCAATCTTGGAGAAGTCCTTGATAAATCGCCGATAAAATCTGCATGACCAAGAAAAGAATCGAACTTCCGCACATTCGCGGGTAAGATAAAGATTGAATAACATCTATCTTGGCCTTATCGACTTCAATTCCTTTTGACGAAACGGTGTGACCCAAAATAATGCCTTCATTAACCATAAAGTGACACTTCGTAATTTAAAACCAAATTAGTTTCAATGCAACGTTTAGCACTTTTTCAAGGTTAATGATGCATGTTTCAAAAGACTCTCCATATACCGTGAAATCGTCCATAAAATTTCCATGCAATTTTCAACCAAATTGGAGAAAATACTTACCATACACCGTTGAATGTCATTTGTGCGTTGCACAATCAAATGGCATTCGCTTCGGTGGCGAAAATACCGAATGGGCATGTGAAGGTCGTCTTTTCCGATCTCGTGGTGCCACCAAAATCGATGATATCCCGAATACCCATCTAAACAACAATAGTGAGATTTTCTCGCTAATCTTTCAAGCATCCGATCAATAAAAGGAAGCGGAAAGTGATCTTTTCTAGTGGCGAATTAAGCTTCCTATAATCTATGCATACCGCCAACCATTTTGAACACGAGTTGGAATTAACTCACCGTTGTTGTTTTCCATTACCGTAACACCAGCTTTTCTTGATGACGACTTGACGGACTTACCCACTTATCGTCCGAAATCGGATAAATGATGCTGCCAAGAAGTTTCAAAATCTCTTTCTTTACCACGTCCATCATTGGCGGGTTAAGTCGACGCTGTGGTTGCCTTACCTCTTTCGCCTCGTCCTCCATCAAAATTCGGTGCATGCATATAGTGGGACTGATTCCTTTCAAATCGGCGATTGTCCACCCAAAAGCTGCTTTATGCGCCTTCAAAACATTGATAAGTTGATTTTCCTGCACATCAGAAAGTTGGTTAGAAATAATCAAAGGCAATGTATTTTTCTCACCTAAAAAGATATATTTAAGGTGATTGGGCAAGCTTTTCAATTCCAAAGTTGGTGGTTTGATCAATGATGACAGCAACTTGTCTTCCTCTCTTGAAGCTTGTATGGACGTAAGTTGCTGGAGAAATGGGGTGGCTGTTTCCACTGCACATGTGAACATGTCCTCTTGATTGTCAAGCACCATCAAATCAACATCTGCCTCCCACTGAAACGTTTCTGCCTTGGCTTCCCTAAATAGCGTGAATTCCTCCTTTGCTGAATAGTGTGGAGCGTTAATTTCGTTTTCATGTAAGGCTTCAGATGACGCACACTTCCCTTCTCCTGGTGAGCAACACGTGATCTGCTGTTGATTTCCTTCAAGTAACGCAGCTTCCTTACTTCCATGCTCTACTGAATCCTTGTGCCTTTGTCCTGATGACGTGAATTGCTCCTTCACTTCTCCAATCGATGTTGATTCTTCCTCCTTGTGTGACCATAACGTTAGCTTTGGTCTCTTCCTTCCGACGCATTTTCGAATGACTTTGATCAATTGACGCAATTTCCACCAAATCCTCTTCAGTTGTGATGTCCAAACTCCAATGTTCTTGCATCCAGGTGTCAACGAAATCCACATAGACAACAGATTGCTCATCATCTGGAATTTTCATGGTATTATAGATATTAAATTTAATTAAGTCACCATCAAATTCCATAGTTAACGACCCATCATGAACATCGATTTTGGTTCTAGTCGTTTTCAAAAACGGCCTTCCGAATAAAATCGGAGTAGAAGATGATGAATCATCTGTGCCCATCTGCAAAATATAAAAATCAGCTGGAAAAAGCATGTTTCCCACTTGAACCAATATATCCTCTAACACACCTTTCGTAAGATTTGATCGATCGCTAATTGAATTACCACATTAGTTTCTTTAAGAGGTCCAACATTCAAAGATTTATAAACATCATATGGCATGACATTAATGGACGCACCTAAATCTAACATAGCTCTTTCAATTCGCAGATTACCAATTTGACATGGGATAGTAAACATACCTGGATCTTGGCATTTCGGTGGAAGCTTTTTCTTTTGCAAGATAGCTGAAACGCTTTTACTAACCGAACTTTCTCATTGAATTTTAATTTCCTCTTGGACGCATAAAGCTCCTTAAGAAATTTAGCATAACGCGAATTTGTTTAATTGCATCGAAGAGGAATATTTACCGAACCTTTCGGAAAGTGTCAAAATTTCCTTTTCTTGTTCTTCCTTCTTCGCTTTGCTAATCGACTTCGGAAAAGGAGGTGGGAGCACCTTGTTGATCACAACTTTTGTTTCTCTTCCGTAAGTCGCGTGATTTCTTCCTCTATTTCGTTTTGAAGCCTTCGAATTGATTCCGCAATTCTTTACCGCCATAACGTGATTGCCTTTGCACTCATCTAGGATTTACCTCTGGTCAGGCTGGAAAATTACCGAGTTCGCGATTCTAGTCGGTTTATCGCTGCTGCAATTTGACCCAATTGATTGTCAAAATTTCTTTGTTGATTTTCCAAGTTCAATGCTCGCTTAGTAGACCATTGAAACGCCAAAGTATTCGTGGTTAAAGTTTGTAATGCCTCTTCTAAAGAAGACTTACCTTCAGAAGTTGACGGCATATTTGGATTTTGACGTTGCACGAATGGTGGTCTATATGGCTGGAAATTCGTGGATGCTTGTTGTCCTTGAGGATTCCCATATCGGAAGTTCGGATGATCGCGCCATCCCGGATTATAAGTGTTGGAGAATGGGTCATACTTCTCTCGATTTGGTCCATTGAATCCTCCCAAGATTCACTGCTCAAAGATTGTCTTCCTGCAAAATTGGACATGAATCAGTAGGATGTCCAACCATTGAGCAAATTCCACATACCTTAGCTTCTTCTTTTCTTGAGATCGCTAACTGTCGCACCAAAGAAGTGAGGTCATCCAATCTCTTTTCTACCGAGGTCGCAATAACTTCATTCACGCCCTTTGACCCATGACCTGTACGGATTCCAAACTGTTGTGTATTGGAGGCCATGTTCGCTATCAATTCTCTCGCGGCTGCTGGCGTTTTGTCAACTAAGGCACCACCGCTGGCAGCGTCAATCATGCTCCTGTCAGAAAGCAAAAGTCCTTCGTAAAAATACTGAATTAATAATTGTTCAGTTATTTGATGATGAGGACAACTAGCGCATAATTTTTTAAATCTTTCCCAATATTCGTAAAGTGTTTCTCCTGTATGTTGACGAATTCCACAAATCTCCTTCCGAATATTGGCAGCTCTCGATGCTGGAAAATACTTCTCAAAGAAGAGTCTCTTCATCTCGGCCCACGTCTGCACGTTTTCTCCAGCTGAATAATAAAGCCAATCCTGTGCATCATCTTTAAGGGAAAACGGAAAAGCTCTCAACTTAATCTGTTCCTCCGTCACATTGGTCGGCTTCATTCCCATGCAAACTACATCGAATTCCTTTAAATGCTTGTATGGATCTTCTCCTGGTAATCCCCTGAAAATAGGCAATAAATGAATCAGTCCATTTTAATTCAAAAGTATTATTATCACCTAAATTCGGAAAATTGATGCGATTGGGGTTGTTGCGTCGGTCGGTAGCGACTAATTCACGAAGAGTGAGATTGGCACTATCCTATCCATCTTTTCGTCTCCTTCATTGTTTGGTCTTTTGTAGTCTTTTCTTTGTCTTTTCTATCTCGGGATTATCTGCAAATTTTCGATTGGTTTGAACGCGTACGCATTACATAAACCGTCAAGATTCCCGAACGGCGCCAAAATTTGGTGATATCATCGCTGCAACCAAATATAAAAATTTTCACTTCCGTTAAAACAAATTAATGTAGTAGCGGCAAGCGGATATCGTTCCCACGAGGAATTTTACGATTATGAAAATCACGAATTCAAACGACACAAATAATAAAAAGGGGGTTTTGTTACTACTTGAAGAAGAATAAAAATCGAAAGGAAAAATTGCAAATTGAAGTAATAATCAAGACTGAAAATCGATAGGAAAAATACCTTGGTTTGGTCACGGTGTTTCCATGCTATTATGGATCCTCGTGAAAATTATAATTATTAACGAACATTCATTGAGAGAATTTTCTATCAATAATATTGACTAGAAACATGTATCCTAGCAACCTTATTAAACAACAATCTAGATACGATCATAGATTAACCGCTTAATAGCATTAAGAACCAATGACAAGTGATAACATATACGACATGAAATCAATCAAGTGGATAATTTCTTAGGATTTTCCGACTCTAACGTAGAGGGTTAATCCTAATTGCTACTACGGTTACCAAAATTGAACGTCGATTTTGTTAACCTAGCGATTAAATCCATTAATTCCTAGTTGCACTTTAGAAACTAACGAATCCAATTAAAAGATTAATCTGAAATTACCCAATGAACGTTAATAAACATGAATAAGATTTAGAACATCTCACCTCAATAGCATGGAACACGGATCCCTCAACCAAGACAAGAAAATTAGTTACTCATACTTGAATTGAAAACAAAAGAAATAAATAAAGAGACAATCTCCATAACTAGTTTTTAGTAAAAGTAACGTTAATGACAAGAGAAATTATGCAGAAAATTAAAGACAAGAAAACCGAAGTTGAATAAGTCCAATGACCAACTATTTAACTACTTGAAGCAGTGCCGAAAATTAAACTATGAAAACTAAGAAAATCCGATGATATGCGATGGCCTCTTTTCTTCAAAACTCTGCGTAAAAACTCTAGAAGTGTGCTCCCTGCGGCTGCTCTCCAAAGATTGCCTATCTCCTCCAAAAACCTAGCTCTTGTCCACGCGACTCCTTTTTAAAATCTCCTCACGATCTTTTTTATTCCATCCACTTAAATCATCTTTAAATTTCAGCGGAAAACTTCTTAAAAGGGACCCCACAGAATCTTTGGCACTTTTGTTCTACTGGGATACCATCTTCTGGAAACTCTGCAGATTTAGAATTCTTGACCTTAGGCGTGCCCACGCCTAATCTTTGAATTTCGTCCAAATTGGGGATTTTCGAACTTCTTGCCATTTCTTTCCTCGTTTTGATCCTTTTTCGTCTTTACGGCATTGAAAACCATCTGTGGACATTTAACAATTAATTCTATCAATTTATGAACATAATTTCCACAAATCATCCACAATTAAGTCCAACAAATATGCATTATAATTGACTTAACATTTCTTTTTAGTCAAGGTTGTATTAAATCATTATGTGATCTTCTCATCTGCCCCGATCCAAGAATTGTGGTTGTGTGCTTAGAAGGGTTAGAAAACATCTTGAAGGTAGGGGAGGCTGACAAGAATTTAGGCAACAATGGGGATTTAAACCTTTATGCTCAAATGATTGTCGATGCTGAGGGCTTGGAGAAAATCGAAAATCTACAATCTCATGACAATATAGAGATTTATGAGAAGGCAGTGAAGATTCTTGAGACATATTGGTTAGAGGAAGAGGATGAGACAATGCCACCAGGGGATGCACCCCAATCTGAGTTCCGGTTTAGGAATGAGGTTCCTGTTGTTCCTTCCGGTGGATTCAATTTCTGCTGCTCACCTTAAGGAGCTCATGCCTGGCCTGACAGCAAAGGTTTTCCGCACATACGATGCATCAATCATCTTGGGTGGACAAGTAATTTCCATTCTGGGACCTCTTGGCTGCTCATAAATCAATTGGTTACTGCAGTATTGTATTTAAGATGGACATATAGATATTGCCTACTTTTGATCAGGACGACTGGATTATGAAATCAAGTAGTGTGCTGAGTTGGCAATTATATCCTTTTGATATTGATTGTTTCAGTAGTATCACAAGTGTTTTCTGATTTGCTGGCTGATGCTATATGGTCAAACATTCTGAACTATAAATTGCTTGGAATACCAACTTAAGTTCGAGTTTTTGAAAATGTTTTGTGTTTTATCTACATATTTGGTTTTCAATTTGTACATGTGCATATTATAGCGTAAAATGCTGCTATTATTTGTGCCTCATTCGGTTTTCCTGATTTTTTTAATGTTTTGTTTATCGTCCTTTATTCCTTTCTAATGTTCTTCACGGAACAGCAGCAATGGAGTTTCCAAAAACCTAAAAGTGCGATTAAACAAGAACACTCCTTGATGCAGAGCTTCACTTCGGAGATTGCTGCAACCCAAATGAACAAACAAGCCAGCAACGATTTTCAGTGTGATTATGGAAATCAGCAACAGCAATATCAGTCTGTTAGAGAGCAGAAAAGATCGGAAGATGGATACAATTGGAGAAAATATGGTCAAAAACGAGTCAAAGGAAGTGAAAATCCGAGAAGCTATTACAAGTGTACATATTCCAATTACCCAACAAAGAAGAAAGTCGAGAGGTCTTTAGATGGGCAAATTGCTGAAATAGTTTACAACGGCAGTCAATCATCCTCATCAACTTCCTCATCAACTTCTATAATGAATGAGATTCAAGATCAGTCATTTGCCTCTGGTGGTAGTGTTCATCACTAGGCCTTTCTCCGTGCAGCACTAACGAACAAACAGGGTTTGGCAAAGAGTAAGCCGAAGGATCCATCCAGGCGTCATATTGATATAAGAATGTATAATACAAGAAGTTTGATATATGTACTCATTTTGATAGTAATTACTGTGTTATGACATGTTTGCGAATTGCAATTAAATAATACATTGTTTGCAGGTATGAAATTCTTATGATGCATGAATAATTATTAAAATTAATGATATACTAAAAAATTGAAGAATTATTAGATAAATAAAATTTATAAATAATATTGAATAGATATTAAATAAATAAGATTAAAAAATTGTATTTTAAAAATAATTATTAAAATTAAAAATTATTAAATTAATATGATTTTCTAAAAATAGGAATAATAATAATAATAATAATAATAATAATAAAATGTCGCGGAAGACATTCCGTGACGTTTTTAGAAACGTCACGAAAGGCATTCTGCGACGTTTTTTTGAAAACGTCGCGGATTCTTGAACATTCTGCGACGTTTTAAAAACGTCACGAAATGTTAGACAATTCGCGACGTTTTTAAAAAACGTTGCGAAATGTTAGACAATTCGCGACGTTTTTAAAAAACGTCGCGAATTATCCAAACTTTTAGTGACATTTTTATAGACGTCGCGAATTGTCAATATTTTTTGTGATGTTTTACATAAAACGTCGCAGAAACCTTTTGCCTAAACGTCGCGAATTATCCAAACTTTTAGTGACGTTTTTATAGACGTCGCGAATTGTCAATATTTTTTGTGATGTTTTACATAAAACGTCGCAGAAATTTTTTGCCTACACTACATTTCGCAACGTTTTTTAAAACGTCGCAAAAGACATTCTGCGACGTTTTTCGACATTCTGTGACATTTTAAAAACGTAGCAAAATGTCTTATTTTCTTGTAGTGTTATCCAGTAGTAGTTGCATTCACTAATGATGCTTGTGTGGTGAAGGACAAGAGGACAGGGCAACAAGTAGCACAAGGGAGGTCAATCCAAGGTCTCTATCCGATGGATGATTGGTTGAAGAAGAAGAAACAAGGGCATGCCCAAGCAAACACAGCAACTGTAACAGCAAAACAACAAGAAGACTTCAAGACTTGGCATTATAAACTAGGACATCCCAGTAATAGAGTCTTACAGAATATACTACTTAACTACAACGTTGATATTGATTCCCAAAACTTCTTCGGTGAAGCATGTCAATTTGGAAAATCTAAGTTGTTGCCTTTTCCTAAATCTATGTCTCATGCTACTTCACCTCTTGAATTAGTGCATACCGATTTATAGGGACCATCACCAGTACATCCCATAGGTGGCTTTCGGTTTTACATACATTTCATAGATGATTACAGTCGGTATACCTGGATTTATCCATTAAACACAAGGGAGAAGCAGTCAATGCATTCAACCTCTTTCGTGCACAGATTGAGAACAAACTTGATACAAAAATCAAGACTATTCAATGTGATAATAGAGTTGAATATAAGCCATTTATTCTTATCACTCAAGCAAACAGAATAGAGATGTGCTATACATGTCCATACATGTCTGAACATTACGGTAGAGCTGAACGGAAGCACAGGCACATAGTGGAAATGGGTTTGACATTGCTAGCACAAGCACATCTACCTCTTACCTACTGGGTTGAGGCTTTCCAGACAACCGTATACCTTATAAACCGACTTCCTACCCCTGTCCTAAAAAACTGACTCCCTTATTTCGCCTCTTCAATAAGAAACCTGACTACCAAACTCTCCAACCTTTCGGGTGTGCATGTTACCCCTGCCTCAAACCATACAACACACATAAGTTTCAATATCACAGTCAGAAGTGTGTATATTTAGGTCCAGCATCTCAACAAAAAGGATTTAAATGTTTAAGCTAAACTAGCAGAATATATGTCTCTCGTCATGTAGTATTTGGCTCTTTGAGTTTTCCTTGCAGTACAGGCTTCCTAAACAGAAGAGCACAAATGCCTACCAATGACAGTGCCACTCCCATCCTGGTAGCTTTGCCTGTCGCAGAACACTCAAAAAGGGCTGGCTCAATGGCTATTCTTCAAACGGCTAGTGTAAGTTCATCAAGCCAAGCCACAAGCAGTCCTGAATTTGAATCATGGTCACCCAACTCAAGTCCACATGCTCTCACAAGTCCACATGCTCTAAGTCCAAATGTTGCGCCAATAGATGATGATATTGTCTCGGCTCAACAAGCACACGAGTCTATTTCAAGTAAGGCCAATGAATCAGATTTTCAACACAGTAGTGCAGCTCAAGAACCTGGATTACACCCCATGACTACTCGATCTCGGGCTGGTATATTCAAACCTAAACTTCCTTACGTTGGTCTTATTGAAAATAAAAACATAATCCATTTCTCTCAAGCTTTTGAACCCAAAAGCACAACAGAAGCTCTCTCTCTCCCTCACTGGAAGCAAGCCATGCTAAATGAATTTGACGCTCTACAAAGGAACAAAACATGGGTTCTTGTACCATACGATGGCACCCAGAAGCTCGTTGACTGCAAATGGGTCTTTAAGACCAAGTTCAAAGCAGATGGATCTCTTCTGAAGCACAAAGCACGACTCGTGGCAAAAGGATACCAACAAGCTCCTGAAGTAGATTACGGAGCAACCTTCAGTCCTGTGGTTAAAGCTACAACTATTCAAATTATGTTTACCATAGTTGTAACTTTCAACTGGGAAATAAAGCAATTGGACGTGAACAATGCATTCCTCAACGGCTACCTTCAAGAAGATGTCTATATGAAGCAACCAGAAAGCTTTTGTGATCCACAACGTCCGCAACACATATGTAAACTTGTGAAAGCAATCTGTGGACTCAAACAAGCACCTCGTGCTTGGTTTGATCGACTAAGATTTACTCTTCAGAAATAGGGTTTTCAAAATGCCAAAAGTGATATATCCTTATTCTATCTTTACACCGACAAACTTTTTGTGCTAGTTTTGGTCTATGTGGATGACATTTTGGTGACTTGTAATGACTCACATTAGCTTGAAGCTTTTGTTCATAAGCTTAATTCTAACTTTGCTTTGAAGGATTTGGGTCCTTTATATTATTTTCTAGGAGTTGAAGTTCAACGAGACAATGCTGGCATCTACTTGAATCAAGGGAAGTACAAATTAGATGTACTGAAGCGCTTCAACATGGCTAATTGTGCTGCTGTGCCGACTCCTATGGTAACTGGGTGAAAATTCTCAAGTCAAGATGGTCCTCTCATGATTGATCCTTCTCTTTACCGCAAAGCAATAGGGTCTCTTCAATACCTCACCACAACCACACCTGATATAGCTTTCTCGGTTAACAAACTGAGTCAGTTTATAACTCAACCCACTGAACACATTTTCCGGGTGTAAAACGGATCTTTAGATATCTGAAAGGCACACATCAGCTAAGCTTGCATATCAAACCAGTAAGGAGATATCAACTGGTAGCATTTATAGATGCAGACTGGGCAACTGATACAAATGATAGAAGATCTATAGCTGGAACTTGTATCTACTTAGGCGATAATCTGATTTCTTGGGCCTCTCGCAAGCAAATAGTCGTCTTAAGATCCAACGCTGAGTCAGAATATAGAACCTTGGCAGATGGTGCTGCTGAAATAAAATGGATTGTTTCGCTGTTAACAGAAATTGACATCAACCTAAAACAACTGTCGATGATGTGGTGTGATAATCTCAATGCCAAAGCTCTTGCGTCCAACCCTGTACAACATGCGAGAAGTAAACATATAGAAATTGATATTCACTTAATCCGCGAAAGGATCTTGAGAAAAGAAGTTGATGTTCATCATATACCATCCTCACTCCAAGTTACTGACACTTTGACAAAGGCTTTAACTCTCCCAAATTTTATGCGAAACAAAGGCTTTAATATAATATTAAACAAACTGAGACTAATGCACCATCCAGTTTGAAAGGGAATATTAGAATATAATATAATTGTACAATCATCGTCAATACTGATAATTGACAACTGTAAAATTTAAATAAACCATACACGTGTACGGTTGATGTTCTCCACTGTAACAGATTCAATTATTCTAAGTGTATTATATATCACATCGAGCACAACAGCAGAGGCGTGCTCTCCATTATTCATTCTCTCTCTGTTATATTGCTCTTCTCTCTTTCTTTACACACAGAATCCAATCATTCCTTGTAACTTTATAGCTGGGTTTTTTTGGGTTGCAATTGTGTGATCGGGAAATGGACGAAATGATCAAACCCAACAAGAACATCTTCATACTGTCCGGCCAGAGCAACATGGCGGGCCGCGGCGGCATGGTGAAAATATACGACCACCATCATTACCACAAGAAGTGGGACGGCGTCGTGCCACCGGAATGCCAACCCCACACCGACATTCTCCGGTTCTCCGCCAAGCTCGAGTGGGAACAAGCCCGCGCGCCGCTCCACTACGACATCGACGCGAAGAAGATGTGTGGAGTGGGTCCCGGAATGCCTTTCTCGAACAGGGCGAGGAAGGTCGGCGGAGTAGTGGGTCTTGTGCCGTGCGCGGTGGGTGGGACAGCCATCAAGGAGTGGGAGCGTGGGGAGGAGCTGTACGAGAACATGGTGAGGAGAGCTAAGGAGAGTGCGAAAGATGGAGGAGGACAGATAAAGTGTTTGTTGTGGTTCCAAGGAGAGAGCGATACTTCCAGTCTAAAAGACGCTGAAGCTTATCAAGAGAAGATGGTGAAGTTGGTACACGATGTTAGAGAGGATCTTGGGTTGCCTTCTCTTCCAATCATTCAGGTGAGTACCAAACAAATCCACAACCATAATTATGTTAATCATGCTTAGATCTATTGATGTTATGTTTATAGGTAGCAATTGCATCAGGAAACGAGTACATGGGTAAAGTGAGAGAAGCACAGCTTGGTATGAAATTGCCAAATGTGGTGTGCGTGGACGCAAAGGGACTGCAGCTGCAAGAGGACAATCTCCATCTGACCACTGAATCTCAGGTGAAGCTGGGACACATGTTGGCTGATGCATACCTCACTCACTTTTCATCACCATCATCATCCTCGAGTTTTTAAAGGTTCATTTCCTTGGTTTAAGTGGATGCGCTGGTCACGACTTTTAGGTCAGGTTCTAGGCGACTTCCTAATCTTAGATCTGATTTGATTAGGAATTCGGTCATCAACTTTAAATTTGACCATGCTGAATATATAGGTCCCAGTTGATTGCTTTTTTCTATCATTTAATTTGATTAGTGAATTATATTATATTACTCGTTAGAGATCTTTGGTAAAATTAATTATTTAGTATATAAATAAAATTAATTATTTAGTATTATTTATTTATATGTAAAATGACTTATGAAGATATAACTTTAAAAAATTATAAGGATATAAATATTATATATTTAATATTTTGATGAATATTCTTATAATAATTTAAATTTTAGATATTTAATTATACAAAAATTAAGTTTATAATTTTAATGATATGTTTGGTTCTAATGTTCTATTACCCATCTATTCTTAATTATTAGGAATTTTGTGAGAAGCATTAAAAGTTAAAACTTGTAGCAAGCAAAGGTAGAAAAACTTCACAGTGATAGGTGAAGAGAGAAAAACTTGTAACATAGATTATTTGTCTCATTTATTGTGAGTTTTAAGGTTTTAAAATATTATTTTATGATAAAAGATAAATAATTTTAAATATATTACTAATACTATAATAATGTTATCATTTTTTACAAGTGTAACTTATAAGTTTAAAACAAGAAATGAGTTATTGTCACGTTCTGCAATAAACCAAGTAACACTTGTAAACTGAGGGCAAAATGGTCATTGCCAAACAACTGAATTAGCTGTTTAGTCTAAAAGATTCTGTTCTAGAACTTTTCATAAAATAGTTGGTTGGGTTAACCAAACAACAAAACAACTTTTTAATATAGTCAAACTTTTAAAAATGAGTCAACTGGTTGAAAAATAATTGATAAACTGTTTACCAAACGAGGTTATAATCTCCACATAACACTTACAAATGTTTTGTCAATGTACCAAGTTTGGGCCTAGGTAATAATGGGCTAGGTTGCGGTCAAGCCCTAATGTTGCAATGAATCATTACCAATGTTTTATTGGGCTTGGTAATGGGTCAGGTTCAAATATGGGTGACAATGAATCAAGTCGAATCAGCTCCTTTTAGGTTCGAGCGTAGCTTGAAAATTCTTGTCCGAGCTTGAACTAGATTGGGCCTAAGTGGCCTAAAGTTTAGCCTAATTTGATTTTTATTTTGTAAAATTAAAAATGAAAAATAACATTGTTTTATTAGAAATAAAGTATCAATTCGAAATTAAAAATTAAAAAATCTAAATATAACCCTAATCTTCTTTTAAAACTGGATTAGTCTGTTGACTTCAAGCTAAACTGTGTTAGATCGGGCATATTTAAACTTATCACCCTCTCTTAGTTTTTACTTTTCAATGTGTATAAAGTCCTAAAAGGATCGTAAAAACTAGAAAGTCACAAATGCTTTTTCCTTTTTATATATGAAAGGTTTTAAAAAAGATATCAAAAACTAAAAAAAAGCATATTTTAAGTAAAAAGATTATCATTTAATTGTAAACTCTTATAAATGAGATTTAATAAAATATTTACGGACCCAAAGATTTATTACCACCAACATTTGTACGGTTGGTAGCCGTTATGTTATAGTAATCAGTGTGCCCACAACACAAATCCCAGTGTAGCACCGCTACCAAGGAAGGACCAAACCCAAGTCTTACACTCAACTCAAATCATCCTTTATCTTTTCAATAAAAAAATGAACCAAATAACTTTTCCAATGCATATATTAGAAGGATAACTATTAAAAAAAGATTTAATAAATACCATGGCATTTTTATTAGACAATGCTCTCTACTTTATACATAATTGTATTTTAACATAGTAAAAAGGACTTAATTGGTAATATGATCATCAATTAGGCCGTCAAAAATATGCGTTCGATTATCAGTCTGATCTAGAGCTGGTTCGATCAATTTGATTAAATATATATTTATAATTTAAGTATGACATAAAACTCGATTAAGTTAATTTAAACTCGTCGATTTCATAATATACCAAGTTAATTTGGCTAGGTTTAAATTAATTATCTCTAACTTTTTTTTTCTCTTTCGAAAGCTCTATATAAGAATTTTTTAAAATTTGAAATAATCAATTTTTAATGCCTTTGATTGCTTTTCTAGGCCCACAAAATGTCGAATTTTCTTGTAAAACAAGAAATAATTTGAATCTTTCACCTAACCCCACATTATACATTTCCACTGCGGCGAGAAATCAAAACTGAAATTTGCCAATATCACTCACCAACCCAAGGGTCCGGGTCCCATCACTTCACACACATTATGTCTTTGTAATTTACTTCGTTGCCGGTTTTCTGCACGCGCTTTTAGAGAGAGTTGTTTGAAATAAATAAATCATTTTTTAATAGGATATGATGATTAATAAGGTTTTCTTAAGATTCATGTATCTACCCAACGGGGACAAAATTCTTTTAACAGTATGTATTTAATAAAGAGTCCAATTTTGGAAAACCAAATCCTTTGCTAAGATTCTCCATACTTTTAATTTTTTAAAAATAATATGATATACATTAATTAACTAGATATTATTAATATATTATAGTAACTCAAATCTTAAACTTAATAAGAATTAATTAAATTTATTTTAAATTAATAAATTAAAATAAATTATTAATTTAATTCAGAAATTATAATTATAATAAATTATAAATTATAAATTATAAAATTTTTCAAAAAATGTTACCATTTTAATCACATATAATTATAAAGAACGGGCAACTCCATTTTCGCACTCCCACGCATCGTAACGCGCGTGAGACAGCTCCTTTCCATCTAAAACCCTCACCAAACCCCAAACCCAAAATATAAAACCAAAACCGAATCACTGGTAAAGCTCATCTCGCTCCCTCTCTCCCTCGTTTCCAGACGCACACTAGCAAAAGCTTACATTTTTGCTCTCCACCAACGCTGATATGGCCACAACAGGCGCCGCCATCAACCTTCGAACTCCATCTCTCAATAACAGACTTTCGTCCCTTTCTTTGTCAGCCACCAAGTTCTCAGCTTTCTCCGTGACTACCCGCAACACTCGCCGGAGGCCTCGCTTCATTGTCCTAGCCGCTTCTCTCGACGCAAAACCCACCGTCCTCGTTGCCGAGAAGCTCGGAGCAGCTGGGCTTGAGCTGCTTAAGGAGTTTGCTAATGTGGACTGTTCATATAACCTTAGTCCGGAGGAGCTGTGCACAAAGATCTCGCTTTGTGATGCTCTGATCGTGCGGAGTGGGACCAAAGTGAGCCGCGAGGTCTTTGAATCGGCTGGTGGCAGGTTGAAGGTTGTTGGTAGAGCTGGTGTTGGGATCGATAACGTGGATCTGGCCGCGGCGACGGAGCATGGATGCTTGGTGGTGAACGCGCCGACTGCAAATACCGTTGCGGCGGCGGAGCATGGGATCGCACTTCTTGCGGCCATGGCAAGGAATATTGCTCAAGCCGATGCATCTGTTAAGGCTGGTTAGTGGGGTGTTTACTTTGGTTTTTTTTTTTTTTTTTGGCTAGTTATTGCATGTTTTTGGTTATCTTGAATGCGTTTTGTTGCATGGTTCTGTTTTTGTGATCGTTGTTTTAGGAAATACGGTTGGATCTGAGTTGGAAAAAGGTTAAAAATTTAAAGAAGAATTCAATTCCATATCCGGACGTAAGTTGCAGTGTATTTGGAAGCTAGGATTTGAAACGTAAATTGATTGGAAAATTTCCATAAAAATTCTGCGGATCAGTTGGGTCAAAGCATGTTTCTGAGCTTAAAAGACATCTACATATGTTGTTGGTTGTCTCATCTTTAAACTGTTTTCTTGCGGGTGCTTTTTTTTATGTGAAGACAGAGTGACTCACGAGGACTTGGAATTTCTTATGTAATATCTAAGTAAAAGGGTATGGGAAGGCATGTACGACTTAGTTCCTTTACGATGCTGATATTCAGGGGACGTCCAAATTGATATTGTTCAGGAAATATTTCGACAATTTCTCGAAATCTTACGGGTTCTCAGTTGGTCCAAATTATTAGGTTGTGGCCAGTTGGGAAACTTAGCAGCTTAGTTCTCGTGATCTCACTGGATACTCTGTTAAAATGCTTCTGAATATTGTGCCGGTATAGTTACTGCAATTGATCTAGATTCAAGTGCATGCTTTTCCATATTATTTATACTACTACAATTTTCTGTTATGTCAAAGTAGAGTTTATGGAAGAAATTGGCTTACTAGCATATCTACTTCTATTTTTGAGTGATCCAGGAAAATGGCAAAGGAACAAATATGTAGGTGTCTCACTTGTTGGGAAAACGCTTGCTGTGATGGGCTTTGGAAAGGTTGGATCTGAAGTTGCCAGACGAGCGAAGGGACTTGGCATGCATGTGATTGCACACGATCCATACGCCGCTGCTGACCGAGCTCGTGCCATTGGTGTTGAACTTGTGGGCTTTGATGAAGCCATATCAACGGCTGATTTTATCTCCTTGCACATGCCACTTACTCCAGCAACATCCAAAATTCTCAATGATGAAACTTTTGCTAAGATGAAGAAAGGAGTTCGAATTGTCAATGTTGCTCGTGGAGGGGTGATTGATGAAGATGCTTTGGTTAGGGCATTGGATGCTGGAATTGTTGCTCAGGCAGCTCTTGATGTTTTCACACAGGAGCCTCCAGAGAAGGACAGCAAATTGGTGCAGCATGAGAATGTTACGGCAACTCCTCATCTTGGTGCTAGCACAGTGGAAGCTCAGGTTTGTTAACCATTTGGTCGTGGCTCAATCTTCAAATATTGCTCAGTCATGCAAGTCATGGTATGCTATGGCATTTGGGTTTTGTATGCAGGAAGGTGTGGCTATAGAAATAGCTGAAGCTGTTGTTGGGGCCTTGAGAGGAGAGCTTGCTGCAACTGCAGTCAATGCACCTATGGTTCCTGCTGAGGTATATCACCTTTCTGTTATTGTTTTTGACCTTGTTAGGGAGGTTTGGTTTTGCTATAGATTATTGAGGATTTTAATGCTTTTGTTGTTGGTGTTGTTATTTCTCCATCTCAGGTTCTAACAGAGTTGAAACCATTTGTTGTTCTTGCTGAGAAACTTGGGAGACTTGCTGTCCAGCTGGTAGCTGGCGGTAGTGGTGTGAAATCTGTTAAAGTAACTTATGCTTCTGCCAGAGCTCCTGATGACCTTGACACCAGGGTGCTCCGTGCCATGATCACCAAGGGGCTGATTGAGCCTATATCCAGTGTTTTCGTGAACTTGGTTAATGCTGACTTCACTGCCAAACAGAGAGGCGTGCGGATAACTGAAGAACGTATCACTCTAGATGGTTCTCCAGAGAATGCACTCGAGTTTATCCAAGTCCAGATTGCCAATGTTGAATCCAAGTTTGCTAGCGCCATATCGGAGACAGGTGAGATAAAAGTTGAGGGACGTGTGAAGGATGGTATTCCCCACTTGACCAAGGTTGGATCTTTTGAGGTTGATGTGAGCTTGGAAGGTAGCATCATACTCTGCAGACAGGTTGATCAACCAGGTATGATAGGCAAGGTGGGGAGCATTTTGGCAGAAGAGAATGTGAATGTCAGCTTCATGAGCGTTGGAAGGATAGCCCCACGAAAGCAAGCTGTCATGGCAATTGGAGTTGATGAACCGCCTAGCAAGGAGAGTTTGAAAAAGATTGGTGGCATCCCAGCCATTGAAGAGTTCATTTTCCTCAAGTTGTAATGGCGGCCTTGGTCATTGGGTTATGTTTGCCTTTTATTCTATATTTTGTCATTTTTGGGTGGGAATCACAGTTCAAAATATCATCTGCCATTTTTGGTTGTTTCTGGTAGCTTTGGAGGTGAAAAGAAATAATTCAGCTTCAAGATTATGTACTTTCTTCAGGTTTTATTGTCTGTAGTTCAATTTTCATTTTAGCACGTTGTTTGAGAATCTGCCTTTTAATATGGGCAATCGGTTTTGGATAAAGCTTTTGTTCAAGTTCCATGTGCCTAGCCCTCTCGTCATGAACAGAAAGTAATCTTAGCAGATGACTTAACCATAGATATGGAGTATATACCACCCACCTGGACATTAGAGAATGAAAACATTTTGTCATGGGTACTGGAATCAGGGGCCATTAAGTCAAAACAATGTTTCAGTGAATTATGAAGTCATTAAAGCCAGGGTCTTGCAAGATAAAACTGCGAAAGACAAAAGCTTTTGGCCGGGACTCACGCCCAATCTAGAGGCAAAATTGTACTTTTACTACGTCGCCGGATAACACAAACATAGCGAGCTAAATTGTACAGATCCTCTCTTGTACCGCAGATTAAAAGACCCTAAGAGGAATAACAAGGTGCTCCAACCAGGATCAAACAGCATTTGTAGGTGGTCTCCAAGGCATGGTTTTGTGTGATCAAACGTTGCAAAATGAGTTTCGAGAAAGTTTTAACACAAGTAAGACGTTGGTTTTGTTCAGGCCATAATTTCCATCCAAAAGAACCGGGGGTCCATCCAGAACAAAAAGACCAACGTGTCATTTTGTGCCTCTCACATGTATCCTCGTCATCTCTCAGAGCTCTACCACTTTTGGATAATGGATTACGTTTAATTGCTGCGGTGCCTTACAGTCTTTTGCCCTCTAGTTTACAGCAACAACAGAATGGCGGTAGCTCAAGTCTCTGCTTCTCTCTCCCTCTCCACTCGCGGTATCTCTCTCTCTCTTTCTATCTCTCTCTGTATGTTAGTTTTCTGTAAATTTGTATTCTTTTCCCTTGATTGTCTATATCCTGTTTCAGATGTTTGTTCCATTATCCCAGCAAGGAATTGCTCCATTTCTCGGTTGCCCACTTCGCGTTTAGCCCGGAAAGGAACAACCTTTGCTTCTGGTTGTCCGCTTTGTAAGAATATCTACTCGTTTAATGCCTCTCATGCTCGCTCTGTATCTGTCTATGCTTGGGAGGAATAGTATGTATAGAGTCGGGATACAATTTTTATATACCTTGCCCAGTAGCTCAAAGTTTTAGGTTGAATAATTCTTGACATTATTGAATGTGTAGAAGCTCAAACTAATACTCTTTCTTACCCCTCTGAGGCCCTATCTTGAAGTTGCAATTATGGGAAAAGATTGCTATTTCTTGGATGCAATCCAGCACAAGAACTGTGATGCCAACGAGTGCTTAAGAAACCAAGAAATTCTCTGTGACCCACTTGCAATCAAGTGTAGAAGGCCTAAGCTTGGGTACTCTAATGGTTACTAGATGAAATATAGCTTTATCCCGTGTGTCCTATATGTTGGCTTATAGAGTCTAAGAAGTTTATGAAGGAAGAAATCTTTGAACACTAGCAATCTTGCATATGACTTTCCTGATATTCTTTTGTTTTTCATCCCCGGTGATTATTTAACCTGAAGGACTATTGTTAATGTCCGAGTGTTTTGGAGTTTGTTACAAGTTAACACTTGAGAGCTAATGCTTGCTATTATTTGCAGTGATATCAAGAACATCTTATCAGAGGAAGCACGCAAGCAGTACATTAGTCTCTATAAGATGCGAGCAGAGTACCCAGAAGAGCAACAGTTTGGATGTTTGGCTAGGACGGTTTGCTATGGTTGGCTTTGCTGTAGCTATTACTGTTGAAATAGCAACTGGCAAGGGCCTTCTGGAGGTATGGTGTGTTTTACTGGTGTTTCTATGTCTGGTTTTAGCAATCACTAAATTCAATTCCAAACTTAACTGTTTGGTTGTTTTGGTCACTCACGGTTATGTGGGTTGATGCTATTTCCCATATGATTAATTCGTTGTTGCATTCCCAGATTCATCTTGGAAGTTTGACAGAAAACATCTGAGCTTGGCTTGATACTAACCATTAGTAAAATGCATATGCAAAGGCAATAGACATGCATTGGAATAACTATATCTTTTGTCCTCTAATTTTAAGGTTTTTCCTATTTAAGTTCAACGTAATAAGGTTTCGGTTGCAGTTTTTATTTTAATGTTTCCACTCACTCCAGTATTTAAGTCAATCTGAAGTTAGACACTTAAATCGTATATGAACATGTCTTCTTATTTGGGTCCATTTAGTTACTGTAAAAAATTAAAAACCGTAAAAGAATGATCCTTTCAACTCAAGGGTACCGTGTACCTCATCTCTGTTGTTTCATTTTCTTTTCAATCTCAATCACCTCACTTTTTTCACAAAGATGGCTTCCTTTACTCTTATTTCTTCTCAACCCAAGTCTTTGTTTAACAACACCCCTCTCTCTGTAATACCATCTACTTCTCCCTCAACAACGAATTTCCTATTTGTGTTTGTCTCCAAAAGGGCATTTTTTTGGATCTGAAGTTCCTGTTCTTCTTGGAATTGCCAAAATGACCATGAAGACTGCTACTGTTGTGGCGGCCATGAGGGTGATAAACGCCAAAAAAGAGTACCTTGATGAGGCAAAGGTTTTGTTGGGGTGATGAGGTTTGTGGTTACGAAGTTGCATACAAGAAAGCAGGCGAAGTAGGGAGAGGAGGTTAAGCAACTAGAAGAAATGGGAGCCTATTGTTGATGGGTACTTGAGGTTTTTAGTTTATAACAAGTTGGTTTATTATACTCTTGAAGAGATTGTTCAAAGGGCGACATGATTCTTTTGTTGTTTTTAATTGTGTCTAGATGGACCCAAATACAAAAATGACTTCTTTGAGTGTGTTACTTGATGTTCTGTTAATAAAAATTGATGAAAATACTTGATTAAATGGAAACATTGAAATGAAGATCAATGTGATTGTCATTGTTATAATATTATAGGAACCCAGTGAAACATTTTCTGGGGCCTTGGAATCGTCACTCAAAGTTTGTCTCACTTTAATCAACAGTTTTTCTTCTGTTATTGGTCTATAAATTTACCATTGCTTGTCCTTTTACCTCTGAACCTAACCCTTTTCTTGCACATATCCTATTAGTATCCAATGTTAAGCACTATCCTCAAATCTATTCTCCTTTTGTTGTTGCAGAATTTTGGTCTCACCAGCCCCTTGCCCACCGTGGCATTGGCAGTGACGGGACTAGTGGGCATTCTAACAGCTGTATTTATCTTCCAATCGGCCTCTAAGAGCTGACTTGTGATTCTGTTTTGATGGTTGTAATGTTTGTGATTTAGTAATCACTTTTTTTGTTAATCCCAATTCCGTCTTTGATGTCAATATAAACAGTACCTCAAGCATGGAAACGCGATGGAAATTTTAATCTATGTGCAGCTTTTCTTTAACTTTTGGCCATGGAGTTTTGCTGCTCAAGTCATACCGTGAATGTCCTTCATTCGTTCTGACTAAGCTTCAGAATGGATTCGATCATCTCCTTCGGGGCACTGGGGACTTGCACAATTTCATTATTGTCTTATCAGGACCATCATGGATGAAAACATTATAACGAGTACTTATTGGAGATCTTCTTCAAGTCAACTCTTACAGTAAAGTCCTATATATTCTTTTCCTGATGTTCTAACTTCCACCCAATCAAACATATTACATGAGTGCTTTCTTCGATAAATGGCAACAACTTCAGATAGAAATTTCAGAGCAAGACAAATAATCTCCGTCCATTGCTATTATAGAATCTATTCTCTGCCGTCTCCATGCAGAAATGCTCGTCCGCTATGTACCATAGAGCAGAAAGATTCTGTTTTTTGTGCCTTATCTTCATAAAATTCTGTTCTTTATGTTGATAATGATCAGTTTTTCTTTTAAGCTTCTTCTCTAGACATAGGATCTCTTCTTTGCCTGTGAGGGTTTGTCTCTCTCCTTGCAAATTTCCTCTGTTTTCTTCACCAGTTTGCGTTATGGGTTTGATTAATGGTGTAATGAGCAAAACCATATCCAGAATTGCAAAGAGGTTCCTTCCCAAGAATAAAGTCAGGATTATAATGGTGGGACTTGATGCATCCGGCAAGACAACCATTTTGTACAAGTTAAAGCTTGGAGAAGTTGTTACTAGCCTTTCAACGATTGGTATTTAACCTACAAAACCTCTTTCTTGATGAAACCATCTCCGTCAAGACCTCTATCTTCTGCAGATGAGAAAGATTCAAACATCAATCTTCTTTGTTTACACTGCTGAAGCTTAAACTCGTCCTGTAATTGATTTCTTGTGGCAGGCTTCAACGTGGAGACAGTGGAATACAAGAGCGTGAGTTTCAGTGTTTGGGATATCGGAGGACAACACAAGGTACAAACTGATCCTAGAGATAGGCTAACATGATTCCTGACGAAAATGTATTGTTTCCCAGGGAAATGTTATTGGAAAATATACGCAAAATCAAATCTAAGCGCATACAATCAAAAATACAACCAAAATTAGCTGCAAAGGCATAAATCAACAAATGTGAAAAAGGTGAACCTTCCTGGAGCTAATAAATGGGAAATGGAGATACAAGACAGGCCTTTTCTTTTTCAAGCAATTGTATATGTAGAGAAAAGTTATTGATGAGAAAAGCTTTCAACTTGTTGGATTACAGATTCGTCCTTTGTGGAAACATTACTTTCAAAACGCAGCAGGGATCGTTTTTGTGGTGGACAGTAATGACAGAGAGAGAATATCAGAAGCCCGCAATGAACTGCATCGGATTCTAAGCGATGTACGTGAGCTCTGTTAGAATAAAGTTCTTGCTTTCTTAGCATTGATAGAAGCACAAACCCTTTTCTTGGAGGCATAGGATTCGATTACTGAACTTTGAAAAAATCAATCTTATACTAAGATGATCAACCTTACCTGTAGAGTGAATTGAGGGATGCAACATTACTTGTGTTTGCCAACAAGCAGGACTTTGAAAGTGCCATGTCCGTGTCCCAGGTTGCTGATAAACTTGGGCTGCATGCTCTTCGGCACCGTAGCTGGTATGCAAGAGCCTGTTGCTTGAAAACTCTAATTTACCAAGCATTGTTGAGAGTTCAGAGACTCTCTCCTTTCAACTAACGTGGGAAGAGGGCTAAATATTATGAACTATCTTTTACAGGTACATCCAAGGTTCATCAGCCATATCTGGACAAGGACTGTATGAAGGTCTAGAGTGGCTATCCAACAATGTTTCCTACAATGCAGCATAATACAAAATCGAAAATCCCCTCACGGCATTGTAGTTTATAGATAATGACAAGATACGGTGTTCAACCGAAATTTTCGTTTGTCTGTAGGAAAACCGAAAACCGAAAACCGAAAACCCACCCCATGTTTTTCAAGTTTAAATGGATCATGCAAGCTAAAACACACGTGTGAATCTCTTGCAATATTTACATATGTTCCAAAATCTGTGGAACAAAATTCAACTTTGACTCGGTCCGATTTAACAGAACTTGGAGCAGAACAAAGGGTATATCCCAATACTTTTTTCTTAACAATAAATTACATTAGTTAATGTGATTCTATTTCTTACAAAATACTTAAAATCAATTAATCATATTGCCTTTTATAGAAATAAGACGCATATAATAACATTTTGAATCCTAAAGTGCTTTCAAATTAAATTTGGCAACTTTATTAAATTGTATAATTTTAGAATTAATTATAAAAATTTCAAACTTTGTTCAATTTTACAATTATAACCTGAACTTTAAAAAGTGATGCTAAAATGCTCAAACTTTCAATTTTTCAATTATATATATGTCAGCAATGATTAACAAAATAAATGATTATTAATAATACGACGTCGTTTTTAAAATGACCTAAATCTAAAGCTTTTATAGTTTTCGTAAACATGATAAGTCACGTCGGTAACCTTAACATAAAAACAAATGTTAGATTAAAATTAAAAATTGAAAGTTTGAACATTTAATTTTATTCTTACTTTTAAAATTTAGATTATAATTATAAAATTGAACAAGTTGACATTTTTAATTAATGGTAATTTTATACAACTAGAAAATCCTTAAAGCAATATATTACCTTTTTTTTCTCAGATTACAAAATTACTACAAAGATTCTCAGCTCATCCTTCCCAATTAAGGATATTGTTATCGACTTTGATATTTATTTTACTATTGATCCAGCTAAGGATTTATGTTAATGGTCTTCAATGGATACAATATTTCAAACTATTTATAAAATATCCTAACATTTTCCTAAAGCAATTAACTTCGCTATTCAAGTGAAAACTTATAATCGATTGTTGTGTTCAATCTTATTTTTACTTCCTCAAATAACATTTTGTCCACTTTGGTCAGAATCTCAATCTAAAGATATACAATAACTAAAAGATGTGGTAAATAAGCATCTCTTAAGATTCCCCGACGAAAAGCAAATACTGCAAATAGGTGTTAGTGATAAATACTGGGGAGCAATTCTTTTAAAAGAATGTACATGAGGGGTTGCTTTAGGTAATAAAAAATGCATTATCAATCTCTAAATAAAGAGGTTTTAGTTGTAAAAGGAGGAATAGATAAACGGGACAAGATCCTCTGTCTAATATTATCTTATTTTATTTTGTCTCATAAAATCTTAGCTTTTTATTTTGCGGGATCTACGTAGGATTCATGCAGGACCTATATAGGACCCACATAAATAAATGACCAAGATTTATTGGACACAATAAGACACTATAATATTGGACAGGAAATCTGAACTCTAAAAAAACTTGTATCCTACCTGGTAGGATATATCGTCAACAAAAATAACAATTAACAAGACGTTTGATTTCGTTTTTATTTTATGCTGTTATGTTGTTATTTTTTGTTTTAGTCAAATATAGTTATGTTTTTATCATTGATAATAATTACATGTTATATAAAATTTCAAGACAAATTATTTTAATTAAACAAAGTTATTTTAACCTCTTATATAATATTTATCAACAAATTATTAATAAAATTATTTTATTATATTAAAATAAATAATTTAAAATTAAATTTTTGTTTATAATTTAATATTTATTTTAAATATTTTAATTATTAAATCAATTTTAATTGAAATTTATATATTTTAAATTTAATTATATTTATTAATAATTAATAAATTAAATTTGTTTAATTCAATTGCAAAAACTAAATTAAATTATTTATAATCCTTATTAATAGTTAATTTTAATTAATTAAATATATAATATTAAATTAAATTATTCATACTTCTTATTAAATATTAACATATTAAATAATTATATAACCGATCTACCGTTTATAGAATCATGTTATAAATATGAATTTCACTTCAGATGCTTTATACATGATAGCAGACATAACTCATAAACAAACTATGATCATACAAATCCTGAAGCTACTACCACAGATGAAGCTTAAAAAACTAATGCCTACAGAGCGGATTACAAATTACTAAAAGATGTTCCATGCCCCTGGTCGACACTCGATGCACACTACTACTCCTCCTATCATTAAGACCAAAAAAATATAAACAAAAAATTACTTTTATAGTTTTTATATTTTTTTATAAACTGATGAATCAAAACAAAAACAAAAACAAAATAAAATTCAAATAAACAAGTTTTTTTAATCAAATTTGAAAACAAAATTAAAAATTAAAATATAAATATAAATAAGCAGGCCCAAAGTTAAAATTCCTCTAACATGCAGAATCTGGAAGGGTTTAATAATATGCAACCTTACCCTTGATAATAATAATATACTAAATTAAGCTAGATGGATACAAAAAGTGTAGGGTAAATGCCTAATAGACGTACCACCTAATAGAATATCATTTTTTTAGCTAAAATGAGTATGTCATCTATTTCAAAGATACTCTAGTTTAAACCAATGTTTTAAAACCAGATCGATATTGAACTGGTCAAAGAAAATATTTAAATTTTAAAGGTTCAACCAAGAGTGAACCACTATAAAATCGATATATAATAAATAAGAAGTAAAACTTATAAGAATAAGTAAAATAAAATATCTTATTGAAATAAAAATACACCAATGTCTATTATTATATAATGAACTAATAATAACTAAATATGAGTATAATATAAAACTTAAAATAACAATAAAAATTAAAATTGTATTTCGAAGGAGATTGTATGTCATCATCGTCAAAAGCTCCAAATTCTCTAACGTTATTTAAATATTTATAAATTACGTTTCATTTAAAGTATTTGCATCAACTTCTTTCACGCATTAAAATAAATTACAAATTAGTAATGTATGAAATTATTTTCAATTGTAAACTTGTAATACAATATACTTTTAACTTAAATATGATCAAAATAAGATATGAACTAACCATCGGTAGATGTTTTAATTCATTCATTGTGACAAATACATTTTCTTCATAAATCGTTTTTCAAGTTCATCATAATCAAGATCAGCGATTGTTCTTCTTCTTCAATTCAAAAATCAATATGTTTAATACAACCAATATCAACTGGATCATATGTTCTTTTCTTACTAAGCGTTCGAATATATAATAAAGAAATTATAAAGTCAATAATAAAATAAAATTATTGAAATAAAAAAGTATAAAATACATGTTCTTCATTATCAGATTATAAGTAACATAAACAAGGTTATTAAGTTTTTGATGTTCCAAACGATTTCGTTTCTTTATATGAATATATTTAAAAACACTCTAATTACGTTCGCAACCTGATGCAGAAGCTGTTTTACTGAGTAACCTAATAACGAGTTTTTCTCAATGTTAGAACTCATCTGTATTTTAAATTAATAGTTATGATAAAGATATATATTATTAATAAGTAACTAATGAATTAAAAATATAAAACTTACTTGGTTGCATTTTTTCATCATAAGTTCTCTCTTTGCCAATGATCTAGTAAAACCCTCATAACTTTCACGATATAATTTAATTTCATTTATCGCTTGTGATTGTTCTTCAATAAAGAAAATATCTTTGCGTTCAATTACAACAAACAAACCGCTCATAATATTAATTATACGTGCTTTTCTACTATATAAGCAATAAGGATTGTGAAAATAAGCTGCTAAGTGGATCCTTTGAGTAAGATGCTTATCTCATCGTTGATCAATAATATCTATATAAGGCTTGTACAATTTCTCCTTTCTTTTAACAATATTTATAACTGTTTTGTGAAGTTTATAAATATCATCATATATATACCCCAAAGACGGCTTCCCATCTGAGTTAACAATCCTCAACAGCCTTATAAGCATAGCCATAATTTTCACAATGATCAAGCAAGCATCCCAAAATTTATTATCTAGAATAATAGCACAAACTTCTTTTCCTTTTTCACTCTTTGATAATTTATGACTTGAAAAGTGTTTACTTGTTACTAAATTTTGAAGTAATTGCTAATGTTCATAAATACTTTTTAAAGTAATAAATGTAGTTGCAAACATGGTAGCAACGGGACGCATGATCTCAACCTAATCTTCTTGCTTTCTTAACCAAGACAAAAAATGTGACATGATTATACACAAAAATTGTAATCTTAGATGCGCGTGAAGGAAGATTGGAAATCTGATTCATGCCACTAGTATCTTTTAAAATAAGATTTATACAATGAGCAACGCATAGAGACTAATAAATATACCCATACTTTGATTGTAATAAGTACCCAGCTAATACATAATTAGCAGCATTGTTTGTAACTCTAACCCACTCGACAATTCAGAGAATAATTCATATAAAACATTAACACTTTTTACCATGTCAGAAGCATCAACAGACTTGATAAAAGTTATTCCAATATTACAATAAACTAAGAAATTAATTAAGGTTCTTTGTGTAACGCCCCAAATTAGGGGTTAGCATATGAAGCAAATGTAGTCCGATTTATGTTATGTCTCTTTGACATTTTGGCATGCATTCATGCATTTTTGGTACATTGGTTTAATGACACTTGGATTGATTGATTTGTATTAAGATAATTTTAGTAATTTTGGATACTTGATGATTTTAGAAATTGTTGGTGACGTATTTAGTATTTTTTGAACAATTATTTGGAAGTCATTATTTTATGACGGAATTTTTGGTGAATTTTTGGAAGCTGTCTGGGAATTCTGGGTATTTGTTTGTTCTAAGAATTCATAAGTGTATTTTTTAGTAATTAACTATTCATCTGAATAGTACTAGTGGATGAATATATAAGGGTTGATTAATTATTTTGAGACAGAACCGATAGCATTCATCGGTGTTGTTCCGCAGCTCTGTCAGTCTGATTTCGATCTGCTTTTCTGCTGCAGATCACGAGGTTAGTCCTTTTGATAATGAATCTATGGTTTGTTCTTGTCTTTTTTAAAGATAGTCGGATGAGATCTGATATTGGTAAAAGAAATTTTTAGATCTATAATATTTGACGATTTGGATGCTTCTGATAGGTTAGATTTGTTAAATAGGTTAGTTTTTTAAGTGATGATGCTAAAAGAATTGAGAAGAATTGAGCAGAAAAGAAAGAAAAGTGAAAAAAAAGTAAAAGAAAAGAAGAAAATTTCGGAAGTCGAAGAAGATGATGAACAGTCACGATGAATAGTGAATAGTGAGCGATGAGCGAAGCGAGATCCGTGACGTATTTGTGAACAGTAATAATACGTATTTGTGAATAGTCATACGTATTGTTGAACAGTGGAAGAATCCCGAAAATTTGCATGAACATGCATCATACTCATTTATCATACAGTAATTATGCACAATCATAATTTGTATCTGTGTTCCCTATTATAGAGGAACGACCATTGCCAGATATTCTTGGGACTTCGAGGCAATAAATAGTAAGGACGATTTAAGGTCGATGTCGGGACTTTCAAGAATGTCAATAATTTCAGTAAGTAATACCGGTAATTTCTGTAAGTCATTTCAGTAAGTATATCGGTAATAAGTAAGAGACCCGAGACGGTCTCACTTTGATTTGTTCTGTACTGAATTGTGTACTGGTCCGGACAATGAATGTCCGCGTGCTCATATGTCTTTATCTTGATTGTGTCTTTGTTCGGATAATGAACGTCCGAGGATATTGTTGCATGATTATTTTATTGGAAGTGCTAATTTATTGCACATGAAATGTCTGGAATGATTTGTTCTATCCGAGTTGTGGGTAAATAGGCATGCCTAGAAGGGTCTGCAGTTGCTCATGTGACACTTCGGTGTCGAGACTTCGGTTTTCTTGTGACACTTCGGTGTCGAGACTTCGGTCTCTCTATATAAGTCCGTTACCACTTCTATTCATGGACTTCGATTTGTTTTAACTGCTCAAGTGCATTTTGCCTGATTATTAATCTCTGAATGCATGCTGCTATTGTTATTGTGAAAAGACATCGGTTAATTTAGATAAATGATTACTCACTAAGCTATATGCTTAGCACGGTGGATTTGCCCCGTGTAGGTTCAGAGCGAAGAGTTTAAAGACTGGGACGAGTCAACTGCAGTGGCCAAAAGAGTCTGAGTTTTTTGTTGCGCGAAAATGTATTTTGTTTGGTTTGTTTGGGCCTGTAAATATTCTTTCGATTTGTTTCTGAAATTATGAGATGTATTATCTGTGTGTTACGTTTAGTTTTTAAAAATGCATGTGTGAAACGTTTTGATTTGTTTGTCCTGTCTTGGGTGGCATCCACATATCCTCCCAGGGGGTATTTGGGTGTGACATCTTTTGGTATCAGAGCATGGTTTAGGCGATTCTGGTTTAACCAGCGCTTAACTATTGCTTGTACTTGAATAGAAGAGTTGTGTCTTGCCTAATGCGGTTTGTCCCATATTTTGGTTCTAGAATGTCCGTATGAAAAGATTCATAAGACTGTTGATGAGGTAGTTGAGAATTTGTGATTCTGGATAAGATTATAAGAATGGGTTCGATATTAGAATGTCATGATGGTTACATGTCGTAAGTGTCTGAATTGATGCGATTCAGACATGGGAAGTTGAATAGACTGTTGAACGTGCATGTACACATGCTTCTTATGGTTAGACGGAGTTAGGTCTGTAATGAATTCTATGTCAGTATGTTCAAGAAGTACGAGTTTGATTTTCGATGTGTATTTTTAGCTCAGGAAGCTAAGATGTCAAA
Organism: Erythroxylum novogranatense; assembly: GCA_029891385.1. NCBI lineage: Eukaryota > Viridiplantae > Streptophyta > Magnoliopsida > Malpighiales > Erythroxylaceae > Erythroxylum > Erythroxylum novogranatense. The sequence goes on from CM057227.1 coordinate 104,707,278, forward strand.
TAAACAAATAATGAGGTAATGCATTTGTATTGGTGAATGCATTGGGTATTGAGATTCGATTATGATGAGATTATTGGATTAAGACTTATTGACGTGTTCGGTATAGCATTGCGTTGTTTGCTGATGTTGGATTCCGGATGGGAGGTCCGATGATTCTGGTTATTGTGTGAGCATTATAGAAGTGCGTTTGATCATTGCAGATTTTTGGGCTGGATAAAATACAGCCGTTATGCTGCCCGATTTTCGGGAAAAGAAAAAAAATGGCAAAGTTAAAATAAGAATACTAGTTTGAAAGTGTGATTCTTAAGATCAATTTTGGTGCATTTTGAGATATTGGCAAATTTGTGGCAAAAGATTGGAATGGTTCAGTTTCTAGAATTTTATTCTGACTTGCGTGAATGTATACTTATGGAAGACGAAATAAATGACAATCGAAAGATGAGATAGAAATAAGGAACGATTAAAAGAGAAGTTTTGTCCAAGATCACTTGAGAACAAATGTTGATAAGTGAACTTGGGTGAAATCATTCATGTTTTGCAGGAATGAAGAGAAAAAAATTGTATGCATAGAGACAAATGATGTCGCGTGAGGTGATTAGTTGATACCTGATTTGAAACTTACTGCCATAGCTTTGAAAGCTTGGAGACACTGTAGGTGTAGTGACACATGTCGGATAGTTTGCGGTATTGAAAGAATTGAATACGATACGGAGTCAATGAATAAAAGAACAGAAGGTTTATGAATTGTTGGAATGAGTACTATCTGATGCGTTTGTGTGTATCGATCTTTGTATAGAAGACACATGAGTTAATCAGTATTACCTTTGTAGCGATGTGAATGTAATGTGTTCGGAGGGAGATGCATGTGATTGTATGTCAGGAAATTGGTGGAATAAGGTGACGAGTTATATGATCGATCATGAGATGATATCTGATATTAGATTTCTTTGATCACATTGTTGCGTGATTTTACAAGAGGGAATACGTGAAAGATGAGATTAATGATCGCAAGATATGAATTGAACCTTTGATGATGGTGGTATGATTATGTAACTTTGTGAAGAAACCTTGGTTTTGTGGCTATAGTGCTTTGCTATGATATTTGGTGGTATTAGATGATATTGGCGTTATTGATTCCGAAAGTGAAAGTAAAACATTTATTTTTCCCTTATGAAAAAAAATTACATGCCTTGCTCAGAAGGATCATAGGAAATGCTAAGAAGAAAAAAAAGTGCGAGCTTCATTTAGCTCTACACTAACACTAAGAACGAGAGAAAGATACATAATGATAAGAATTACACAAAAGCATGCGATAGCGGATAACATTTTGAAATTTGGTTAGAAGAAATTTTGAGGTAGGTAAGAAAGAAAGAATGTGGAGGGATGAAGTAATGAGGAACGAATGGTCTCTATTTATAGAACATTTTTGTACCGTTAACTAGCCGTTTATGACCGTTCTCTAGCCGTTACTAGCCGTTTTTTTTAGTTAACCGTTACATGACCGTTACATACTAACCGTTACCTCAGTATCCGCAATTCTTCGGATCAGATCTGAATTTCGAGGACGAAATTCCTTAAGGAGGGAAGAATTGTAACGCCCCAAATTAGGGGTTAGCATATGAAGCAAATGTAGTCCGATTTATGTTATGTCTCTTTGACATTTTGGCATGCATTCATGGCATTTTCCGGGTATATTGGTTTAATAACACTTCGGATTGATTCGGACTGTATTAAGATAATTTTAGTAATTTTTGGATACTTCGATGATTTTTAGAAATTGTTGGTGACGTATTTAGTATTTTTTGAACAATTATTTGAAAGTCATTATTTTATGACGGAATTTTTGGTGAATTTTGGAAGTCATGCTGGAATTTCGGGTATTTGTTTGTTCTAAGAATTCATAAGTGTATTTTTGGGTAATTAACTATTCATCTAAATAGTACTAATTGAATAAGTGGACGAATATATAAGGGTTGATTAATTATTTTGAGACAGAACCGATAGCGTTCATCGGTGTTGTTCATGCACTCTGTCGGTCGATTCGATATGCTTTTCTGCTGCAGATCACGAGGTTAGTCCTTTTGATAATGAATCTATGGTCTGTTCTTGTCTTTTTTAAAGATAGTCGGATGAGATCTGATATTGGTAAAAGAAATTTTTAGATCTATAATATTTGACGATTTGGATGCTTCTGATAGGTTAGATTTGTTAAATAGGTTAGTTTTTTAAGTGATGATGCTAAAAGAATTGAGAAGAATTGAGCAGAAAAGAAAGGAAAGTGAAAAAAAAGTAAAAAGAAAAGAAGAAATTTTCGGAAGTCGAAGAAGATGATGAACAGTGCAGCATAGTGATGAACAGTGAATAGTGAATAGTGAATAGTGAATAAATGAGCGATGAAGCGGCAAGATCCGTGACGTATTTGTGAATAGTAATAATAAGTATTTGTGAATAGTCATACGTATTGTTGAACAGTGGAAGAATCCCAGAAATTTGCATGAACATGCATCATACTCCTTTATCATACAGTAATTATGCACAATCATAATTTGTATCATGTTCCTATTATAGAGGAACGACCATTGCGAGATATTGCGGGGACTTGAGGCAATAAATAGTAAGGACGATTTAAGGTCGATGTCGGGACTTTCAATAATGTCAATAATTTCAGTAAGTAATACCGGTAATTTCTGTAAGTCATTTCAGTAAGTATATCGGTAATAAGTAATAGACCCGAGACGGTCTCACTTTGATTTGTTCTGTACTGAATTGTGTACTGGTCCGGACAATGAATGTCCGCGTGCTCATATGTGCTGTACTGATTGTGTACTATTCCGGATAATGAACGTCCGAGGATATTGTTGCATGATTATTTTATTGGAAGTGCTAATTTATTGCACATGAAATGTCTGGAATGATTTGTTCTGTCCGAGTTGTGGGTAAATAGGCATGCCTAGAAGGGTCTGCAGCTGCTCATGTGACACTTCGGTGTCGAGACTTCGGTTTTTACTGTGACACTTCGGTGTCGAGACTTCGGTCTCTCCTGAGACACTTCGGTGTCGAGACTTCGGTCTCTCCTGAGACACTTCGGTGTCGAGACTTCGGTCTCTCCTGTATAAGTCCCGTTACCCACTTCTATTCATGGACTTGATTTGTTTTGATCTGCATTCAAGTGCATTTTGCCTGATTATTAATCTCTGAATGCATGCTGCTATTGTTATTGTGAAAAGACATCGGTTAATTTAGATAAATGATTATTCACTAAGCTATATGCTTAGCACGGTGGATTTGCCCCGTGTAGGTTCAGAGCGAAGAGTTTAAAGACTGGGACGAGTCAACTGCAGTGGCCAAAAGAGTCTGAGTTTTGTGTTGCGCGAAAATGTATTTTGTTTGGTTTGTTTGGGCCTGTAAATATTCTTTCGACTTGTTTCTGAAATTATGATGTATTATTTGTGTGTTACGTTTAGTTTTTAAAAATGCATGTGTGAAACGTTTTGATTTGTTTGTCCTGTCTTGGGTGGCATCCACATATCCTCCCAGGGGGTATTTGGGTGTTACACTTTGTCTTTGATTAGTCTACACATTTGCTATAACAGTACATCATGTTGATTCCCAACTAGATTTATATGTATTCACAATTAACTGACATTCTTTTTTTTAAATCTTGAAACAAAGGCACACATAACTCATAATAAAATGGTACTTAAATCCTGGATCTAGTGCTATTGTAGCGTGAATTGCTTCTTGATAATATGGTGATTTTAAAGAATTTAAAGGAATACATGAATGATAGAATCATTTAGCTTATGCTTTTTTCCATCACAAAACAAATCCTTATCAATCATAAAACTTTTTAGACTAGATTGAGAACCAGGCTTAGTTCTTGGAGAATAAGAATCTATGTCAATAGTAGCTTTTCTTTTTCCTTTATCTAATACTTGTGGTGTTTTATCATCGCCAAAAGATATATCATGAGTTTTTTATTTTTCTTTTTCTTTTTTACTTGCTGCAAATATTTTTCAATCATATCATGTACATCAAGTGGTACCTTTTTGCAAAAAGCAACATTACTCTTAACACCATTAAGATGTTCTTTCATTCTAAGAATTCATCCCCCTTTAATATTCTACCACAAAATATACAATTGTATTGGATATTTCCATCAGAAGCTTGAGAAGAAGAAAAATAATTTCATGCTGGATCGAACTTACCATAATAGAGGATAATTTCATATTTTCCATTATGATTTAACCTAAAAAGTATTTAAAAATTGGGTATTCTTTTGTCAGGGAAAAAGTATACAACTTAAATAATTTTCATTATCAATTGTAATAAAGAAGACCAACAACAGTAGAATGGATACATAAAAGACCAACAGATGTTACTCACTTATTAAACTTTGCTCCGGAAATTGCTCAACTTCAAATAGCCTAACCAAAATATTGTTAGTTTTCAATTTTGGGGCTTTAGATCATCAAATTGAATAGTTAAAAGAGTATTTATAACCTAACTATCAAAACTAGAAATTAATGTGAAATAGAGTTCTAAAAATTACATAAATTTGTAAAGAAAAAATTTGGAATTCTTTTTTAATTTTAGATGTTCATTCTTTTCCATGAAATAAAATTATTTAAATTAAAAATGTCACTATTGGTTGATCAGTAGCACTCATATGATCAACAGATGTTGCTTTTAAAATTCGATCATTCTCTTTATCACTCTAAAAATAATTGATATGCTAAAAAAGGCTTAAAACAAAGAAAAAATATAGATTAAATACAAGAAACAAAAATTTTATGATAAACATGACGCATAAATTTCAGGAGTCTTACATGTATATTGTTAATACTAATCACTTATACTTGTTTGCAGAATAAATTAAGCTTAAGATATTTAACATGTGTATGTACTCAGAAGTGAAATAAATGACAATGTAATCAAATGTTTGTTTAAAGTGAAGTAACATATAGAAAGACAACCCATTTCATTATATGAATGCTCAAAACATAGGAATTCAAAGTATGCCAACTCTATATATGTCATTCTAAACCACATATTGCAGTAAAACAAGCTTAGATACATATTCACAATGCAATGCTTGTAGACAATAACATGATCATAGAGCAAAACAAATTAGGTCTGAGCATAGTAGATCTCTAGAATGTTATAAGATTGTAAGTTGGATCTTCTAATAATACCCTTTGGAATGCAAAAGCAATCGAAAACTAAAATCCCATGATATATTTTTAATTGTCTTGTTTAATACAATCCAAAATGGGAGTATAGGGAATGCAATTGGTAAAAGAAGAGCACACTGAAACTAATGATATGCCCTGAACTAAAACCATAATAAATGTATACATGTATACTTATTAAATATTTCTCATATTCAAATTGTATGCATTTCCTAAATCATAAGAACAGGATGTCATCATGTCTAAATATTGCACGTGTTTTGCAAAACTGAATTAAAGAAGTTTATTTTAGTGAATAAAAATTAAAGCTGAAAGTTGTGGAACAGCTTGGTTTGGTTTTAGTTTAGATATTGTTGACTATTTCTATTTGGACAAGCCTTTTATTTAAGATACAAATTGAGTTGTACTAATCAGAACTATGTCCTTTTGCCTGAAAATTCAAGGTTTGCTATCTTCTGATATTTCATTAGTTAATATAAAGCATGAAAGGTACTTGTTTAAAGATTTGATCAACTCTTCTTAGGGATTCCATCTGTTGTTGTTCAGTGAGTAAAGATTCCTAGGATCTAGAGAATTGTACATACCCGATACCTAACTCGTGAAACTCTGTCCTCCATGATACCCAAAACACTTTCTAGCTTTAAGAAGCTCACTCTTGCTAATATATCGACATTACAGTCCTGTATCATAATGCATGTCAGAAACATTCTTCCACTCAACCTACATTGCAAGACATATTACGTTTGGCTGACTTCTCATGCCAAACTCTAACAACTCTAGATAAGGTTCTCAAATGATCTCTCAGCATCAAGGATTTAGCAAGACATGTTTACGGATTGGTCTTGTTACGTGCTCTAGTCAGGTGAAACTTGTGTCCAAAGTTAAAAGTTAGCTGGTATACTAATTAGCATAAGTCTACTAACATTTATCCTTAAATATATTCTTTAGCAATCTATCAAGAACAAAATGGCCTATTGATTATTAGAACACAGAAAAAGGTACTTGATAGATCACGCATCAGCACAGCCACAAGAGAAATGAATATTCGTCACCCATTTTAGGAGATGAGTACAAACTAATACTTCCCGAGAATTGACTTGTCTCATAGGAACAACCTTATCATGGATATGCCTCAAGAGATATTCAGCTAACAATCCAACTCTACTTTATGGGTTCACCAACCTTCTGCAATAGAGAAGAAGGCATAGAATCAAGTAAACAATTCGAATGACAATGCCTCAAGCTTTGATAATGTAACCATGTTATTTTTAGTACCGAGGAATAGACTTAGTTTGCTATAAATCTCACAATGCGTTCCAATTCAAGAGAAGCTTTAATGGCGCCAACTACTGTACTTAAACCGCACATTTTTGGCTCTCTCTTAGTTTGTTTAACTCAAAATCGAAACACATATTTCATCCTCTGTTTCTCTAACGAAAGATCTGGAGCTTTTTAAGGACGAATAGGTGAAAATTGAGCAACCCAGATCTGTAATTCTGTAAAATGATAGATCGGTTAGACCGATTTGATAAAAAATCAGTCGGCTTGATAATAAACTAACCAATTTTTATAAATAAAGATTATTAGATTAAATCAAATCAGACTACTGATCAGTTCAAACTTTTTTCAATCAAATTGATCAGTCCAATCTGATTTTTAAAACTTTGGTTTAAACAAAAGATTGTTCTTTTTACACAACCATTGAAATGGGTTGAGTGGTTCACTAAGTACACTTTCATTGTCAAGCATATAAAAGAAGGTGACTACCTCCTCCTAGGCATGCTATCCAGACATTCGAATCTTCCTACTTCCTATCAACTTATTCTAGTAATATTCCATATGCCTACATCGATTACCATTTTGAAAGTGATTTATCAGTCCGAATTAAAAATACTTCCAATTACCCTTTCTTTAAGTTCCTCTTTTGGTTTAATACCAAGAAGGACTATCAAAGAAAACTCCTTTTGAACTGTTATAAAATTTATTATCTAGATACAAAACTAAAACATCAACATACGCACAACCCCTCTCTTTTTAAACTAATCCTTATGTAGCGTGGATTTTTCATCGACTTATTTGAAGTAAGTATGATATAAATAATAATGTTATTTTCACTTGGAATGTATTTGAAATGTTGATATAAGGAATGATGTTAATTAATTCACAATGTAATTAGTGACATTTGTTATTCGTAAATGTAGTCATCGATAACTACAATATCAAGGTCTACATTCTATTTAGAGCATTAACTACACAATAAATGAACATAGATGTTGGGTATAGAATCTTGATTCATTTTCTCTATTTAAGACACTACAACCTATCAATATTAAGGGGGCGCTTGGTTCACCGAGGGCAATGGGAATGAGAATAAGAATGAATATAGTGAGGAATGAGAATGGATATTATCATTATAATTATGATGGTTGGTTAAAAGAAAAGAATGATTATCATTACCATTGATATTGGTTGGTTTGTAAAAAAATTTTGAGAAATAAAATTAATTATATTTTAAAATATAATTAATGTAATTAATTAAAATAGTATAATTAATTAATTACAATATTTTAATTAATTAATGAATTATATTTTAATTAATTATATTGTAACTAATTAATTAATTATATTAATTATAATGTAATTAATTAATTATTTAAAATATAATTAATTAAAATATAATTTATTTATAAAATCTATTTTAATGAATTATAATTAATTAATTAATTAATCATAATATTTTAAATAATGAATGAATTATATTGTAATTAATTATATTTTAATTAATTAATTAATTACAATATTTTAATTAATGAATGAATTATATTTTAATTAATTATATTGTAACTAATTAATTAATTATATTAATTATAATGTAATTAATTAATTAATTAAAATATAAATTTTTATAAAATATATTTTAATGAATTATAATTAATTAATTAATTAATCATAATATTTTAAATAATGAATGAATTATATTGTAATTAATTATATTTTAATTAATTAATTAAAATATTTTAATTAATGAATGAATTATATTTTAATTAATTATATTGTAATTAATTAATTATAATATTTTAATTAATGAATAAATTATATTTTAATTAATTATAATGTCATTAATTAATTAATTAATTATAATATTAGTTAAAGGTTATCAAACCTTACTAAACCAAAAAAACATTAAACATTAGCAAAGCTAGGAATGACTTCATTCCTCTCCATTCATTCCTCTCATAATGGAGAGGAATGGAGCAATACCCTAAAGTAAGGAATGAAAGTAAAAGTCCAATAATCATAACCTCCAACCAAGCTTTCTTTTTCATTCCATACCCATTCCTCTCTCTTCATACCCACCAAACAAGCACACCCTCAATAAATTTGTGCAAGAGAGAAAGCTTATGGTAGAAGACTCTTCTTGAACTTTCACCACACACATCCTCCGGGACCTCCACAACACCCACACATTTTCACTATATGTTATATTTATAACATGTTCTACTCTAATAGGTAAAATGAGGCTAATTGTGTCATTTTATAGATGTGATAAATTATGATTTAATAGGCTAACATATAGTTATTAGGATATCATCGTGTGCCTCAAATGCTAGTAAATTATTAATCATCTCATTATGGTTATTAAACATATATTAGGCAATTCAATTAATGGTGGTGAATATGAAATTAATATTGTGAATATATTAATCCATATACTTCTAACAACATTATCATGAAATAAAGATCTAAGTAATTTTCACTCATCCCCATATTCATAGAGGATTAAGGTTAGCTTTGTATTCGAATTTGGAGAAAAAAATTATTTTCAATGTTCTAAAACCCTTTTGTCTCTCAAATCTTCTATATGTTGCTCTAATGAAGAATATGTTCTATTCTTAAATGGATCATGAACATCATAAATTTAGATTTTTCAATTTAGATATATGTTTAATGATGTAATATTGAATATTAGAGAAATTACTATTGTTCGATAGTTTATGCTAAAAGTGGTCAGAAATTTGTATTTATTATGATATGATATGATTTTATTTGTCATATATATGTGGTGTCAAAAGTACTTTCGTAATAAAATTCATTAGTAGATACTCATTAATGTTGGTATGCATGTAGTCATATTATACTATTACTTTTTATTCTCTTCAGATAATATTATTTAACATCCTCTTAATAGTTCGAATTGGAGGAATGGAAGTGGTATAAGATACCAATTCAACCAATTATATGATTAGTCCAAAGCAAATAGTAAGGGCTTTCTAATTTCCTCTTTTTTATATATATAAATGAAAATACATGTTATATTTTAAGCTTCAAGCTAGTGTAATTTAACTCTTTAAAATATTTAATAATTTATAAATTATATACTTTTCAGGGGCATAGAGTGGCTAACGATGTGGAGGTAAAGATTAGTTCAGAAGTTATACCATAAAAGGAGTATTTTAAGTATTTATGATCGATCATCTAGAGTAATAAAGAGATTGTTAAAGATATGATTAGTTCATGATCACTTAAATGGAGAAATGTATTAAGAGTTTTATGTAATAAGAAGATATTACTCAAGTTTAAAGGTAAATTCTATCTCTTAGCAATTAAGTCAACCATGCTTTATAGGGCAGAGTGTTAGCCCATTAAACAGGTGCTTAATCATAAGATAATAATGACGGAGCTGAGGATGTTAGGCTTATTAATGGTTTTGATGATGACCATATAAAAATTCAATTTGAATTTATTTCCATATATTATTAATGATCCAATTCTTAAATGAAAATAAAATCATAGGATAAATACTTTCCTTCTTAAAGGATCTTTCTTTATAAACTTGTCTTATTCATCTTACAATATCCACAAAGATCCTGGTATTTATGAAGGACACTTATTATCTCCAAATTTCTCTTAAGGTTGATTATTTAGAGATTCTAGTAGAGATAATATTGAAGATTCAAATCCAAATTCAGAACGGAAATGAAGCAGCGATGTTGGACCCCGATCTTTAAGTGAATTTAGAAATATAAAAAGTATGAAATAAGTAAGTTTGTATATGAAGTTTGTAATAGATGTGATTATGTTTTAAGAAAATTGATGAGAAAAAGAATTGGAGTTTGATGATTTTGAAATTTGAATAGATTTGTATGGATTAAACAAGTTCAAGTGAATGTGTTGATTGAAATAGAGTTGAAAAACAAGAACTAAAAAGAAAAATTGTGAAAATATGAAAAGTTTGACTTTTTGGCCGTTGAGAGTTGACTTTTGATTTAGGCAAAATTTAAGAAAATGGTCTCCTTGGAACTTGTAGCCTATGTTAAGAGCTTTCTGTTGCCATAAAGTTTGTAATTTTTCGATATCGGGAGTGAAAGTTATGGTCAGTCAAAGTTTAGGTGTGTTATAGGTTGACCATTATTTAGCTGAAATTTTGACTGAGAAATTGACCTAATTAGTGGTTGATTTTGCTTTGGAGTTCTTCATGAAAGATTTAGATAATGTTATGATCTTTATTTTGATATAAAGTATGCAATTTTTCGATCAAGGAATAATAAGTTATGATTTTTACAAGTTTCTGTTATGATTTTAGTATGATTATTAGAGGACAGAAGTTTTGATTGAAAAATTGACATATTTATAGGTCAAATTGATTTTTATGTCCTTCATAAAAGTTGTAGGTGACTTTCTGATATTCGCAGTAATATAAAATATGAGATGTTTGGAATTTGGAGTTGAAAGATATAAATTTTCAAAGTTAAATATTGTTTAGGTTTACATTAAATTGGAGAAGTACATTTGATTGGATTTTTGACCTCTTTAGAAACAAAATTGATTTTTGAGTTCTACATGGAAGTTGTAGAGCTTCCTTCAAGATTTCCACAGAGACTGAATTTGTCAAATTTGGAATTTAAAATCAAGAGCTACGATTTTTGAAAAATTCGAATATATATGTATGTAATTATGTATATAATTATATATATATATATATATATTTTTGAAAAAAAAAGATTGAGAAAGCTCTCTCGCGAGGGCGACTTATCACCCTCGTGAGGAGGGTCTTTGCATAAAATTTTTATTAATTTTTATTTTTATAATTAATTATTTAATTATTATTTTCGGATTATTTAATTATTATTTTCAGATTATAGGAAATATGACTCCTCTTCAATCTTTCGCTCATATCTTTTCCGTCCGACATCCGATTGAGTTGATTCTTGAAGCGTTGGATTCCTAAGACAATTCCCTACATCCTCACGAGAAATTTGTAATTTTATGATATTAAATTAAGGGTGATTAAATTAATCAAAGTGAGTCAGAAAATTTTCCTAACATAGTTCAGTATTTTGAGAAATTCAGGATCTGTGGTGATCCGATTGAAGTGATTCTTGAGGCAAAATAAAATTAAGACATGGGGCTACAAGTAATATGAAGAAAGTGAATTTCAATTTAGTCCCTAAGACTTTCAATTTCTGAATGAAAGTTCGGATTCGTGTGCAGTCTTGGATTAGAAACATCTGAAAGTATTTTGGGCATAAATTTTGATCTGGTAATCAAAATAAGGCGATTCTTGTTTTGAATTAAACTAGAGACATAAGGATACAATTGTTATGAAGACATCGAGTTTCAATTTTGTGATTAAGAATGTCAATTTCTGGATGGAAATAACGTGCTGAAAAATATGTTAGAACATGAACATATCTGAAATGTGTTGAGCATAACTTTTGATGTAGTGCCCCGAATTGGATGATTCTTGTGGCATTATGAAATTAATACATAGATGAACATTTCTCTTGAAGGAAGTTTTGACAAATTCCTTCGAATTGATAGTACAAATCAGATCCGAAAGTAAGCATGACTAAAAGTAAAGTCCAGGGGCATAATGGGAAGAAGGCTTTGAATGGAGGGACAAAAGGGTCATTTGACCCTCATTTAATGACATGCAAATAATATAAAGAGGTGGCTGTCGTTCCTTCACAAGAGAGACACGAAAATGAGAAGAAAAAGGAAAGAAGGAAGAAGAGAAGAAGAGAAAGAAAGAGTTGCTGTGATGGAGAAAAAAGAGAGAGCAATCTAAGTTTCGAATTTTTGGAGTTTTGGCATGGGTTTTGAGTAGATTTCAAGAGAAAAAAGGTGGAAGAGCATGGGAGCTTCCTCAAGACCCAAGAAATTTCAAAAATAAAGAAGAAAAGAGGTAAGAGAAAATTTTCAACTTCGTGTTTTTGATGAAATTTTGGTTTAGAAATATGGAAAATGATATGGGTATGTGATTTATGAATTCAATTTTGATGTATATGCCTTAGGTTAAGTTCAATTTTGGATGGAAATTTCTTAGGGTTTATGCCAAAATTTGTAATTTGGGGATTTTGTGAATTATTGGTTTAGAATCATAGATAATATGATAGATTGGTGAAATATGAAATCAATTTTGAAGAAATTGTGATTTATGATATTAAATTTGTTTAAATTGGTTTAGGCCAATTTTGAAAATTGGGGTTTTTGAAAATTGGAGATTTAGATAGCTTGAATATGTGAGGAATTAATGTTTTCTAAGCTCAATTTGAGAAATTAAGTTAAATATGATTTTGAATTTGAGTGAATCGGTTTAGGTCAAATTTGGAATTTGGGAATTTTAGAAATTGGTGATTTAAATATCTTGGACTTAGTATGAATTGATAAATTATGACATCAATTTTAAAAATTATGTTATTTATGAGGTTGAATTTTGATGATATTGGTTTAGGGAAAATTTAATTGGAAGAAGAAAAGAGGAAATGGTCACATTGAAGCAAGGGACAAGTTTCTAGCATCAATTCGAGGTGGGTAATGTATTTATATTTTGAATTATGAGTAAATTATGTGAATTTGAAAAATCAAGAAAGGAAAAATATTTCTGAAATTATGTTTTCAAAGGATTTGAAAAAAAATTGTTCAAAGGTTTACGTTAAAATGTTTGTAAATGATTTGTGGAAATTATTGAAAATTTTAGAATACAAGATTTATGAAAATTATGTTTTCGCATTTTCGAAAAATGTGAACAATGCTGCTTTATGCAATCGTATATGTTGATTTATGTTTAAAAGAAATAATTGCATTCATTTTTATGCATTTGTTTTATATGTGATTAATTTATTAATTGAATATGATTGTTATAGAAATTGATGTGAAATATGTGGAATGTGCATGTGTCAAGCACTTTGACACGATTTGACGTTATGATATGAAAACTTTGAAAATCAAGATTTCGAAACGTGCCTTCGGGCAATCTGAAATTTCGTTTTCAATTATGTGTTATGTGAGTTTGGTCAGGTTTCATCTGTGGGACGAGTGCGCACTTGTCTAGTTTTATAGCCTTCTCCCGGCTGCTTGCTAGTGACATGGAGCTCCGATTTCGGACTCCCTTCACGGCTACACTGGACCATTATGCGGAAAAGTGTAGTACGTTACATTACATTTTGCACAGGACCGCTATCTTGAGAATATGCAAGACGTTCATTGTGGACCGAACCAGACCATTTGATGTGTTATGTGCTTTTGTTTCGTTTCTAAGTGTGGTGCATTCATGTTTTGTATTTGGTCATGAAATATGAAAGATTTGAGAAGTTTGAAAAATGAGAGATTGATGATTGTAAATGTAAGATTTTGGAAATATTTTATGAATGGTTTAAAAAGTGAAGGATTTGAGAAATAAGCTTTGAAGAGTTTCTACTATGAAATGTTTAAAAATGAAAAACGTCTTGAAAATGATTTTCTACTTATTGTTCAATTTATAAATATATTATCCACGAGCTTCCGAGCTCACCCCCCTTTCATCCCCATCTTCAGGTTTCGAGCAGGAGATTGGATGAAAGAAAGTCAGGCCAACTGTTCGTTTTTGCTTATTTTGTAAATTGTGTAGTTTGAATGTTTAGAAATGGTTTGTAAATGGCTTTGAATGCCATTCAAGTTTGATAGTGTATCTACTTCGGAATGTAAGTGATTTATGGTTTATGTATTGAATGTGAGATATAAGTTTGTATATGACTTCGATTGGTCTATGATTGGATTGGATTTGAGATATGGATAATGAAATTGTTTGTATTGGCTGATTGAGAATTATGGAAGTGTTAGGTATAAGTTTGCGTTTGCTGGTGTTTGGATTCCGGACAGGAGAGTTCGATGATTCTGAGTTTTGTTTGGAAATTTTAGAAGTGTATTTTACCATTTACAGGTTTTGAGTTAGGACAAATGCAGCTGTTATGCTGCCGAATTTTCGATAAAATTTGGGATAAAAATGTAATTTAAGGTTTGTATGGATATATAAGAATATGATTCAAGTATTGAGATTTGCATGAGAATGAATTTCCAAAAGTGGGAATTCATTGTATTTGATTTGCTTTAGTTCGAATAAAGGTGAATATAAGAAAAAGAAAAAATATACCGAATTTTGGGACAGTTTGAGTCTAAGGTTTCCAACGCGATCGTTTTTCTCTGCCTTTTATTTACGGATGTCGGCATTTGATTTCAGTTCGAGTACTTCGTTTGTTTTGGTTTGATTGCGATTTGCATTTCTTTCGCTTTCATTCGGTTCACTTCGCTATTTGTGTTTTCGCTTTGATCCGACTCGCTTTTGATTTCGATAAGTATTTTGTTTCGCTTCCGCTACCTTTGTTTCGATTCGTTGCTTTCGCATTTTGTTATTCGATTCACCTTCGGATTCCAAATATCCGATGTGTATTCGCTTTGTTTCAACCTCTTTCGTTTCGTCTTTCGGTTAGGATCCGGTTTTCGGATCGGGTCTCAACAAGCGACTAGTTGAAGAAAATGTCTATTTAAGCAAGAGCCACTAAAGTTGCGAAAGAGATAAGCATGGAAGGAAAGAAGAGAGAAAGCCAAAGTACTCTTAAAAGTCATATCGTTATCAAACCTCTTATGCCTTAGAAAGTGATAATTCTTTTTTAAAGAGATCATTGAAACTCATATGGAGCAAATTACTTCTTCATTTATTGAGAACTTATAGAGGCTAGCAAAATACTACTAGTTTGGAAGGTTGAAGAACCTTGAAAAATATGTACTCTTGGGAAGGCTAGAGAACTTTGAAAAATATGTACTCATTGGAACGTTAGAGAATCTTTAAAAATATGTACTCGTGAGTTTGAAGAGGCTCATCAAATTACTATTTGTGATTTTAGTGAAACACTCAAGTTGAATACTTGGGGACTAAATATAGACTTAATTATAAGTCGAACCAGTATAAATCAATTGCGCCCTTCTCTCTCTCCTCTTAACTTTTATATTTCCACATTATATTTTGTGTGTGTTCATTTCAGCAAGAGACTCATTCACGGTTATAATAGGCTCCTTCTATTTTCAACTAGCTAAAAGTTCCTTTCATTTTAACAGTCACCTCTTGTTTTAATTTGTCTTAACTGGATTTATCCTTTAACAGGCTCCTATTGCTTTAATAGGGTCCTATTCTATATCAGACTCCTCTTGCTTTGCAGGCTCCTATTGTTGTTTTAAACTTCGACAAGTCTCTGTCGTTTTATTCGAATTAAAAGTATCTCTTGTGTGTGTTTGTTTTATCATTTAGTATCAGAGCAAGGTTCCACTTTTTTTTTGTTTTACAACGCGTGATAGATTATGAAAAATGCCTTAAGAAGTTTTGGAAGGACAATCTGTCTCAAAGTTTCCTTGCTTCAATGGAAACAACTACTCATACTGAAAAGAGAAAATGACCATTTATCTTAGTTTAGTGCTACTGTTCCATCTCTTTATAAAGAATTCTCAGCTTCAATGCAAGGGGAGAGTTAAGATTCAGTTGATGATATGTTTTTTCCTTGCATGATTTTGGGCATGACTTGTTATATATCTCTTCGATAACTTTGTTGCTATTGTTGCCTCATTTATTCCTTTCCCACTATTTTTTGATAATGACAAAAGGGGAGAATTAAGGAGATATATTTTGATATAATTTCCTAAGAATTGATGATATAATCTGTGATATATTTTGCTGTGAAGTCTATATGATAGAAAGGAAAGGCTCCTTCAAATCAGTAAGAAGTTATAAAGCTTACAGGTATCTCTCGAAATCTATTGTTTTTACTTAATTTTTGAAAATATATATGTTATTGCTTGTTGTTATTAAAAAGGGGGAGATTGTTAGGCTTATTAATGGTTTTGATGATGACCATATAAAAAATTCAAAATAAATTTATTTCCTTCTTTTGTTAACGGTCTAATTCTTAATTGGACATAAAATCATAGGATAAATGTTTTTCTTCTTAAAGGATCTTTCTTTACAAACTTGCCTTATTCATCTTACAATATCCGAAAGGATCTGGTATTTATGAAGGACATTTATCAGCTCCAGATTTCTCTTAACGTTTGATTATTGCAAGATTCTAGTAGAGATAATACTGGAGATTCAAAGTCAATTTTAGAACGGAAACGAAGTAACGACTAGTTGAAGAAAATGTTTATGTAAGCAAGAGCCACTAAAGTTGTGGAAGAGAGAAGCATGGAAGGAAAGAAGAGAAAGCCAAATTATTGAGATACATCAATACTCTTGAAAGTCATATCATTATCAATTCTCTTGTGCCTTAGAAAGTGACAATTCTGTTTAAGAGAGATCATTGAAGCTTATATGTAGCATATTACTTCTTCATTTGTTGAGAGCTTATATAGACTAGCTAAATACTACTCAGTTGGAAGGTTGGAGAATCTTGAAAAATATGTACTCATGAATTTGAAGAGGCTTGTCAAATTACTACTTGAGATTTTAGACAAACACTCAAGTTGGATACTTAGAGACTGGACGTAGGCTCAGGTTATAAGTCAAATCAATATAAATCGACTGCGTCCTTCTCTCTCTCTTCTCTTAGCTTTTATATTTTCATATTATATAAAGTGTGTGTTCATTTCAGCAAGAAGCTCCTTCACTGTTATAGCATTCTCCTTCAGTTTTCAATTTGCTACAGATTCCTTTCATTATAATAGCGCCTTTTCTTTTAAATTGTTTTAATTGGATTTGTCCTTTAGTGGACTCCTGTCTTTTAACAGGCTCCTGTTCCTTAAATAAGGTCCTATCACATAATAGATTCTTCTTGCTTTCAGGCTCCTATTGTCATTTTTTCGATAAGCCCCTATCGTTTTATTCGAATTAAAAGTATCTCTTACGTGTGTTTGCTTTATCAGAGGATTCTCTGTTGGGTGTGTAACCTTACTGGAAAAGATAAGGTAAGGAATGTAATGGTCAGGAACAAATTAAAAGTGACTAATATTATTAAAAATTTAAGAGAGACAAGACTTAGATAGTTTAAATATGACAAGAGGAGACACCCAGAAGCTCTAGTGAGAAGATGCGAGAAGATAATATTTAGAGATTGTAAGAGCATAAAAAAGAAGGACTAAGAAAAATTGGGGGAGGTGATAAAAAATGATATGATACTGTTGAAATTAATCGAGGATATGAACCAGTAATGAAAAAAACTTTAACATGCTAGGATATATATAAATGATTTCTCATAAAAAGATCCTTGTTGTTCTTATAGGTTTTTAAAGATTTTTCTCTTATAGTTAGCTTAAAATTTTAAATATGTAATAATAACCTCTTAAAGATTGTGCTTAAGTTTTTCCCTACTTCTTATTGTTATTATTATTCTTCTTGTTATTGTTGTCGTTGTCGTCGTTGTTGTTGCTTTTATCATCATCATCATCATCATCATCATTATTATTATTATTTCTTTATCATGTTACTTATTTTAATGCTTATTTCATAATTTATTTATTAAGTATTTGTTATTTTATTATTATTATTAGTACTCTTATTATTTTTCTATGTGGGTCATTTGGAAACAACTTCTATACTAGATAGGAGTAAGATTGCGCATTACTAGACCTCTCCAAAGTTACATTTCAACAAGATTTTTACTAAGTTGTTATTGTTGTTCTTCTTGTAAATAAATTCATTTAATAAATTAGTAATTTAAAACTTAATAATAGATTCAATTGAAATGGAAGTTTAAGAGTGCAAAATTAAAGAATCCAAAATATCTCATATTTTAACATGAAATTTTAATGAAATTTTTATTATTTAAACATTCTTAAAAATTTTCTTCTAATGAGAGTTAATAATGACTAAGTTCTAAGATGGTCCAAACTTAAGCTTAGCCTAAAGTTTGTTAGGGCCTAACTTATGCTGCTTGAACTTGAATCTAAATTTGATTCAATTTCAAATAACCTAAATCCCATTTAAAGCCCAAATTCACCCAAGTCCCAACTTTTTTTTCAAAAGTTAATAGATTTTATTAATAAACGATTATTTACACAACCAAGTATGCAATTGTATTAGTATGATACAAAAGAACTAGATTACGAGGTCATAATGGTCTTATGGTCAGCTCAGTCCAATGCCCATCTCCTCCTCATGCTAATAGTTAGGTTATCTGTAATGCCTCTTACTAGCAAGTTGAGTCAGGTATGAAGTGTCACCTCCTGAAAAATCTGCTCCACACTTCAACTTTGTTGTCTGAAAATCCTATAATTCCTTTCTTTCCAAACTTGGTAAACCATTGAAACGCAGCTTATCTTAAGTGTTTTGTAATCTATCTGGTTTCCCATCCGCACTTTCACTAGCCAACTGATAGTTTGCTCCCACGAATCAGTTGAATAATAAGTGTTCAAAGTTGTTTGCAACCCTCTCCGATTCTTCCTTGTATAGTTGCACTTAATCATAATGTGTTCCAAACTTTCTAGTTTGACACAACACAACTCACAATTCAAAGATTTAATGTTAAACTTAAGTCTGTCCTTCGTAGGTAGTCCACCCCCCTCCCCCATTCCGAACCAAAAAAAAAGAAAAGAATGTCCAGGTATAATGTCTTTATCCCAAACTAGTGCAACCCAATTCACTTTAGGTTATTGATCATTTTGCAGAAAGAGTTTGTAGATTTTCCATCCATCTTCTTGATTTTGTCTTGCTTCCCCTGTTGGCATCCTGGTTCTTGGTTCAAAATGAGATCAGCCCCCCTGTTACTATGAGAAGGCCAAATCCATTGGTTATTATCTATAAAACTGCTCACTTTAGAATTGGAACTCACCAGTCGTCTTAGATGTTAACTCCTTAACTTTGTATCGAGGTCACCTATAATACCTGTAATCAAACCAAAAAAGAGTTTTATTATTATCCCAAATTTCATGGAACACCAGGCTTTGCGTCCACTGTCTTGTGCTTAAGATTTCCTGGAAGATTCTCGACATATCTTGTTTTATCTTCAATGTCCAAATGCTTTCATTTTCCATGATCACATTATGGATCAATTTCACCCAAAGTCCTCCTTTCTGCTACACAACCATTGTAGATTCTTAGCTAGACATGCTTTATTGAGCTCCCTTGAAGAATATAATCTCAATCCTCCTTGCTCAAAAGTCAACAAAATTCCCTTTAACTAATCTTCACTTTACATCTTCCTTGATTAGACCAGTTCCATATAAACTCCCGTAGTCTTCTGTCCACTTCTTTTAGTATGCTTTTGGGTATAGGAAGATGACTGAGATAGTAGTTTGTGATGATACTCAGGATTGATTGTAATACAAGGAGTTCTATAGCTAAGGAACCTATTCTTCCATTAGTTGATCCTTCCATGTATAGAGTCCGCATTGATTTGCAATTAGCTGCACTAGCTCTTCGTTGAGAGATTGGTACTTGAATGGTAACTTTCCTTGCTTCATTCAATTTCTCTTGCTTTATTAGCTACTTCGTTGCAAGAGTTGCTTGATACGTAAGGTTTTCAAATTTGGACCGGACATCGAACCGAAAGCCTTACTGATTACCGGTTCGACCGGTTCAACTACCGGTTTAATTGGTGTGACGTCATCGTCATAATTATGCAATAATTATATTTAATTATATATAATATTAGTAATATTAAAAAAATAGAAAAATATACTAAATAATTTAAAAAAATATTTAAAATAAAAAAAATAAAAAATTTATTGAACCAGTTGTCGAATCGAATCGGTTCGACCAGTCAATTAACCGATTTTTACCGACTCTCACTTATTCAATTGAGAACCGATTTTTATGAGTCACCCGAACCAAATAGTCGACTGATCACTGATCAAACCGGTCGAATCGACCAGTCTGGTCCGACTTTCAAAACAATATTGATAGGTAATAACAACTCTTCTTAGGGTTACACATCAGACCAACTTGATCCAACCCAATCTACCATCTCTATTACGAATGCCTATAGTTTTTTCCAACATTAGATCTTCATCTTTTGATTAATAACTTACAAACTGATAAGAAATTTCCAGTAATTTTCATATGTACTCTTCTGTTTATTAAATTAGTCATCGACCACTTTACCAGTAATATTCATATTATAATTATAATTATAATTTAATTTTTATTAAAATAATAGTAGTATAATTAAAATAAAAATAAAAAAGTTAAAAAAAAAACATGATGGTTAAGTCACGCTCGTCATAATTATGAGTAAATAATTCACTTAAAATTTAAGCACAAAACATATTTCAAAATTAAACAGAATAAGAAAGAGTAATCTTATCTTATACCTGATCCAACTCTGACTTGGTCTTCTCTAAACGCCACTTTAACTAGGCACCTGACAACGCCGTTCTCACTAAAATTTCAACGCCTTCACACTTAACGGCATGTCGTCCACGCTCCTTGTCCTCCTCCCCCTCCTCCTCCTCTCCTCCTCTCCGTTCTACTCCGCCACCGCTTCCTCCTCCGCCTACCCCACCATACCGGGCACGACAGACACCTCCGTCTCCGCCTCCGACACCAATGACCTCATCCCCATCCGGCGCGAAGTCTACGGCGATGGCAGAATCTTCGATATCACTCACCGGATAACCGAGAACTTGCCTTCTTGGGGCAAGGATGATGGGCTCGGGCAGTTCCTCTGGCTGCCCGCCAGCATGAAGAACGGCTCCTTAGCCAACAACTCCGAGATGAAGCTTCCCACTCATAGTGGCACCCACGTCGACGCTCCTGGACATGTCTTTGATCACTACTTCGACGCCGGATTCGATGTCGATACTCTGGACCTTGAAGTCCTTAATGGTAAGTTTTTACTAATCTTGGGGTTTTCAGTTTGTTTGACGTGGTTTTATATTTTTCTTACTTTTGATTCTTTTGGGAACAGGTCCTGCTTTGTTGCTTGATGTTCCAAGGAATTCGAACATAACTGGTATGCCTTAATTAGTACATAACACTTATATAATGATGACTTAATTTATCTTGCACATATAGTTAGTATTCATTCAGAGAAGTTCACTAATATTGTTTCCACATTATGAATGTACTACAGCTGAAGTTATGAAGTCCCTGAAGATTCCTAGGGGAGTAAGGCGTGTGCTTTTCCGGACCCTAAACACTGACAGGTTAATTTCTCTCCCTTGCTTAATCTTTCTTGGCCCAGATCTCTGGAGCATCTTATCAGATAAACATTGTCTTTTCTGGTTCTTTGCTGACCAATTCTTCTTAGCTTTCTCATCTCTTTTTGCCAGAGTTGTTCTTAATAGCAATACGTTGTCAAGAATCCCCTAATAAGTTATTTGGATCATATCACACATTGCTTCATTTCAGTTTATTAGGTATTAGTGATTAGTGGTAAGCTTTCTTTTCAAGAAATTTCTTGACTTACTAGTATGCCACAAGTGTCTTTTACTCCTGAATGTCTTTCATGACTCTTTATCTCTTATTTTCTTGCTGTTAATTAAATTCCATGGAGATTTCTGGTACTACCTGTGTTATCATTGTCTTATTGCCAACAAACCTGTCATTATATAATGTTGCTATTGCCAATTCTACTGTCGAAGTCCTTAATCTTCTTCATAGTTCCATTAACTTTTCATTTTTGATGAATTTGATATTTGGATTCTTAAGGCAAGCAGATATATTGGAGCTTAATAGTAACTTTCGAGAATCTTTGGCTGACTCTTTCAGTACCTTAATCTTTTAATATTAAAAGATTGATGTCGTATGGGATATCATACTGTTCTGAGGGCAAATTGAAATAAATACGTTGCCCTAAGCGTTGAGTTTATTCTTGCCTCTGTATTCTTGTATCTTAAGGAATAGTAATTTGACATAACAGCTTACGATTCTCAAAGAACACATGGACCTGTGTTTCTGTTATATAATCACTTTTCCTTCACTGTCAAAATGAAATTTCCTGCTCATTTGCGATGTGATTGTCTAAAAATGTTAATATCACTTCAGGAAGCTTATGTTGAAGAATCAGTTTGATACAAGTTATGTGGGATTCACGAGGGATGGGGCAAAATGGTTGGCAGAGAATACTGACATCAAACTTGTTGGTAAGTTGTTGACCTTCTTCATTAATTTTTAGTTGGATGGTGAAGGCATTGCTGCATTTTGTCTTATATATTTCCTTTCCCTCATCTGATGCAACATCTTCTATGTGTGTATAATATATATGTACATATCATAAATACATATGTACACAGAATTTACCTATCAGTTGTACTTAGCTTTGCTTTCATGTTATTTTTATTGTTTTTCTTGATTTCATCATAGTGATGCCTTTCCTTACGAGATGTGGTATGCATTGTGGAATAATCGTGATTGATTACTTAGTTATGGATCGACACGTAATCATGTCAAGATTAATTTATTTGAGAGTTTTGGGACTTGCATTCTGTACATTCCATTACCGTGAGTTGCGCCCCCTCAACCTCTTCTGACATATTGTTTCTATACAAAATGATCTTAAACCAAGCTTTCTTCCTGCAATTTGAATATGTAGATAATTGGATATCTTCTTATTCCCCTTCAACTCTAAACTATATAGCACTCTGCAAGCTTATTCAATATCTTCACAAATGTGACAACCATCCTTCCTTCATAGTTTGCAATCTTGATAACGTTATCTAGACCTATGTTGTATTATTGCTGCTAATCATTTACCAGAATTCATTTACTTGACGGACTGATCCAGGTTGAATGCCAGAACAAGGCACATTCTTGTCTAATTATGTAGATCCTGTTTTTCAAAGTTGTTTATCATTCTTCTATTGCTTTTTAATCCGCCTCCCCTCTCTTCTTCCTTTCTTCATACTTTCTTCGTATCTTTCCCCCTGGGACAACTGAAGTACTATTGGATGTACTAACTTTCTTTTTGTTTCACATGCGAAGGAGTGGATTACTTATCTGTAGCTGCCTGGACAGATTTGATTCCAGCTCATCTCGAATTTCTAGAGAGCAGGGTAAGATTTTTACTTGATTACAATTTGAAACTACTACTTTTGCTAATCATGTATCTATTAATCAGTCCATCTTTCAATTTGGATTCTCGTGCTAAATGCCTACAAAGTATTTATATTGTCTGCCGGACTCAAAACTTCCTGACAGTTTGTGACTTTTCGGGAGGATATAAATACTTGGCTTGGATCCTTATTAAGCTAAACAACTGATTTTTATTTAAAGATTTTTGTTGAACCATTAGTTTTTAGTTTTCTTTTCAATAATATGCAACAACTTTCATAATGTAT
This sequence comes from Erythroxylum novogranatense, assembly GCA_029891385.1. Classification (NCBI taxonomy): domain Eukaryota; kingdom Viridiplantae; phylum Streptophyta; class Magnoliopsida; order Malpighiales; family Erythroxylaceae; genus Erythroxylum; species Erythroxylum novogranatense. The sequence goes on from CM057227.1 coordinate 104,730,989, forward strand.
TGGCTGGCTACATTTGGTTATGAACGTGCTGATTATGTTTCAGGAAATCATTCTGGTGGAAGCCCTAAAACTTGATAATATCCAGCCAGGACTCTATTCCGTCCATTGCTTGCATCTAAGGATAGTTGGTGCTGAGGGATGTCCAATTAGATGTATTCTTATGAAGTGAGAGTTCTGCTAGGTACGTGACAAGCTTTCCTTGCCTGTAGTAATCTGAAATCAGTTGTTCCAATGTCATGTTCACCATTGTTTTTGTTGGTTAAGTTTTCATAAAGCCCACAACTCAATACATACCCTTAGCAACAGTTTCATTACCCTGAGTAATGATTTACACAGTTTTATTGATCTACTCCTGCAGGGAAAGGCTGATAATTCCGGAGATGCGTAGCGGAATAATGCTCTGAAGATGCTCTGAGATTATTATCACACTACGACAAACCTAGGACTAGAAGCTGTTGTGGGACGGTTCTGTAAATAAAATAAGTAACCTGGTGGCCTTTATGAAACCAATTTCCATGTCTGTTGTTAGCTCTCTTATTGAATTAGACATTACTTGTTCTTGTGTTTGTCTTCTGATCTACTCTTGATAAAGTAAGATAAAAAGTACTATAGATCAATAAACAAAAAATGCAAGATCTTGGGTTTGAATAAGTTATCAGCCTGTACATGGTCATGGATTATTACTTGGAGTACACTCTTCAATGCCTCCATGAATACAATCAGAAAATTGTTCTCTTGATCCTTTTTTTCTTTAATAAAGGAAAACATGTGGCAGAAGTTGGCGGATCATGTCATCCATAAGAAGAGCAGGATTGTTTAATAAATCATGACATGATTAAAAAGTGAAGTGTTACAGTAGATGGGTAGGGGAAGATGATACGTAGGACCGGGAACTTTAGATTATCTTACAGATTAACCGCATTAAAATACATAAGAAGCTAAGAATCACTTGATAAGAATGCACCTTGCTGGTGATCCGTCAGCCCTCAGTATCCTGAGCGGCAAGCAATGGAGATCATAAACTCCGGGATTGATGTTATCAAGTTTTAGGCCCTCTACAAGAATGATTTCCTGCAACAATTGTGCAGTTCCAGGTTTTTTTGATTCAGAAGGAAGAAAAATGTTTCTGTCAAATTAAATCACAACAGCAGAGCATTATCAGCTATTTTTTCCCTACCCGGCTTTTAAGAAAAACAAGATGAGTTGGGAGTAAATCAACAAGAGCAGCAACGGATAAGTAATCAACTCCTGCATAGCCAACAAACGCATTATTACTTGGTAACTTCAGTAGAATTTAAAAGCAATCTCTGATTACCTTTAAGTATCAAATGAATAGGCATACATTAATTCTCTGATTAGTGATTACCAACCAAACCTTGTCTTTTTTAAAAAAAAACCTGTAAGGGAATTGTATATTTGAACTTTGAATAGAACAGAAGCTATACATTGTTAAAGTATAAAAGTCAGTGTAGAAATGTCAATGGTCTCTTGGAAGTTGTAACTCTGTGGTTCACTTATGATAATGGTTTCAACTTTTCAGGGAAACAATTAAACAATTGAAAATATACATTTTAGACAACAGCTTAGCAGATAATATAACTGTACCAACGAGTTTGATGTCTGTGTTCTCAACCAGCCACTTAGCTCCATCCACCATGAACCCAACATAGCTGGACTCGAACTCTTTCTTGAACATAAGGCGTCTGAATTAAATGAAATCGAGATTTAACAAGTAGGTTTGATGGAATTTACATATCTGAGTTGAACTAATCATTGACCATAGAAGGGAAAGTCATGTTTACTGTTTTTAGTTTTTTTGTTGTTGTTCAAGTACAATAAGAATTTAACATAACTTGGAACATTTTCTTCATCTGATCGTGTTAATTTGAGAAACTAGTCAATTTCACACTGTTTTGACTGAACTAGCTATCTTCAAATTTGAAACAAGTCAATTTGAGTTGGGTGCTGTATTATCACTCAACTGTAACTATCCTAATGAAAGTAGGTGTCTTAGATAATTTTACCGGAGTTGAATCCGTACCTCTCTGTATTTAAGGTTCTGAAGAGCACTCTACGTACTCCCTTGGGAATGTTCAATGATTTCATCACTTCAGCTGTGACACATATATAGCAGTAAACTGTTAGAATATATCATGCAAAAACTGAGATTTGTTCAAAGTATTTGTAACTCAAACCAACATCACCACCCATCTTACACAGGAAGAGAGACGATTTTCTATGGAAATTTCATGTTTTTTGTGAAATCCATACCAGTTATGTTGCCGTGTCTCCAAACATCAACAAGCAGCGCAGGGCCTATATATACATCGAAACAAAAATACGTAAGCAAATCTATGGGATGATCATAATCCAATACTCAACCAACTTTGATATTTTGAGGACTGATTATTAGAAACAAGCCACTGTACCATTAAGCACCTCCAAGTCAAGAGAATTGATATTGAACCCTGCATCATAGTACTTGTCGTATACATGTCCAGGCGAATCAATGTGTGTGCCCGTGTGTGTGTTCAGCTTCATCTCAGACTGATTGACTATGGACCCGTTCTTAATGCTCTCAACAAGCCTTATGTAGTCATGTCCAAGACCGTTCTTCGAGCCAAACACTGGCAAGTTAGGACCGATCATGTGTGTTATGTCGAAGATTCTGCCATTGTCATAAACCTCTCTTGAGTATCGTCTCATTGGATAAGGACGACCGGCGGCCAAAGCAAACAGACCAGTGTAGAGAACCAGAAAGAAGTGAACATTTCCCATGATTAATGCGGGTTGGTTCTGTAGTTTAATGAATATACATATGTGCTTATCTAGAAAATAGAGAAGGTGTAAGAAGTGAAGCCAATAAACCAATTTAGCATGGAATATTTTAAGAAAATGAAAATTGTTATCTTAATGAGTCATGTTCATGTATAAGCTGATGAGGCCGGCTTAGAAAGTAAAACAAGAGATTGATCCATTAGTTTGGTACAAAGTGGTGAACTTATACTATTTATTGACAGGGACTGCATTAGCAAGATGGGGAAAATACAAAACCAATACGCTAAAGTCTAAACACTCGGGGCCACGGTAGCCTGCTTTCTTTTGCTGAATTATTGTCGAACATGATAAGGCATGACTTAGTCGCAGATTATCTACTCTTTTTGTCTAGTTTGTTAAGATATTGTAGATATTTTTTTTACTCATTTTATTATTGATTGATGTACCTATGTAATATTTCATTTTGACTTAATGCAACGATACTTCACACAACCTAATCTCTATATGGTATCAGAGCTATTTTCATCTTAACGGAACAAAAGAAATTTTCCAACAGCGTATTGCGTTCAAGCATTTTTTTTCTTTGCTTTACAGATGGAACCCACCACATAATCATGGCTCCAAATGTTGTTCCTGTCGTTGAAGATAACTCAGGCATCGTTGCCTGAAGAAACTGCAGTCGACTTCAAGAAATGGACAAGGGCAAGATCGTCTTGTTCGCCATGCCATCATGAGTTCTGTTGATGCAACAATCATCAACATGTTAGGCGACGTGCAGACTTCTCATCAAGCCTGGGCTTTACTCGCTCGATTGTACGCAAATAAATCTCGTTCCCGCGTCATGACTCTCAAGGAATGACTCATTAATCTCACAAAAACAGACCAAACTGTTTCGGAGTATCTCCAGCGAATCAAAAGCTTCACTGATGAACTTGCTATTATTGGCAATGTTGTAGACGACACAAACCTCATCATTCACACTCTTAATGGCCTTCTAACTGAGTATAGAGATTTGTGTGCGGATCTCTGGGCTCGTGAGAGTCCAATCTCCTTCGAAGATCTTTATGACAAACTTGTTGACCGTGAAACGTTTCTAGCAAAGAAACATGGAAGCCTTCCTGTGTCTGCCATCACTGCAAATGCTGCAACTCAGGTGTGGCAATCACCACATCGAGGAGGACAAAGGTCGGGTCAGTACTATCAGCGCCCTGGACACCAATCAGCTCCCAGATCCAATTTTTTGCGTGATGTAATCTGCCAATATTGTGACAAGCCTGCAGTACAAGAAAATAACACTATTTGACATCCCAGAATATAATTTTCAACGTATAAAAAAATGCCACAAATAATGTCGACAAATGTGGTGTAGGCAAAAGGTATATGTGAAGTTTTTCATAAAACACCACGGAAAACACGGACATTCCGTGACATTTTAATTAACATCACTAAAAGATTGATCTTTCTGTGAAGTTTTGTAGAAACGTCGTGAAAAGTCACATTCCGCGACATTTTTAAAAGCATAACGGAAAGTTACATTCTGAGATGCTTTTAGAAACGTCACAGAAAATGACATTCTGCGACATTTTTTGAAACGTCATGGAAAGTCACATTCAGTCATGTTTTTAAGACGTCGCGGAATGTTGCTTTCTGTGACGTTTATACAAAAACGTCATATATAGTTATATTATTTTTTAATCAATGTTTCGAATACCGTACCATACCGGTCGGAAATCAGTACCGGTACTGGTAAAAAAATACCAGTGGCAAATACCGGCCGGTAGCAAAGATTATGGTATTTTCTGGACCATTCCGCAAATACCGAAATTTCTCAGGGACCATTTTGCAAAAATTCAAACTTTAATCCTAAAAAGTTCTAACCCCCGACTGTCTCTCTCTCTCACTCACCTCTGCCCTGACTCTCCCTCTCTCTTCATCGTCTCTCATTCGTCGTCTGTCGTCGCCTGCCTCACCGTCTGCCTCGTCGCGTCACCAGTCGCCACCGCTCCTCCTCCTCCTCCTCTTCTCTCTCCTTTGTCATGGTCTTTGCTTTGCGTCTCTCTTCTCCTCCTCCTCCTCCTCCTCTGCTCCTCCACCCGAAGACGTGCTGCCTCCCCACCGTGACCAGACAGCTCTGGGGCCCCACCGGCCACCGATCTAGCAGTCACACTCACTCACACCATCGAAGCCCCAACCCGAATACCCGAGTGATCTGACGGTTAACAAGATTTTTTAGGTGTGTTGTTGAATCTTGATTTTGCTAGTAAATAGATTTTTTTTGTGTTGTGGATTGGAAATTGATTGAATTTGTGTTGTCGATGGGTGGTGGACTTGTGGAGGATTGGCCGATTGGGTTTGGATTTTTGAATACCGAAATGTGAAGTTTAAACTGTTGAGGATTTGGATTTTGGAATGGATTAATTAGTAATTAGTGAATATTGATTGTTTTGTTTTAGAATTGTTTTGGAAATTGGAATGATGATTGGTTTGAAAATGTTTTGAATACCGAAGTTGAAATGTTGGAATTGAATGAGGAAATTAGAATGAGGATTGGTTTGAAAAATGTTTTGAATGTTTGGAAATTGGAATTGTTTTGGAATAGAATTTTTGAAGTTGATAATTTGAAATTGTTAGATTAAAGTTGAACTGTTGAAGAATATCTTGGGTAAGTAATTTATGTGATTTTGTTATGAATTTGTAATTATGCAAAGATTGTAAAATGGAATTGGAAATTATAATTGGAAATTTGGAATTGAAAATGGAAATGTAAAATGGGTTTAGTAACTTAGTATGTAATTAATTATTTATTATGCAAAGATTGTTAAAACTTAAAATTGAAAGTTGATAATTAATATTTAAACCTAAATGTAAAAATAATAATCTAATATGAAATTAATAATCAAATGTTAAATTGATAATTCAATGTGAAATTGTAAAAGCGATAATAAAATTTTGTAAAATTGTAAAATCTTGTTTGAGCTTAAAGAAGTGATGTATTGAATGTTTGTTGTCAAATTGTGAATATGTTGTAAACTTGTAGTTGTAGATTTTAATTATTTATACTTACATTTATTAATGTCAATTAAAATTTGTAAAAGTAACATATATATTTAAGAATAACATATGAAATGGTGTATATAATATTGTGGTTTGTAAAAATGAAAAGGTCAAACTGAAAGGTTTAAAAAGGAGGAAAATTTTCAAAAAATTATATCATTCAACTTGATTTCATGTTATGAATAAATTTTTCATAACATGTTATGAAAAGATTGGAAATTGTTGTAAATGTAATGAATGGAAATGGAATTATAATTGTTTTGTAATTGTTAGGATTGTAATTGTGAGGATTGGAAATTGTTATGAATAGAATGAATGGAAATGGAATTATGGTTGTTTTGTAATTGTTAGAATTGGAAATTGTTAGAAATAGAAGGAAGTGAAATGGAATTATGATTATTTTGTAATTGTTAGGATTGGAAATTGTTGTAAATTGAATGAATGGAAATGGAATTATCATTGTTTTTAATTGTTAGGATTGAAAATTGTTGTAAATTGAATAAATAGAAATGGAATTATCATTGTTTTGTAATTGTTAAGATTGGAAATTGTTGGAAATGGAATTGAATGGAAATGGAATTATGATTGTTATGTAATTGTTAGAATTGGAAATTGTTGGTTAATGTTGGAATGGAAATGGAATGAAATGGAAATGAAATTATGATTGTTTTGTAATTGTTAGGATTGGAAATTGTTGGTTATTGTTAGAATGGAAATGAAATTATGAATGTTTTGTGATTGTTAGGAACTTAGAATTGGAAATTGTTGGAAATGGAAGGAAGTGGAAATGATGTTAAGTATGTTTTGTAATTGTTGAAATTGTAAATTGTTGGAGTATGTTTTGTGTTACTTATTATATATGTTGAATGTTTTGAATTGTTAGCTTTGTGCATATTTTCATTGTGTACTGACATTATGTGTTATTTATTTTTGTGTACAGATAAATGGAAGGAAGTTCAAATACTCCGGATCAACCTAGTTCAGGAAGATACAGTGATCCAGCTTGGGCTCACGCTGGTGTGGTTCCCGATCAAAAGAATCATACCATTTTCTTGTTTTGTAACAAGCATTTGAAAGGTGGAGGAATTACCCAATTGAAAAGACATTTAGTTGGGGTTAAAGGAGATGTAGAAGCGTGTAAAAAAGTAAGTCATAATGTGAAGTCACAAATGAAAACATTGCTCGATGAACATCAATTTGAGAAAGATAGAAGGGAAAGATTGAATTTTGAAATTGGTAGTGGAAGTTCGTTTTCTGGTTTCCATGGTGATTATGGAAATGTTGAAGGTGGAAGTGGTAGTGGTACTGGTACTGGTAGTGTTCCATCTCAGCCTTAGGATTATGAAGAATCTGATGTGAGGAAGAGAAGAAGGTAGGTGTCTGGTTTCTTTGCACCACTGAACAACTCCTGAGCCCAACCTTCAATTCGTAGTGTAATGCAGACAAGAGATGCGGTTCATAATGTGGATATGGCAGTAGCTAGATGGTGGTATGATACAGGTTCCTCATTTAATGATTCTCAATCATATTATTATCAACCTATGATAGATGTCATAGCCTCTTATGGTTCAGGATACAAAGGGTCATCGATTGATGACTTAAGAGGTAAACTTTTGAGTTATGTTGTTTCTGAAATGAGAACTTATTTGGCTGAAAGAAGAGCGAGTTGAGGTATTAATGGATGCTCAATTATGTGTGATGGTTGGACAAATAGGAGATAAGAGCCTATTATAAATTTTTTGGTTTATTCTTCAAATGGCTCTATGTTTTTAAAATCTATTGATGCATCTGGCTTGATTAGAAATGCTGATACTTTGTTTGAGATGTTTGATGAAGTTGTGAATGAAGTAGGGGTGGAAAACATTGTTCAGTTTATTACTGACAATAATTTCGCTTATAAAGCGGCAGGGAAAAGGTTGCAGAGTACCTATAATTTATTTTTGGACTCCTTGTGTTGCACATTGCATTAACTTAATGCTGGAGAATATAGGAGATCCTAGGTATTTTCTTGTTATTGATGAGACCATGCAGAAGGCAAAAAAGGTAACAAAATTTATTTATATTCATACATGGGTTTTGAATTTGATGAGAAGGGAATTTACCAATGGTAGAAATTTGTGTCGCCCTGTTGTGACAAGATTTGCAATAATTTTTTTTCACTTCAGTCTTTTGTTACATTGAAGAAGGAGTTAAGCAAATGTTTATAAGTGATAAGTGGGTTGCATCTCAGCATGCTAGGTCTAATACTAGACTGGAGGTTTGTAATATCATATTGGAAGATAGAAAATTTTGGTCGCAATGTCAATTTGTTATCCGAGTTTGTGAGCCTTTAGTGAGGGTACTTCGGTTGGCTGATAGTGAAGAAAAGCCAACAATGGGTTATATTTTTTATGCTATGGAATGAGCAACGGAAGCAATCAAGGCCAATATGAAAAATAGGCCTTCTTTATACGTACCATATCTCTCAATCATTAATGAGAGAAGGAGAAGACATGTTGGGCGCCGTTTCCGGAACCCAACCCTTCCATGGAACCATATGACGTGAACGTACTTCAATGAAGTCTCCTTAACCATCATCGATTTTTTTCCTCTTGCTCTAATACCACACATGTTGGATCCGTTTTCGGAACCCAACATCCGGAAACCATTCATAAAACGTGAGCATAATAACCTATAGGGTTATTCTATGGAATCTTTTTAGCCATTATCGGTTCATCATCATTCTCTTAACATCTTAAGCCAAAAGGGCGAACCCACACAACGAAATGACAATGACCATGATAGCCTCTGCAAGTGCACAGGTTTAGTTGCAGTAATCAAGTGTCGATCCACAAGGACTAGGTCAAACTACTAAATTTATACCTCTTAGAATTGCTAAGCAATCAATTAAGAAAGTTTTGTTGTTAAGGAAATTGCAATATACGATAAACGGGATTTCCGCTAATATCCTAGGAATTCATTCCAACGAAGAAACCATGTACTTCCTTATGAAACAAATCACTGATCTAGTACATTAACTAACTGTTGTCAATCAATTCTTAGTAATCAACGTGTTGGCTTCAATTTTCAATTCCAATTTCTTAGATTTAAAAACCAAATTCAACTCAATTAATAACTTTGTATTCTTACTGTACTCCTAACGAAGAAATCTATTTCTAGATGTTCCTTCAATTAGATCTAATCTAGCATTTCAGATATTAAACATAACTTTTCAGTATTTAGTTTAACACCATCCATATTTAATTTAAATCCCTAGATTAGAAAGATCAGACCAATAATTGACAAAATGACTTTACTGAAATTTAATCAACATTGGAATTAGAAATAGAGTCATAAAGTTTAATACATAATCTCTATATTGAAATGAATATCCTAGAACTAGGAAATTTAGAAGTCCATAACTGAATTAAACAATAAATAAACTAAATGAACTGTAAACGACAAGATGAAGGATAGTGTAAAGAATGAAAAGAGGAAAGAAAAGGGACTCCAATTTTGTCTTAAATCTTGATTTCTCAATCTCCAAATCAATCTTCTGATCCTTGTTCTCTTCTTCTCCTCTTCGATCTTTTCCTTTCTCTTACTTGATCGTGATCCCACACACCCTTCTCTTCTCTTTCCTTCCTGTTTAAAACTTGGAACCGCTCAAAATAATCGCTTACACGGACCGTGTAAATTTCACACGGTCTGTGTGACCTTCGGGTAAATTGGTGTGCATCTGGCTTCAATTCACACGGACCGTGTAAATTTCAGACGGTCTGTGTGACCTTCGGGTAAATTGGTGTGCATCCAGCTTCAATTTACATAACCCGTGTGAATTGGTGGACCGTGTGATTTTACAAACCTGCAAAAATCAAGGAAAATACCCAGAGTAGTACAATTTCACCAAAAACTAAAGAAATTCCACAACAATTAATGTAAAAACAATGACAAAATAGATCTAGAAAATAACGAAAAATAACAATATATCAACTCCCCTATGCTAAACGTTTGCTTGTCCTCAAGCAAATTAAATTAAAGACACAAAACACGGAAACACGTTGAACACCAATTTGAAACAAACCAAATGCAACATATGACTGGATCAATTACGAGCTCCAAGGAATGGTTCATCACTCACGAACTCTACTAAGTTTAGCTCAAAGGATCAATTAACATAATGAAAATAGTCAAAAAGTAGGATTATCCCTCCACTGTTCCCTCTGTCTCAAAGGAGCGCTTGGTTACCAATTTATTAGATCATTTTCAAATTCCCCAGTAACACACGCCTCAAAGGGGTACCTCGTTAGGTATTTCCCCAGTAGCATGCATCTCAAAGAGGTAGCACAGACCAATGAAACCTTCGGTTGGTCGAGTTATAAAACGACCCAAAATGGGACTTAACTCTCCCAATTGCTAGCTACTCCATACATAAGCCACTTAAGGAGCACAAACGCCATGTCGTTTATGCCGGCTAGAATTGGTAACCCAAGGGTGTGTGTGTTAAAGTAGTGCCCTAAAGGCAATTACCTTTAGCGCGTTTTGTACAAAGTTGTGTACATACTTTATGAATAAATAAAGAAAAGACATATTTCATTAATTTGATGTTCATTATTTATGAATTGATATTAATCTATAAGCAAATTAATGAAGTCCATGGTACATGACATAGCATGAAGAAAATTGTGATGTGATCATACTACTGAGATTCCTATCATGTGCAATTATGTCAGTATCTAAATTATCCCTAGTCGTAGGATTACTGAAACTGGACATCGGTAATCTGGAAAGACTAGCACATGTCAAGCTCCTTGATTTGATCAAGCAGTGGATCTCAGAAACTGTAAATATGAGATATTTAGGGTTAAGATGTGAATGCTTACTAGAGGTAGTAAGTACATTGGATGACCTACTATGAGATCATCACATGGATGTCCTATTCTAATGTCAGTGATAATCTCATCATAGCAATGGTGCAAGTATCCTTAGACTTAAGGTACTCAAGGATATCTTGATATCTTGATTACGTGCTTTAACTCCATTCCTTGTTGCCTTTACAGAGGTCGCTCGTAGGGTGGTGCTTGGGTACAGCTTGAGGTACTCGAAGGTAATTGAGTAGCCAATAGAGCATTCACCACTTCTGTGATAGCAGAAGATGATACCCATGGCCTCTTGTCAGGGTCATTACTTGGAAATCTCTGGCCAGAGTACATATGTCATGAAGAATGTCTTCAGTGACATATAAAGTAATGAGTCCCAGGACAAGAAATGATATCACTTGGACTAGATTTGACGTAGTCAGTCTAGTAAGAGTTGACACTTTGCCCATACTCATAACCAAGTGGGGTATAGCATGGTGAAAGGACGAATTGCACAATAATTGTCTATGAAAAGGTTCGTGATATGGTTCATGATGAACATAGGTTCATTTGTCAAACCAATTACTTTCCGGTCAATTGGGGGTCATGATGTGTTACTAGATACCGCTCATGACTTGCTCAGATTAAGTGTCAATCTAAGTGACCAACATAACCGGGAACCTAATGGGTCACACGCATAAGAGTGATTCGGAGAATTCGTAAAATAGTTTTGGACAGAGATCCAATATATGGAGAGCAATAGGATTAAATGGATCCCGATGAGATCGAGATATGTCCCAATGAGATCGCTACATCGATATTATCAAACAGTCTTGTGTTTTTTTCCACCTAGGGACCCTAGAGATGAGACCAATTCAAAGATGAATTAATTAATATATATATATATATATATATAGATATATATATATATATCTTATTAATTAATTAAGTAATTAATATATATATATATATAAGACTAACATGGAAGGCTAGTCATCTTTAGCATTTAATGGTTTTAAATGTTAAAGACAAGTGGCCATAAGAGAAAAATATCTATTTGAAGACTAAAAAGAGGATGATGGTCGTGATTTTGAAGAAGGGTTTGAAAAATCCAAAGTTTTTCCTCTCTTCATCATCTTTCAAAAGGCTACATCTTCTCCTTAGCTCTCCAAGAATAAGGTAAGATCTAGCAGTCTTCACTTTATTTTAGTTATTCCCGGGTCAAAGGGTTTGCCCCGGTTAGGTTCTCTGATCTCTGCGTGGATACCGTTAGAGACGGTCTCCTTTGGTCGTTATGGTTTGACTTCGTTATATAGACACATGGATCCTGGCTTTCGGGAAGGTCCCGGAATAAAAAAAATTTGTTTTCCGCACCGTGTGCATGTGATGCACACACCGGGATTTTCCTACAGTGTGATTACTCGGAAGTTTATAACGGCCCAAAAGGGGATATTCCTTCCAATACTAGCAACTCCATACATTCAAGAACTTAAGGGAAGATGGTGTCGTTCCACCAACTTCAGCTAATATTGGTGTTCACACAGGTTTTTTTTTTACTGAAATTTGATAAACAAGGTAAGCAAACGATTCTCCAGTAACAGAAAAGGAGCAGTAAGGGGTTATCCAGTAGGTAAATTAAGTAATGCATTTTCTATTTAAAGGAGCTAAACTTAGTTATGAACGGGTGTACACCATTTCCTAAGGAGTTCACAATTGACAGACAAAAATGCAAATGAATTAAAGAAGAAGATAGACAATTAAAAGGACACAAAGATAATGGAACAAAAGAACGAAGTAACTAAACTAAACATGACTAAACTCCCCTATGCTAAGACGAAACATTGGCCGCAATGAAAAATAATCAGGGAGAAGGAGGAGGAGGGGGAGGAATACCTGGTTTTGCCGAAGATTGACGCCACAAGTTGAAAGCAGTTGTCAATTCCTGAATGGTAGCAGTTTGAGTTTCAACAATGCGCAGAATAGAGAGATTAGCATTGGTGTGGATCGGAAAGTAACAACGTCGTGGTGGCACCTAATGGATGACCAACAAATTAGGGTTTTATACGTTGACCATTAACTTTAAAAGCTCCGGAAACTTCACTCCAAACTTCGACTGCACCATGGGGAAACACTTGGAGGAATTGAAACGGTCCTGACCATCTAGACTTGAGTTTCCCTGGAAAAAGACGAAGGCGAGGATTAAATAACAAAACTAAATCACCTTCGGCAAACCTTTTCTTGGTGATATGTTTGTCATGCCATACTTTGGTCTTTTCCTTGTAGAGTCGAGAGCTCTCATAAGCCTCCAATCTTAAAATGTCCAACTCATTCAGCTGCATTGCCCTCTGTTCACCAACATACTTCATGTCAAAATTGAAAGTTTTGATAGCCCAATAGGCTTTATGTTCTAACTCCACTAGTAGGTGACATGATTTGCCGAACACAAGCCGATAAGGTGTAGTTCCTAACGGTGTCTTGAAAGCAGTACGGTATGCCCAAAGAGCATCATCAAGTTTTAAGGACCAATCCTTCCGTGACTTATCAACCGTTTTTGCTAGAATACTCTTGATTTCATGATTGGAAACTTCAACTTGTCCACTTGTTTGAGGATGATAAGGTGTAGCAATCCGATGATAAACTTCATATTTCCGCAAAAGACTCTCAAGGGGCTTATTGCAAAAGTGAGTACCATTATCGCTCAACAAGACCCTGGGAATTTCGAAACGAGAGAAGATATGTTTCTTCAAGAATTTGATGACAACCTTAGAATCATTTGTGGAAGTCGCAACGACCTCTACCCATTTCGAAACATAATCCACTGCTACAAGAATATAGAGATTGTTATGGGATTTAGGAAACGGTCCCATAAAGTCAATACCCCAAACATCAAACAATTCAACCTCAAGTATTCCAATTTGTGGCATTTCAGACCTCCTTGAAATAGTACCCATCCGCTGGCAATTATCACATGTAGCTACATACTCCCGGACATCACGAAACAAAGTGGGCCAGAAAAATCCTGCTTGAAGAACTTTCGCAGCTATCTTATTTGGACCAAAATGGCCACCATAAACTGTTGAATGGCAATGATAAAGAACATTTTGCACCTCGTCCTCAGGCAAACATCGTCGAAAAATACCATCTCCACAATATTTGAACAGTAACGGTTCTTCCCACACATAATATTTAGGGTCAGAAATGAGTTTCTTATTTTGCCGATACGTTATCTCCGGTGGAAATAGTCCGTAAACAATATAATTTACCAAATCTGCATACCATGGTGTTACCAAAGATGATATAGCCAAGAAATGTTCTCCTGGAATAGAATCATCAATCGGACATTCGTCATTCGAGACAGTAATTCTAGACAAATGATCAGCCACCACATTTTCAATACTCGCTTTATCCTTAATTTCAATATCAAATTCTTGTAACAATAATACCCAACAGATAAGTCGTGGCTTGGAGTCTTTCTTCTTCAACAAATGCCGAATAGCTGCATGATCTGTAAAGACAAAAACTTTAGAGTTAATTAAGTAAGACCTAAACTTTTCAAGAGCAAAGATAACAACTAAAAACTCCTTTTCTGTTGTGGCATAATTGATTTGAGCTTCGTCTAGAATTCGGCTAGCATAGTAGATGGCATAAGGCTTATTATCCTGTCTTTGTCCCAAAATAGCTCCCAAAGCATGATCACTGGCATCACACATTACTTCGAATGGAAGATTCCAATTAGGTGCTTGCATAACTAGAGCTGAAATCAAAGCTTCTTTCAACTTGTAATAAGCACTCATACAATCCTCGTTAAATTCAAAAGGTATATCCTTGACAAGTAAACGTGCTAAAGGTTTTGCAATTTTAGAGAAGTCTTTAATGAACCGTCTGTAGAAACCAACATGGCCAAGAAAACTTCTCACACCTTTGACAGAAGTAGGTGGTGGTAATTTTTCAATTACTTCCACTTTTGCTTTGTCAACTTGAATACCCTTATTGGAAACCAGATGACCAAGTACAATCCCTTCCTGAACCATAAAGTGGCATTTTTCCCAATTCAACACTAAATTAGCCTCTTCATATTTTGCCAACACCTTGGATAAATTTTGCAAGCAATCATCAAATGACAAGCCATAAACAGAGAAATCGTCCATAAACACTTCCATTATATTTTTAATGAAATTAGAAAATATGGCCATCATACAACGTTGGAAAGTAGCATGGGCATTACAAAGCCCAAAAGGCATTCTCCTATAGGCAAAAGTATCATATGGGCAAGTAAATGTGGTTTTGTCCTGATCTTGTGGATGAATGGGGATCTGAAAGAACCCTGAGTACCCGTCAAGATAACAAAAATGAGAATTCCTAGCAAGTCTTTCTAGCATTTGGTCAATGAAGGGAAGAGGAAAATGATCTTTCCTAGTTGCTGAATTTAGCTTACGGTAATCAATACACATTCTCCAACTTGTAACAGTCCTAGTTGGAATAAGTTCATTATTCTCATTTGTTACTACCGTCATCCCTCCCTTTTTAGGAACTACATGAACTGGACTAACCCACTTACTATCTGAGATAAGATAAATTATTCCAGGGTTAAGCAGTTTCAAAATTTCCTTTTTAACCACTTCTTGCATACTAGGATTTAATCTCCTTTGATGTTCAATTGTAGGCTTATGGTCATCTTCTATGAAGATTCGATGCATGCACACAAAAGTATGAATTCCTTTAAGATCATCTAAAGAATACCCTATGGCTTTTCTATGCTTTCTTAAAACGCTAACAAGTTTGTGAGTATCAACAGCATCCAAGTTAGCATTAACAACCACAGGATATGTAGAGTTTGGGCCCAGAAATTCATACCTTAAATTTGAAGGAAGAGGTTTGAGTTCTACCTCTGGTGCTTTCACTTCAGATTGTTGTTGATCTATTTGTAGAACTTCAAAGTGCTCTTCTATTGCTGTAGGGAGATTTGCTAAAGATTTAGCAACCATGGCTACACCTGGATTCTCATCACTTGATGTTCCATTAGTGATTAAACATTGCTCAAGAAAATCAGCTGAATGTGGGTTAGACAAATGAGCATTGACAATAGAATCAATAATGTCAATTCTACAACAATCATCAGACAAACTTGGAGATTTTGTAGCCTTGGAAAGATAAAATTGAACGCAATCCTCACCAATTTCAAATGATAATTTGCCATTTTTCACATCTATTTGACATTCTGCTGTAGCCAGAAACGGCCTTCTAAGTATGATTGAGGTGCGGGTGTCCTCTTCCATTTCCAAAATGACAAAATCAACAGGCACATACAAATTACCTACCTTAATAGGAACATCCTCCAATACACCAGCAGAATATTTAACAGAGCGATAAGCTAATTGCAAAGAAACAGTAGTTGGTGTCAATTCTCCTAAATCAAGCTTTCGACACAAAGACAATGGCATTAAACTCACACTTGACCCTAAATCAAACAAAGCACGTTCAATAGTAACTTTACCAATTTGGCAAGGAATTGAAAAGCTACCAGGGTCTTTGAGTGTTGGAGGAAGTTTATTTTGAATGGCAGCACTACATTCAACAGTCAAAGCAACAGTTTCATGCTCTTCTAACTTTCTCTTGTTAGATAAGATTTCTTTAAGGAACTTAGCATAAGAAGGCATTTGAGAAAGTGCATCAGTGAAAGGAATATTAATGTACAACATTTTAAGCACTTCTAAGAACTTCCCAAACTGAGCATCCAACTTAGTTTTGGCCATTCTATGAGGAAAAGGGATTGGTGGAGTGTAAAGTTTTGGAGGTGGTCAATTCGGTTCCTTAGAAATCTCAGCATCCCCTCTTTTGTTATCCTCTTCAATCACTATCCTTGTTCCCTTATCCTGAGTTTCAACATTCCTCTCTTTTGTAACCTCATTCCTAGGATCATAGGGTCCTGTCAATTGTTTTCCAGTTCTCAATGTCATAGCTTTACAATGCTCCCTAGGATTTGTTTCAGGTTGGCTAGGTAATTTTCCTGGTGGAGAGGGTGATGAACTAGCCTGATTTGCTATTTGATTCTCAAGCAACTTATTATGAGCAGCCAATAAATCTACCTTAGAAGTTAATTGCTTGATAGTGTCATCTTGTTGTCTTTGGGCTAGTAACATGGATTCCATCATGCTCTCTAGATTTGATTTTGGATGTCCCGATGGATTAGGTGGTCTTTGAAATCTAGGTGGTTGCCTAACATTTTGCTGAAATGGAGGATTTTGATTATTTCTCCAGGAGAAATTTGAGTTATTCCGCCACCCTGGGTTATAAGTGTTTGAATGCGGATCAAATTGAGGCCTTTGAGAAAGATTGGTTATGGCATGAACTTGATCGTTACTTAGATCTTGGGCAAAAGGATTACCAGCTTGATAATGAACAGATAAATGATCAACAGATCCACAAATTTCACATGCAGAGGTAGAGCTACTAGCATTCACAGAATTAACATTCAAACGGTCTAACCTATGAGTCATGGCATCAACTTTAGCAGAAAGGATTGTGAGAGCATCAACATCATACTTACCTGAAGTGCGTTTTGTCGCTCCTCGTTCATTGGACCATTGATAATGATTGAGAGCCATTTCTTCAATGAGATTATATGCATCCGCATATGTTTTATTCAGAATTGCTCCCCCAGCTGCTGCATCGATTAAGGTCCTCATTGACTGAAGCAGTCCATTGTAGAAGTTATGAAGAACCATCCAAGATGGTAAGCCATGGTGTGGGCACAAACAACGTAACTCTTTATAACTTTCCCATGCTTCGTACAACGTTTCATCATCTTTCTGCGTGAAAGTTGAGATTTGATTTCTGAGATTTGTTGTTTTGCTGTTTTGCTTGGAGGAAAATATTTGGCTAAAAATGACCTCGAGAGTTGATCCCAAGTAGTGATTGAACCAACTGGGAGTGAATGAAGCCATGCTCTTGCCTTATCCTTTAAAGAGAATGGAAAAAGCCGAAGTCGAATAGCATCAGAAGTGACTCCATTCATCTTCAAAGTGTCGCAATCTTCAAGGAAAATTGTTAAATGCATATTCGGATCTTCAACAGGTGATCCTCCAAAATGCGATTGCTACACCATAGAAATAAGAGCTGGTTTCAGCTCAAAATTATTTGCATCCACAGTCGGGTTTCTAATCCCAGAAGTACTTTCTTGAATTCCTGGCTCTGCATAATCACGGAGCCTGGGTCCTACTCCTTCTGCCATTGTATTACTACCGCTGGAAGTTGCCACCTTCTTCTTATTTTCAAACCGTTGTTTCTTCCTTCTGTGGTAAGTTCGCTCGATTTCCAGATCAAATGGGGCTGTGAAAGTAAATTGCATATAAATTGTGCTTCACCACTGCACGAACAACACAAAGGATAATGAATAATCTGATGGATGAAATAAATACCAAGTAACCTAAAATGAAAAATTGAAATAAAATTGGAATAAGAAAAGCTTAGTTAATTTTGTTCAAAAAAATTTAATATTTAACACAGGTCCCCGGCAACGGCGCCAAAAACTTGATAACCTCTGCAAGTGCACAGGTTTAGTTGCAGTAATCAAGTGTAGATCCACAAGGACTAGGTCAAACTACTAAATTTATACCTCTTAGAATTGCTAAGCAATCAATTAAGAAAGTTTTGTTGTTAAGGAAATTGCAATATACGATAAACGGAATTTAAGCTAATATCCTAGGAATTCATTCCAACGAAGAAACCATGTACTTCCTTATGAAACAAATCACTGATCTAGTACATTAACTAACTGTTGTCAATCAATTCTTTCGAAGTAATCAACGTGTTGGCTTCAATTTTCAATTTCAATTTCTTAGATTTAAAAACCAAATTCAACTCAATTAACAACTTTGTATTCTTACTGTACTCCTAACGAAGAAATCTATTTCTAGATGTTCCTTCAATTAGATCTAATCTAGCATTTCAGATATTAAACATAACTTTTCAGTATTTAGTTTAACACCATCCATATTTAATGCAAATCCCTATATTAGAAAGATCAGACCAATAATTGACAAAATGACTTTACTGAAATTTAATCAACATTGGAATAAGAAATAGAGTCATAAAGCTTAATACATAATCTCTAGATTGAAATGAATATCCTAGAACTAGGAAATTTAGAAGTCCATAACTGAATTAAACAATAAATAAACTAAATGAACTGTAAACGACAAGATGAAGGATAGTGTAAAGAATGAAAAGAGGAAAGAAAAGGGACTCCAATTTTGTCTTGAATCTTGATTTCTCAATCTCCAAATCAATCTTCCAATCCTTGTTCTCTTCTTCTCCTCTTCGATCTTTTCCTTTCTCTTCTGTTCAGTCGTGATCCCACACACCCCTTCTCTTCTATTCCTTCCCTATTTAAAAACTTCGGAACCGTCAAAATAACTGCTTTACACGGACCGTGTAAATTTCACACGGTCTGTGTGACCTTCAGGTAAATTGGTGTGCATCTGGCTTCAATTCACACGGACAGTGTAAATTTCACACGGTCTGTGTGACCTTCAAGTAAATTGGTGTGCATCCGGCTTCAATTTACACAACCCGTGTGAAATTCACACGGGTGGACCGTGTGATTTTACAAACCTGCAAAAATCAAGAAAAATACCCAGAGCAGTACAATTTCACCAAAAACTAAAGAAATTCCACAACAATTAATGTAAAAACAAAGACAAAATAGATCTAGAAAATAACAATATATCAGACCACAATTGATTTTCTTCAAAACAATTGTATCTCGATGTCTCTAGTTCATTTTGGAGAAAGAACCAACTCAATCGGAGTTCTATAGACGAAGATATGCTTGAAAATCCAAAGTGTGTTCACACCTCAATCATGGTCTCCCAACCTGCCCCTCAATTCCTTTCCTCCAAACTTTGTCAAATAAACTCCAAAAGATCTAAATTTTTATGGAGAGGTAGATACATGTCTTAGGAATCAATCGCCTCAAGAATCACCTCAATCGGAGGTCGAACGCAAAAGTTATGGCCAAACGATTCCAACATGTTCATATCCTAATTCCTACTTAACATACTTTGGCGTAAACGCTATAACTATCATTATCGGTATCATATTGACTTCGTTCTTAGACCATTAATAAGTAGACATCTAGGGCTACAACTTTCATGAAGACAAAAATTTGAAATTCAATCGTTATAAGGGTCAAAATACACGGACTATGTAAAATCACACGGTCAGACCGTGTAACCTTCGGGTGAAACAGTGTCCATACGCCCAGAAACACACGGCCCGTGTAAATTCACACGGGCAGGCCGTGTAACCTTCGGGTATAACAAATTTTCACCCTCCAAGACCCCTACAAAGGGTCCTAAATCCATCCTAACTTCTCCTATACTCATAATCTTGCCAAAATCCACTCTTTCGAGTCCGAGATTCACTTCATATACGCTAATGGTTCGGGAATTTCGTTCACTACAACATCCTAACTTGGAATGATTATAACTCTCAACTACGATATCGAAAAATTGCATAATTTATAGCATTGGAAAGCTATAAAGTCGAACTACAACTTCTATGAAGACAACTTGGTCCAATTCAATCTAAATCAATACAATTTTTCCTTGGAAGTCAGCATATACATATTTTATCCTCGTGGAAAACTTACAATTTTTGCCTTATACAAACTTAGATTTTTATGAACATAACCATTCAACTACCAATTGGAATTCTTCAACTCTCAACCTTAATCCATACGACCCTTCCTATTCAACAATGTCTTGTGCTTCATGACATTCCTATCTTTCCTTTCCATATTATCTCACTTATATATATAACAATAGCTCATATTCAATGTTCGTCAACTCATCATCCATACACAATTTCACATTTTAAAATCTATACACATATCCATATTTCATTTACATCATAAAATAAGAGTTTACCAACTTCAATGGCAACTCATGCCACAATACATCATCAATATCAAAATCCAATATACAAAACATGCAAAATCCAAAATTTCTCAAAATCCACTTGAAGCCTTATTTTACATCAATAATTCCAAAACACAACAAAACATGCATACTCGGATTTATGCCCTGATTCACTTTCACTTGATCCCTTGCTCAATACCTGGAGATGGGACGGAGAGGGGGTGAGCTTAAAAATCCCGTGGGTAACAAGTTTATAATCCATAATAAGCAAAACCATTGAAATTATTCATTTATCGTATAAAAATTCTTATCGAATTCAAGGAAAAACATAGTTTTCAACCAATTCACAATAGTGCAGAACATGTATGCACCAACTTGACAATTTACAATTTCCATACACATCTCATAATTCAATACATCATCCCATTTAACACAAATGATGTCATTTCTCATTCAAGCATAACACATAATTCACATCATAACATAACACATCAAAATGCTAATGCACACACAATTTGGCTCGAGGGTTCCGTGAACAAAACAGATAAACCGAAGTTTACTCTGTGAACGAAACGAGTCCACTTTTCGGATCTCGTGGGCCATAAGTTGGCAGCCGGGAGAAGGCTTAACATCGACGTGCACGTGACTAACGAAACGGTTCCTCTCTCGCCCAACCAAAGCACATAAGCAATGCTCAAAATCATTTTATCGAAATGAAATGCTTTCACACTTTT